>JAVIAB010000088.1:28989209-29156709 GCA_032433765.1 Megaustenia siamemsis
AAAGAGACGGAAGCAGAGAAATGAGATGTTCATAACATTCTTCGAGAAAAGAGACGGAAGCAGAGAAATGAGATGTTCATAACATACTTCGAGAAAAGAGACGGAAGCAGAGAAATGAGATGTTCATAACATACTTCGAGAAAAGAGACGGAAGCAGAGAAATGTGATGTTCATAACATACTTCGGGAAAAGAGACGGAAGCAGAGAAGAGGATTGGGAAAACATTTCGCGAACTGGGTGAGTTACTACCGAAATAGTAGGAAAGGAGGTTTGGAAGGGCTTGGAAATTGTTGCAGGCCTGTACCCCACAAGGAGTTGAAAGGAAGAAGGAGAGGAAGATATTTTTGGGTCATGTGATCCGCCTGCGTTAGAACAAATGCGGTCTCATTTAAGGCAGGGCAACTTCAGAAGCTTTAGATCGGGATGTTAACGCTCTGCCAGGGTTTCGGGAACATTCATACTTATACTTGTACATACACACAAAAATAAACACACGCAATCATAATTAACTGGATCATAATCTAAACATTTTGGATTAGAAAATAAACACACGCAATCATAATTAACTGGATCATAATCTAAACATTTGGATTAGAAACACAATTTAAAATCCCAGAACCTTGCAACAGCGCACAAGTAGACTTAGATTGTCATTGTTGAATACAACCTTCAGCTCTGTTCAATTTTTATGTTCAAATATTTCATAATTTAAATAAACAAATAAAACAATATTTAATTTCAAAAACAGATACTATATTAACACTAGAGGTCATAGTTCAATATAACGTCACACTTTATAACCAGTTCAAATTAAAATTGTTTGTTTCTTCGTGGTAGTTTACTCGTACACGCAAGAGAACTATTAAATGGATACATTTAACGTTTGCAATAAATTAACGCATGATTATTTACGATACCACGGATAAGGTTAATTCTTGGATACACTAGAGACACCACTTTTAATGAGAAAGTTCAACTCAGACGATGCAATCTTCTGTGACTTCTACATGTTGATGTAGCTGTTCTTGTTTCTGATGTCGACGCTTGGCACGTTGATGGCGAAGATTCAAGACCAGGAATGCGACCGCCGCTATCGTCGCACCAATGCAGACTTCTGTGAGCCTAAAAAAAAAAAAAAGAACGAAATAAGAGATTTTGTGAATAAATTTCAATATAGCAAAGATTTGCCGCCAATTGCACATACATACTTGACAGTGGTCATGGACCTGGTAGCCACACGGGCGAATCAATAATTCATTCCAACTCATTTTCATTCGGTATCTAGATAAATAATAATCTGCTCGTACAAAACATTCACATATTAGAAAAAAAACGGTGTGGAAGAGACATTGCTGAATCTTTCTATAATGGAAGGTTGAAGGTAAAGGCAGTCCACATTATTATCCGTTACCAGACGAGGCCACTGTCACCTAATATCAACGTTTGCAAAAAAAATAAAGTGTTATCTTTATCACAATTACAGTAAAATAATAGGCACGAGGATAAAATATTATTTTTAACACGCGAATAGAAAGAATTAGCATTGAAGGAATCCTAAAATGCATCATCATCACCATCATCATCACCATCATCATCATCATCATCATCATCGAGTGCTATCTCCGCAACGAAATTTGGCTACCATGGAACGCCATTCCGCTCTGTCTCTTGCTTTGAAGGTGCAGGTTATCATAGGCTGATTTGTCCATATTTTGATGTTACTCGCCTATGTTAGTCTTGGTCTGCCTCTGCCTCTGCCTCTTTTACCTTGTATTTCCCCTCCAAGATTAAAAATGCATACATAAATTTAAAAAAAATGTGTTTTCCCTGCTAGAAGTAATGACGTGTCATTCCTTACTATGTACACAATATATTAAAAGATAAGAACGGAGAAGGGCAAGATGTACATCCTGTGTAAGATGGGCAGACAACATCAAAGAGACGATGAACATCAACTTGCGATGGTTGAAGTTACCAGAAGTGCGAGAACCAGAACTTTGTATTTCCCTCGACAACCAAATGGGTACAGGAGGATGAAACGAAGAAGCAAAAGAAGAAGAAGAGGTAGAGGAAGAAGAATAGGATGATGCGAAGATGAAAAGAAAATAACAAAATGTAAAAAATACGGGAATTACCGTAACTCTATTATCCCATCCCATATAACGAGAAAGTAGTGATTTATCAGGTCCCCGAAGCTCTTCTATAAGGCCCATACTAACATTTGTTGAGTGGGTTTGATATTTATCAAATGATGTACTGATGTATTATATTTTTATGACAGTTATGAAACTTAAGAAATAAAAATTAAAAACAAGCAAAGAAGTGAGTTGTGAAGTTCAGTGATCGTTAAAGTTCTAAATGCATAAAGGAATGTGTTCCGGGACGTTCCGGCAGAATAAACAACCAATCTTGGTGTACATGCAAATAAGTTATGATAGAAAAGCGTGGATATATTGTTCTGGAGCTGTAATGCATCAGTAACACCGTCAACATCTGCTGGGCCTGTAGAACTCTACCAGCTTTGGGTCGTCGGAGTTCACACCCAATGTTGACGCTGGACATTTTCTTTTACAGTTGTCGACCGGGCCGGGTTAAGACCTATAGCGGCCATAAGCTACTTACCAGATCTTGGTGGAAACCCTCCCCTTCTCTACCATATATATATAGTTCAAATAATAAACAACAATAAACCATATAGTACACTTTTATTTATCGAAATGAAACAAAACTTTCAATCATCATCATGTGTCATACCAATTGGCGTAGGCGAACGTGTCCATCCACAATCTTCTATCTACAGTGCATCTATCAGTTCTGTTGTTGACTGTTTTCCATGCCATGACACCAAGCTATTCAGAATTTTCTCTCTTTGTCGTCCGTGATCTCTTTTTCATTTTATTTTGCCAGTTGTAACCAAGTATTCCAACTTTCCTCTTCTCATGATGTGTCCAAAAAATGTTGATTGTTTTTTTCTGATGTTTTTTAGGAGCTCCCTTTTTGTGTTGGTCACTTTGAGAATTTCCTCATTGGTCTTTTCAGCTGTCCAGGAAACTTTCAGCATTCTTCTAAGAAATCCCATCTCTGTGGCCTCTAATCGTCTTTCATTCATAAACTGACAATAATATGGGAGAAAAAAATGCATGTTTTTGTGTATTTGACTTTATATTTGAAAAACCGTCCCCAACTTTTTTTTTAAATTGCAAAGTCTTTGATCAGATAATTAAAATTAATCTTATATAACACATCTGCTTGGGAGCAGCGATAGCTCAGTGGTTAGTGAACTGGACAACAAAGGACAAGAGGTAGGGTTCGATCCCAACCGACGGCTCCGGTTCACCAATGGGTACCTGATTGTTTTTTCTGGGAAAGTAAAGCGGCACGGGCGTAATACCGACCACATTACCCCAAAAATCATGTGCTAAAGGTCTGTAAAATGTATGGTCACTAACACCATATTCCCTATATGCCACTTGGTGTGACGGGGTACTTTACTTTTTTAAAAACACATCTGCTTCTTTGATAATGGGGATAAGACATCCAGCTTGCCTTGTTGCTTTTATTTATTTCCTTCGATTTCTTGACCCTTGGCGGAAGTCTGCACTCATTGAGTATTCTTGTTATTATTGTATATACCTGTTTGTACTTTAAAATGTTTTTAATTCGGGGCCTCTTTGTGGTGCCTCCTTCCCTTTGCTGCCCTAAGCCCGTGCTTATTTTGCTTAATGGTTAATACACCTCTGCCTGCCGATTAAAAAAACAACAACTTGAAACAAAGTTCATTTGTAGGAGACAAGGAGCTCATTCCAAAGTATCTTGTCATGGAATAGGGACACATTTGAGAGTGACGTCAACGATCTCACTGCACGTGCGGAATTCTAAACAGCGACAATGAGAAAATGGCAGGAAACGGAAGAAACAAAGGAAGTCATTATTAGACGACTAGAATCCCAAGCAGCGTTGACGAGCACAAAGAGGGAGAGGGAGGGGTTGGGGTAGGGTAAAAGATGAAAATAAAGACATATTTTATTGAAGGAATTTTTCCTCCACAAAAATGGCAATGAGATTTAAAAAAAAAAAGGTAACATCCCCAACAGCTTCTCAATGTGCTGAAAAAGTAAAAAGTAAAGTACCCCCCGTCACGCCAAGTGGCGTATAGGGAAATATGGTGTTAGTGACCCTATATTTTACAGACCTTCAGCACATGATTTTTGGGGTAATGTGGTCGGCATTACGCCCGTGCTGCTTTTACTTTCCCAGAAAAAATCCGGTACCCATTTTAAGGCTGGGTGAACCCGGAGCCGTCGGTTGGGATCGAACCCTACCCCTTGTCCGTAGTAGTTCAGTTCACTAACCACTGAGCTATCGCGGCTCCCACTAATTTTTAGGGAATTAGTAAAACCCAGGTGTCCTCGCCAGGATTACGAACCCCGGCTGTTGCCTTTTCTTTTTACAGTGGTCAAGTTAAGCCATGGTATCCCCGACCACCGGGCGAGAGAGCAGTAGGATAACCAGTTACCAGTAGGATAACCAGTTAGCAGTAGGTAACCAGTAGAATAACCAGTTACCAGACTGTTTGATCCTGATGTGTTTGCCCAGTTGACTGACACAGCATCATCGTTTACTGGCAGCGCATACGTGTATTTTGAATACCCCAGGCGAATCATGTGTTGTCCTCTTACTGATGCGTTGGCCGACGCGTATTTCAGAATGAATCATGCAACATCATCGTTTACTGGCAGCGCATACGTGTATTTTGAATACCTCCAGGCGAATCCCGCGCTGTCGTCGACTTTAAGTAGGCAGGTGTCTGAATGCAGACAGGGACATCAAGAAATGGCGAGTAATCGCGGGGAGACCTTAGACGGCCTCCAATGGTACCGCCTCTGCGCCAATGTGCTGAAAGTGAATGAGAATTGCTGAAAGTGGATGAGAATTGCTGGAAGTGGTGATGGTGAGGTCGTTATATACTACCTTCAGTGATTTACTTGTATGTCTCGATGAGTGTGAAGGAGGCAGTCTAAAGACTTGTAAAAGTAAGTAAAGGTTCCTTCCACACATTGCTATGCGTATGGGGAATATGATGTTTGTGACCATATTTTTCAACGACCACTGCACATTTTTGGGTGATGTGGTCAGTATCAATCCAGACTGCCTTTACTTCCCAGAAAAAAATCTCTGGTACCCATTTTTAGAGGCTGGGTGCGCCCCATAGCCATGTCAGTCCTAAAAAAAATCCGCAACTACTGGGGATCGAACACGGACCCATCTGGTCAGGAAGCGAGCAGACTAACCACTCTAAAGATTGTGCTTGATCGTAATACCTATACATATAACTTAAAAACACATGAGTAAATTCATCAATTAAAATCACGTATGGGTAGTCTAGTGGTAAGTCTAGTGGTAAGGCGTCGATCTCTGGTCAAGAAGGTCTCTGGTTCGACTCGCACCAGCGGTTGTGAAGTTCATCACTTTGAGTACGTAGTTTCTTCGTGCCCTTACCCTCCCCCTGTCTCTGGGCAATGAATTCCAAACTTTAGACCTCTCTGGTTATTGAGTTCCAAACTCTAGCCCTCTCGGGTAACGGCAAAAAACCGGTGGTCTCATATGCACTCTGCGAACGCTAAAGAATCCTTGGCAGTTGGAAATGGAAAAGAGTAGGCCAAGAAGGTCGCTGCCCGGGTAAAATTGATAGGAAAGTCTACCACAAATAAACCGACAAAAACTCTCCACGATAAAAAATGAAAGTACCTCTGAAGTAGGAGAATATCTGCCAGTATAGTGAGGAACACCACCTGAGTATAAGGCTGCTGGTGTGGAGAATAGGAAAAAGTGATAATCACGCAAAATTCACTCCCTCGGAACTTTGTTACAAAGATGGCGTAGGCAAACAAGCAAAAGTGAAAACGAAGCAGTGAAATATCAACGGTCATAGCATAAATATGAGCAAATATTTTATTTTTAAACTGAGAAAAATCTTGAGAAAAAAAGTATGACAATCGAGGTGGCAATTTATAGGGAATACAGGGAGGACTGGGAGACGCGATAGCTCAGTAGTTAGTGAACTGGACTTCTAAGGACACGAGGTTGGGTTCGATCCTGATCGACGGCTTACGAGTTCACCCAGCCTTAACTGGGTACCAGATTATTTTCTGGGAAAGTATAGCGACCTAGGCGTAATACTTACCACATTACCCCACAAATAATGTGCTGAAGGTCTGTAAAAATTATGGTCACTAACATAATATTCCCTATACGCCACTTGGCGTGACGGGGCTCTTTACTTTACAGCGAGGACTGGAGCAAGGATTTGAGCAATGACTGGTTTTTGTTTGCTCTTGATATAAGAGAGTTATCAAGATCAACAGACTGGAATATTAGTAAGGATTTTAGCAATGACGTGTTTTTGTTTACTCTTCATATACGAGAGTTATCGAGATCAACAGACTGGAATATTAGTAAGGATTTTAGCAATGACGGGTTTTTGTATGCTCTTCATATACGAGAGTTAGCGAGATCAACAGACTGGAATATTAGTAGCCGAGAATAACACATAGCTTTGATGACATGATCTAGCTTTGCCGGTCTCTCTCACGCAGGAACCTATAAGATCCGATACATGAGGCAGGATAATTCAGTAGATGCTTTACACTAAAGTAAGGGTTTGATGTCTTATAATCTTACCGGAAGTGCATCTGAGCAAATATGTATATATGCATTATATGTGGCCGGAATGACGTCAGACCTGAGCTACACAGAGAATTGATGACAGAGGGCAAACTTCACTGTTTACTCGTAACTATAACTTATCTCACAGTTGCTGAGAAAACGACGATCCCAAATGATTTAAACATATGATTATATTTCTAGACCGATAGACAGGTTTGGCGCAGCTAGTGGACTGTTACTTAGTTCCGCTCGATCCGAAGACGACACATAGGGCAGAAATCACAACTTTCCACGTCTCAGAGTTATTGAGTTATTGAGCTATTGAATTATTGAGTTATTGAGCTATTGAGTTATTGAATTTGCGAGTTATCATCATTGCATTCCGAACATGTCCATAGGTGCTCAGATCCCCTACTCAGCAAGTTTCGCAGTGTCCAGCTACTGACGACTCCAGTTCTGTGTTGGTTGATAAGTCTTCTTACACGCCCACTACGTTTCTCATTTCTGGCTGTGCCCATCTTAACTCCCATCTCTATCATCCGAAGGAGTGACGTGGATTTGTGGTTGTCGAAGTTCTGTGCTCTATCCACATCGCGAAGGGCATTGATGATGTCCGACCGATCCATTGGTTGACCGTTCTCAACGACAGCGCAGCTAGCCAACCTGTCCGCTGTTTCATTTCCCCGTACTCCCGCATATCCAGGGACATAGACAAAAGTGACCTTACGTATTTTTGACTTCTGCAATGACTCTACCTATTGCATGCGTACAAAGCCCACCTCCACTTTTTTTATCATGCTCATCGAATCACTTAGTATACATGCATGGGTGTAGTCTTGTGACTCTAACCATTTGAATGCCTTGGTCACTGCCATCACCTCCATCGTCATGCTACTCGTGGTCATGACGTATGCATCACTGTCTTCTTTGACTGTTCTGGCTGCCGAGCGTGCTGTAAATGCACATGCACTCCATATGGTGTCATATTACAGATCCGTCTGTATAGATAGATGACTGCATCTTTCTCATCGGTGTTATCGCAGATGAGACAGTTGACCTCCGCATTGACAACGACTGAGTTCTGTTCCCTACTTTTCCTGTCGAGTGTGACAATACAGGAGAATGTCCCCTTGAATGACGTAGGCACCGGTATTCACTCCTCGCCAACGTTGATATTGGTAAGCCCACAGACCTGTTTGATGACATCTTCTGCTCGGCCCACCCATGATTTTCCTCTTTTTAGCCATACACCTTTCCCTGTGTTGAGCTCGTGATGCAATGGATGCTCTTTATATGCACTAATCTTCAGGTATGCTCGTGCCCTCCAGATCTTGATTCTGTCATCCATAGTTGGAAAGTCAAGAAGATACCTCATTGCTACACAGGGAGTGTCCCTCGTACACCCCAAGATAATGCGCATGGCTTCATTCTGTATTTTCTCCAGCCTATCAATTTGAGTCGTACTGACAGTAAGAATGGCCAGGACATACTCGATTGGTGCGAGGACTAATCCCTGGAACAGAAAAGTAAGTAGCCTCAGCTCGATGTTGGAAGCTGCCATGGCCTTCTAGGCGGCTAATCCTTTGAGGGATTTTGTTATCATATGGTGAACGTGGTCCCGATAACAAAGGCTGCGATCAAACTAAACTCCGAGGCATGTCATCAATTTGTCCCTGGTCACCTATAATCCATGTCACAGAATTCACTGCTAGATCTTGAGGATATTGTTTGCTCTCAAGCCAATAGTTGAGCACTCTCTATTAATTGTTCTTATTTAGGTTTTGTGTGTGTCTTCTTTGTTTTCTTTTGCCATGCGATGTCCACGTACAGGCTTGGCACGGGTGTCTTCTTTCGTCCATTCTGAGCACCTGATCGGCGTACTACCAGCAACTTCTCCGTATATAGACTGATACGCGTTCTTGTTTAATTTCTTCTCTTATAGTTTCATTTCCGGTTGGCTTACCACGGCAACAGCAGGGGTTCGTAATCCTGGCGAGGACACCTGGGTTTTACTAATTCCCTAAAAATTAGTAGGAGCCGCGATAGCTCAGTGGTTAGTGAACTGGACTACTACGGACAAGGGGTAGGGTTCGATCCCAACCGACGGCTCCGGGTTCACCCAGCCTTAAATGGGTACCGGATTTTTTCTGGGAAAGTAAAAGCAGCACGGGCGTAATACCGACCACATTACCCCAAAAATCATGTGCTGAAGGTCTGTAAAATATAGGGTCACTAACACCATATTTCCCTATACGCCACTTGGCGTGACGGGGGGGTACTTTTTTTTATAGTTTCATTTCGTGTAAAGTCTCTGCAATCTACGTTTAAGTGTTTTCAGAGGCGTTGATTTTATAAGGCAATTAATCTCTTTTCTAAAGCTTGGGTGGATTTCCAGTTCCCCCATTCATATGTTAGCATGGGTGTCACACACGCGTTGAACAGTCCGCTTGTTAAGTATTTTTAATCTCCAAATATTTGTAAGTTTGTTAAAGACGAGATACGAGACGTAACTTCAGTCGTTACATGCTCGTTGACATTTTGTTCTAGTTTGCTATATGTGTAGCAGCAGAGTATTCATGTGAAGGGGAGTGAGAACAATGAGCTCAGTCAGAGCTACAGTATCTTGATGGACAGCCGAGTCATTACCTTATGTCCTACCTCGATGTAATATTTATTATTTGGGCTTAAGACCTAGCCATTAATATGTCATTGAATGGAAGACATTGGTCCACGAGCGACTGGATCAATCAATAATTTAATGTGATGAAAACACGGTCTCATAACAAGGAAAGCGAACTCACCAAATATTTGAGCTGGAAAGAACAAAACTCGCCTGAGGTGTCTCTACTTTGTTGTGGTAAGGGAGCTTCTTCATCTTCTTGACCACCAACAACAAAATAAGCACAGATGTTTCGTGATATTTTTAGGGCATCAGCAATGTTCATACACTTTGCTCGGCATGTGTTCATTCTTCGCAGCGTGCCCCAAGTCTTGTCTACACTGTTAATCTCTGTTTTCACTATCCTTCACCACGTTGTTCTCGTCAACCTCACTTCCGCTTTTGCTCCGAAGTTCACAATATGGCGGCAGCTCTTGTGATTCTTTCTGGATCTCTTCTCAGAACATGACGTCAGCCTGTTATCAAAGTGTGAGTTTTCGCCTGTCTGCACCTCCAGAAACAACTTCCGGTTGTTTATTTTGTTTGGCAGAAAATAGCCAGAGAATTACCATCAAAATCACGTTGTATGAAATGGCGACAATCCAAATGTCTCCATTTTCTGAAATTCCATAGCATTAAGTTCCATATAAGAAGATATGCACTTCCAATATAAAATCACTAAAAAAAACACACTTCTCATATCTCTAAGTTTGGTGGCAGCAAAACTCATTTGTCTCCAAACAAGAGCCGGCGGTGCTACAAGAGTGGACATCAACGTCAAGTTGGTAAAAATGTAAAAACCAGAGAACATAAAAGAGAGAAAAAAACCTACTGCGACGCATATCGCCTAATGTCAACTAAAAGATGTTGAGGGCCAAGCTGACACACATCCATTTAAGCCTGTTCCTTCTACTTGGCACACTTCCATTTATGCTTGTTCCTTCTACTTGGCACACTTCCATTTATGCTTGTTCCTTCTATTTGAAACACAACAATTTATGCCTTTTTTCCTCCTACATAAAACAGAGCCATTTATACCCCGTCTTCGTACATAACACAGAGCCATTTATATCTTTTCTTCTTCATGCATGATACACAGAGCCATTTATACCATTTCTTCTACTTACATAACACAGAGCCATTTATACCATTTCTTCTTCTTAAATAGCACAGATCCATTTATATACTCGTATATATATTTTCTACCTCCTACATAACACTGAGACATTTATACCATTTCTTTCTTCTACATGATACACAGCCATTTATATCTTTCTTCCTCCTAAATGACACAAAGAGCCATTTATACATTTTCTTCTTCCTACATAACACAAAACAATTTATACCTTTTATTCTTCCTACATAAAACAAAACCATTTATACCTTTTATTCTTCCTACATAAAACAGAGCCATTTATACCTTTTATTCTTCCTACATAAAACAGAGCCATTTATACCTTTTCTTCTTCCTACATAAAACAGAGCCATTTATACCTTTTATTCTTCCTATATAACACAGAGCCATTTATACCTTTTATTCTTCCGACATAAAACAGAGCCATTTATACCTTTTCTTCTTCCTACATAACACAGAGCCATTCGTATCTTTTCTTCTCCTCACATAACACAGGGCCATTTATATCTTTTCTTCTTCCTACATAACACAGAGCCATTTATACCTTTTTTCTCCCCACATAACACAGAGCCATTTATACCTTTCGTCCTCCTACATAACACAGAGCCATTTATACCTTTTCTTCTTCCTACATAACACAGAGCCATTTATACCTTTTCTTCTTCCTACATAACACAGAGCCATTTATACCTTTTCTTCTTTCTACATAGCACAGAACCATTTATACCTTTTCTTCTCCCCACATAACACAGAGCCATTTATACCTTTTCTTCTTTCTACATAGCACAGAGCGATTTATACCTTTTCTTCTCCCCACATAACACAGAGCCATTTATACCTTTTCTTCTTTCTACATAGCACAGAGCCACTTATACCCTTTCTTCTCCCGACATAACACAGAGCCATTTATATCTTTTCTTCGTTCTACATAGCACAGAGCCATTTATATCTTTTCTTCCTCCTACGTGATACACAACCCTTTTATACATTTTCTTCCGTTTATCCAGCACATGTTGAATTTCAATGATAACATATCCACACTCGCTCATCCAGTACATGTGTACAAAGATAACATATCCACATTCGCTCATCCAGTACATATATACAATGGTAACATATCCACATTAGCTCATCCAGTATATGTATACAACAATATATCCGCACTCGCTCATCCAGTACATGTATACAATGATAACATATCCACACTCGCTCATCCAGTACGTGTATACAATGGTAACATATCCACATTAGCTCATCCAGTACATGTATACAACAATATATCCGCACTCGCTCATCCACTACATGTATACGATGATAACATATCCACATTCGCTCATCCAGTACATGTATACAATGATAACATATCCACACTCGCTCATCCAGTACATGTATACAATGATAACATATCCGCACTCGCTCATCCAGTACATGTATACAATGATAACATATCCGCACTCGCTCATCCAGTACATGTATACAATGATAACATATCCGCACTCGCTCATCCAGTACATGTGTACAATGATAACATATCCGCACTCGCTCATCCAGTACATGTATACAATGATAACATATCCGCACTCGCTCATCCAGTACATGTATACAATGATAACATATCCGCACTCGCTCATCCAGTACATGTATACAATAACATATCCGTACTCGCTCATCCAGTACATGTATACTATGATAACATATCCGTACTCGCTTATCCAGTACATGTATACAATGATAACATATCCGCACTCGCTCATCCAGTACATGTATACAATGATAACATATCCGTACTCGCTCATCCAGTACATGTATACAATGATAACATATCCGTACTCGCTCATCCAGTACATGTATACAATGATAACATATCCGTATTCGCTCATCTAGTACATGTATACAATGATAACATATCCGTACTCGCTCATCCAGTACATGTATACAATGATAACATATCCGTACTCGCTCATCCAGTACATGTATACAATGATAACATATCCGTACTCGCTCATCCAGTACATGTATACAATGATAACATATCTGTACTCGCTCATCCAGTACATGTATACAATGATAACATATCCGTACTCGTTCATCCAGTACATGTATACAATGATAACATATCCGTACTCGCTCATCCAGTACATGTATACAATGATAACATATCCGTACTCGCTCATCCAGTACATGTATACAATGATAACATATCCCCACTCGCTCATCCAGTACATGTATACAATGATAACATATCCGTACTCGTTCATCCAGTACATGCATTCAATGACAGCATATACATATACGTTAGTTAAGGTTGAGCTGTTAATAACAGCAGGCAAGAACGAATTCTAATCACTTCCTCCAGACCCATACACCCACACCCCAAGAAAAGGAGATTAAAATGTAAAAAAAGATGGTCACGCCTCCACATAGCTCGTTTATTATATTTGAAGTCATCATTATCCATTGAATTAAATCAATGCACATTAGCACACAAGTAGCTATCATTAATTAAAATACAAAAAAAAGGCCCAAAATTAATTTTTTTGCTTTTTTTTTGTGTTCGTCAGCTTTCACATCTGGTGAAATCCATAGAGAGATTAGGAACCAGTATTTTGCGTGTTAATCCGTTTTTCCCTGGCAGCCGTCTGCATAAGCGTCCCTCGCCACACAAGCAGATAACTCCGATTTCGGAGGTACTCATATTTTTTTTCCATCGATGAGTAATTGACGTTTCAAGCCGGGCCTCGCTGCTGAGCCCGTGAGTGGTTGCCGCAGAGAGAAAAAAGACAAATAAACATATCAACTAGTGCAGCCGGTATTAAAACTCACAACTTCTCTGTCTCGAGACCGGCGTCTTGCCTCGAGACCAACCAGCCCACCTTTCCCTCCAAACAATATGTATAGCTTGTTTCATAACTCGTGCCCAACTTTTAAAATCGATAGCTTTTTAACCGCTTGTTGTAAGTTGTTCAAAATTTGCATGTAAAGTTATAATGATTAGAACCCAACAGGGAATTAATTTCATTAAAAAACATTTGGTTATTATTGTTGCTTATTTGATTTATATAAATTTATAACGACCCATTGATGTAGTCAAAACTTAATGTTTACAGTATTTTAAGTTAAAAATAGCGAGTAAAAATCAATACACGGTAAAATTGACGTGTTTGCACGCTTTCGCCGTGGTTTTCTGACACAATTAGACACTTGTAAAAAACACGAGAAATTGTGTGTTCCATTTCCGTTCATTCATAGGTGCAGACGTGGAACGATAACATTTATCATGCGTCTTAAAATGAAATTCTGCAGTTTACAAAACATCGCAATAAAAATGTATGACTATTTTTGCAAAGAGGCTAAACGAGGAAGATTATTTCATTCTTTAGAAAACCTGAGAATAGGACAAGACACATTTTGGATTTATCTAAACGGTCATTTAATCGCTGGATTCAAGCACGTGACCGTCAATGTTCCAAATATACAAAATCACAAGGAAGAGCAAAAATGTTGGATAATTTCGACAGTGAACTTATTAGAAGTGAAATTCGCAAAATGTTGGGTATGAATGAAACTGTTACAATAAGAAAATTAAAAGTATCGCTGAAAAAGAATAACAGTATTGAAATATCAAAGTCTACATTATGGAGGAATGTGAGAGCTGCAGGCTTTACATTCAGAAAGTATTCCAATGGACGAAACATCATCTGTGAGAAGCCACATATAGTAGTCATGAGAAGCAAGTACTTACGTGAAGTAAAAGAGGTGCGCAAGCAAGGTTATGATATTGTGTACTTGGATGAAACATGGATCAATGCTCACCACACTAACCAAAGGGAATGGCAGTTATCAGATGGAAAGATTAAGAGATTAATACCTAGCAGCAAAGGACAGCGCTTGATAATTGCTCATGCAGGTAGTCGACAACATGGACTAATACAGAATGCAGAGCTCACTTTTCTTTCAAGATCCATAGACAATCGGGATTATCACTCTGAGATGAATGGTCACATAATTAGACATTGGATTGAAAATTCTGTTCTCCCATCACTAGATCGACCATCTTGCCTAATAATGGACAATGCAGCGTACCACAACATTGTTGCACTTGAAGATAAAGTCCCGACGTCATCCAGTACAAAAGATGCTATTAAGATATGGCTCACAAAGGAGCACATACAATTTAATAACATGTACTTAAAACCTGAATTACTATCTCTAGTAAAGCAAAAACAAAGGACAAAGATATTTCAAATAGATAAGATTATCCAAGAGCACGGTCATATAAGTTTGAGGCTGCCACCTTACCATGCTCATTTAAATCCAATAGAACTAATCTGGGAAAAATTAAAAGGACAAGTGGCAGATCAAAATACAACATTCAAAATATGCGATGTAAAGACTCTTGCTAATCTCGCTTTATTAAATATAGACAAAGATTATTGGGCTAAATGTGAAGACCACGTCTTAAAACAGGAAGAGGAATATTGGAAAAATGATGGTTTGTGGAATGTTCAACCCCAAACAGTTATTAATCTTTTAGACTCGTCTGATTCAGAATGAAAGTATATAGCCCCCACATTGTTGGCCCCTATATTACCTTAAATTAGTTCAACAAACGGTCCTTATCAGGACCACACAACTATGAAAATTGGACATACAGGTATACCTTGATATTATCGTCCGTCCTCGAACTGAGAAGACAATAATTCTCCTGGTGTTTTGTCTTATTAGGTTATTTCCCCATTACGGCCACGCCTTTACCTAGTGAAAATTAATCATAGACCAGCAACTACGGTAATTTCTATTATTTAGGTGTTCACAATTTACAATTTTGACAAACATCAAAGAAATTCGCCGCTTTAAGAAAACTGCAGCTGCAAGATATTTGTTAAATATACATTTAAAGGGTCTTTTGCATTCTAATAACATTTGGAAAATTTCAACAGTTTTTAACAAACGGTTACTGAGTAATAGCGTTTTGAAGTTGGGCACGTGATTTGAAACGAGCTATAGTTGGACGTTTGTCATATTTCGGTTGTGTGCCAGGCTTTTTTTATGACGCACAAGTAAAGTAATTTATTTGTGAAAAAAAAGAAGCGTTTCTCTTTAAAATAACGTCTAGAAAAATGTGAAACCTTCTTTTTCAAGAGGCTGGCTCTGGTAGAGTAATTGTAAGGGCGGGGGGTGGATATTGTAGCGAGTCTGGATCAAATGTGATGCGGCTTCCTTCACAAATCGGCATCCCTTGATTTATCTCAGGCAGCTTATAAATTGTGTGTTTGCATGCTTTGTATAATTTATTTACCAGATTCTCCATCCATCCTAAGCAATTATGTACTTATAGAAATTAAAATATACGAGTTGCAGGCATAACACTTATAAGGCATGCACTATTTGAAAGTTGTCTTTTAAATAACCTGGCTCATTTGTTACTTACTAATGGACTAATGGAACATAAACTATGCCCTTTTGGATTTTCGAAACCACAAGTAGTTATATTACAGAAAATTCGAACATAAAGATGGGACTTTAAGTAATCGCTATTAAGTCGAGACAGTGCCTTAATTTGTGACATAATGAAGATTTACTGTGGAAAGGAAAGTAATCGAACAACCATTAGAGTAATCATGATTTTACAGGGGCGTACCTTAGTCCGTCAAGAAGTGAAAACTACAGCAACATGAACATTGATCTCACTAGACAGAGCTTGTTAGAACTAGCGTGCAGGGACCAGCAAGTGAAACATAGAAGAGAAAAGAGAAAATGGGAAGGGAACAGAGAATGAACAGTTCTTGACTCAGTTATCGGATAGCGGCAGAGAGGAATGGTGGAAGCTCGATCTGGACAGAAAGAAAGCGTCGTCCGCACAAGTCATCCCCATGATACCTCAGTTGCAAGATAGAAAGTAAGTTTTTGTCCTGACAAGTCATCCCCATGATACCTCAGTTGCAAGATAGAAAGTAAGTTCTGTCCCGACAAGTCATCCCCATGATACCTCAGTTGCAAGATAGAAAGTAAGTTCTGTCCCGACAAGTCATCCCCATGATACCTCAGTTGCAAGATAGAAAGTAAGTTTTGTCCTGACAAGTCATCCCCATGATACCTCAGTTGCAAGATAGAAAGTAAGTTTTGTCCTGACAAGTCATCCCCATGATAGCTCAGTTGCAAGATAGAAAGTAAGTTTTGTCCTGACAAGTCATCCCCATGATAGCTCAGTTGCAAGATAGAAAGTAAGTTCTGTCCCGACAAGTCATCCCCATGAAACCTCAGTTGCAAGATAGAAAGTAAGTTCTGTCCCGACAAGTCATCCCCATGATACTTCAGTTGCTGGACAGAAAGAAAGCGTCGTCCGCACAAGTTATTCCCATGAAACCTCAGTTGCAAGATAGAAAGTAAGTTTTGTCCTGACAAGTCATCCCATGATACCTCAGTTGCAAGATAGAAAGTAAGTTTTGTCCTGACAAGTCATCCCCATGATACCTCAGTTGCAAGATAGAAAGCAAGTTCTGTCCTGACAAGTCATCCCCATGATACTACAGTTGCTGGAGAAAAAGGATCTTTTGTCCGGACAAGTTATCGCGTGATACTTCAGTTGCTGGAGCCAATATTAGATAAAGAATATAGCTTTAAAAGTTGCATTGTAAGTTATCATGCCTCACATGACAATAGTTGCACCTGTTCACTCTTTATTTTTTTTCAGAGAAAGGTACAAATAAAGAACATATATTTGAGTTCATGGTTTATATTTCAACTCATTTCGTAACCGAGTCATGGGATTCTCCCGGGGGTGTTAAAAATATATTTCCTCTAGCTCTTCCGAGAAAACTTGAAAGTTACCCTGAGCGTTGATAACTTAGACTTTGGAGAGAAGGAAAATGTGTTTTTTTTAAGATGCTCACCTTCTCCCCACAATGCTATATTATTATTATTATTATTAGTAGTAGTATTAGTAGTATTAGTAGTAGTAGTATTAGTAGTATTAGTAGTAGTAGTATTAGTAGTAGTAGTATTAGTAGTAGTAGTTGTTGTGAAATTAGTAGTAGCAGTGTTAGTAATACTAGTAGTATAGTAGTAGTATTAGTAGTAGTAGTATTAGTAATACTAGTAGTATAGTAGTAGTATTAGTAGTAGTAGTATTAGTAATACTAGTAGTAGTAGTAGTAGTATAGTAATAGTATTAGTAGTAGTAGTATTAGTAGTAGCAGTATTAGTGATACTAGTAGTAGTAGTAGTATAGTAGTAGTATTTGTACCACTATTAATTTTAGTAGCAGTATTGGTAGCAGTATTAATAGTAGTAATATTAGTAGTAGTATTAACAGTGTTAGTAGTATTAACAGTAGTAGTAATAATAATTGTAGTACTAGCAGAAGTATTAGTAGTAGTATTACTTCTAGTAGTATTACTTCTAGTAGTAGTAATTTTGTATTAATAGCATTAGCAGTAGCAGTAATATTAGCAGTAGTTTCATAAGTAGTATTAGTAGTAGTATTAGTAGTAGTATTAGTAGTAGTAATATTAGCATTAGTTGTAGTAGTAGTAGTAATAGAATTATTATTAGTAGTATTAGTAATAGTGACAGTTTTTGTAGTTTTAGTATTATTTGTAGTAGTAATATTATAGTAGTATTAGCAGTAGTAGAATTAGTACTAGTGATATTGACAGCAGTATTAGTAGTAGTAGAATTAGTACTAGTGGTATTGGCAGCAATATTAGCAGTAGTAGAATTAGTACTAGTGGTATTGACAGCAATATTAGCAGTAGTAGAATTAGTACTAGTGATATTGACAGCAGTATTAGTAGTAGTAGAATTAGTACTAGTGGTATTGACAGCAATATTAGTAGTAGTAGAATTAGTACTAGTGGTATTGACAGCAATATTAGTAGTAGTAGAATTAGTACTAGTGGTATTGACAGCAATATTCGTAGTAATAATATTCTTAGAATTGGTAGTAGTATTCTATCTATCTATCTATCTGTCTGTCTGTCTGTCTGTCTGTCTGTCTGTCTGTCTGTCTGTCTGTCTGTCTGTCTGTCTGTCTGTCTGTCTGTCTGTCTGTCTATCTATCTATTATCCTTTCGAGCCGAAGACGGCACATAGAGCAGAACCACAATCTCAAAAACAGAAACCGTGCGTGCCAAAATGGCACATATTGCAGAGATCATTACTCTAAAATCTATGGCTCTGTTTCCATAACAATACGTTTTACAATGACAGCTTGTCAAGACATCGATCAACCTCCTTAGTCGCCTTTTACGACATGTCTGGAAGCTCACAGTGTCACTATTCCGTACTGCCTTCATAATGAGGCCCCGGTAACACACGGGTTAGTAGTATTAGTAGCACGTAAAATATAAAAGGATAAAAACTGAAACAATAAAAATTTAATGCAAATCTTATTTAAAAAAAAAAAAAAGTAAAGTACCCCCGTTACGCCAAGTGGTGTATAGGGAAATATGGTGTTAGTGACCCTATATTTTACAGACCTTCAGCACATGATTTTTGGGGTAATGTGGTCGGTATTACGCCCGTGCTGCTTTACTTCCCAGAAAAAAATCCGGTACCCATTTAAGGCTGGGTGTACCCGGAAGCCGTCGGTTGGATTCGAACCCTACCCCTTGTTCTTTGTAGTCCAGTTCACTATCCACTGAGCTATCGCGGCTCCCTATGCAAATCTTATAATCACTGAAAAATTAAAAAAAACGTGCATGTGTGTTTGTATGTGAGCGTGTATATATGCTATATGGCCATACTTTATTTTCTATAAATTACTTTCGTTAACGATAAAATATGCTCGCACATATGGTTATTATAAAAATTATTAAATTCCATCTAGTAAGAGTACATGTTTTCCAAAATAAAAGAGGACACCAGGTTTACTTTACTACAAAATTTATTTGACAGCTGGGCCCCTGGTACTTTGGACACGCCTCTTGTAAAAGTTCAAACTAATGACTTCTGATCGATATTTATAGAACATTTCATTAGAGGACGGGGAACAACCTGGAAAAAATAACGAGCAAAGAGTTTTTAGGATAAACTACACCAGGGTAAAAAAGGGAGCTCTTAAAAAACATCAGAAAGAAGCAATCAACATTTTTTGGGCACATCATGAGAAAAGGGAAGTTGGAATACTTGGTTACAACTGGCAAAATAAAAGGAAAGAGAGATCCGGGACGACAAAGAGAGAAAATACTGGATAGCTTGGTGTCATGGCATGGAAAACAGTCAACAACAGAACTGATAGGATGCACTGTAGATAGAAGATTGTGGAGGGACATGATCGCCTGCGCCAACCGGCAGGGTACATGATGATGATGACACCAGGGTAGAGCAACATAACAAATGAGTAGTAAACAATAAGAGACATATAATTTATATTAGTCTACAATTTAAGAATTAAATGTGATTTGAAAAGTTACTTGTTAGATTTAGTATCATAGCACACCGGCCAACCCCATAGGTAGTGACTCATTTTCTTGAAATGGAATTACCAGTGTCTCGAAAGTTATGAACAGACTTAGCTCAACTCTTATTATATTTTTAATTCTGGCCATTGTCTCCTTCCTCCATTTTTTTTTTTAGATTTGTATTCAGTTGTGTTTTGTGGCTTTTTGGTTTAATTTGTTTAGTTTGTTTGCTTTACTTGATAAAGGCTTTTGCCGAAACGTCGTCGTTTGTCTTGTCTTTCTATTAGTTTAGCTGCTACATACCATTTTATGTTGTTTTTACATGTTCTTTGCAGCTCTACTCGCGGTCCCGCTTTTAAAAGTAAAGTAAATTACCCCTGTCACGCCAAGTGGCGTATAGGTAATATGGTGTTAGTGATCACAAATTTTACAGACCTACGGCACATGATTTTTGGGGCAATATGGTCGGTATTACGCCCGTGCCGCTTTACTTTCCCAGAAAAAAAAATCAGGTACCCATTAATGGCTTGGTGAACCCGGAAGCCGTCGGTTGGGATCGAACCCTACCTCTTGTCCTTGTAGTCCAGTTCACTAACCACTGAGCTATCGCGGCTCCCCGGTCTCGCTTCAGTAATTAATATTGTGTATATTAACATAAGTTTTTAAATGTTATGTAGAACCAGTCTTAACATATGGATATAAATCAAGGACAATAGGACAACAGACAAAACCTCACTGGAGTCTGTAGAGATGTGGTTTTACAGAAGAATGTTGAGAATACCATGGACAGCTAAGAAGAGTAATGAAAATGTTCTGAAAGGGGTCAAAGCAAAAAGAGAGCTAATTTCCAATATTAGGAAGAAACGATCATCATTTTTGACCATGTAATGAGAAGGGTAAATCTAGATTATATTTTAACAACTGGGAAAACTGAGGGACGAAGAGATAGAGGGAAGCAAAGAGAAAAGATGCCAGACAGCTTAAGAGAATGGCTTGGCAGAAAGTCAACAACAGAAATGTTAAATAACTGTCGAGATCGAAAGTTGTGGAGAGACATGATCACCTACGCCAGCAAGCATGGTACTTGATAATGATGATGATTTCTAAAAGAAAAGTGCCTATCCGGACACTGGACACGCGCCTTATAAGCAGGACATGTCCAGTGATATCCCGACGTATGGTAACCCTTTATAAAAGCAGACGGAATTGCAAAATTAGTGACAAACGATAATTCTCAAACAGCAAAGATAGAATCAAGATGCAACAAAGCTTGTCAAATCATTGGACAGTTATCACCACTATTGTCCAACAAGGAAATAACTCTGGAGGCAAAACGAGCACTATACAATACAATCTTCATCCCAACGTTGTGCTACCAATGCCAGACCTGGACCCTAGATGCAAGAACAATATGAAAAATAACCTCTACAGAGATGACATGTGTTAGACGAATGACAGGAAACAGTCTGAGAGATAAGATCAGAAATGAAGAACTGAGAAAAAAGCTAGGAATAGCCCCCGCCATATAATATATAAGGAAACAACAGATAAAATGGTTTGGCCACGTGACAAGGCAGAAAGATCAAAACATAACACAACGAGCCTTCATAAAACGTTGTGAAAACACCAGACCCAAGGGTCGACCACGAAAAAAGATGGATCGATGGAATATTAGAAGCACTAGGAAACATAACAGCAGCAGAGGCGAACAAAAGAGCAAAAACCGCAAATTATATCTCCCCTCGACGCTGAAAGGCAGACGAGGAAGGAAAGAAGAAGAAGAGAGAAGAATTGCAAAAAACATAAAGCACGAGAGAAAATAAAGTAGATCGGTCCTCTCATGAGAATGGGGTTTACCAGCTACCCAAATGGTCTACACGTCCGCGAATTGACTTCAGGCTAAGAGGAAGACCACCATTTTGATCTCGTAGACAACCACTTCAGTGTTACGGCCTAATAATTGACCCAGAATACTGTATTCAGATACTCAGGTTGCTTCACAGCATGAATGGATAATATATGAAAGGACAACGAAGGACTTAATGTCTTAGACTGAAGTATAAGGATCTTGAGTGGAAAGCTTTTCTCTATCTATGATCGTGACAGAGTAATTTTGCAAATCATCAAACGATTCAGTCCGTCTTTACTTTCCGATGACAGAGGATTTGATAGCTCTGACGATCTCGCTGCATCGTTGATTCGTTTCTTATCCGTTAAGTTATTGAACATCATTACTTCCGAAGGGTCCTAACTCACACATGATGGTCATTACTGGTATGTAGACTTCACGTAGTAGTCAAAATGTCTTATAGTCTTCACACGATGGCCATTACTGATTTTTATCCTTCACAGGATACTCATTACCGTCTTGAAGCTTTTAGACGATGGTAATTACCAACCTGTGACCTTCACGCAATGTTTATCACTAACCTGTGTAGCGTTAATCATTTGCAGTTGTTTTGAGTTTTATCTGAACTCCAAACGTCGAGAATTATTTTGCGAATTTGGATATAGTTATCTGCCCTTGATAGTTGTTTAGTTCTTGAAGTCATCAAATTCAAACTTCTGAATGAAACAGTTTCATAGCGCTCTTGGGGATTCCTCTTCATCATCATGTGCCATACCGGCTGGAGTTGACGACCATGTTGATCTACAATTCTTTGTCCACATGCATCATATAAATTCTCTTGTTGACTGTTTACCGTGCAACAACAGGCTATTTAGTATCTTCTTTCTTTGTCGTCCGCGATTTCTCATTTTCCCTACATTTTGCCAGTTGTAACGAATTATTTCGAATTTCTTCTTTTCATGATGTGCCCTAAAAATGTCGATTGTTTCCTTCTGATGTTTTTTAAGAACTTTATTTTTGTGTTGGTCTCTTTAAGAATCTCATAGTTGGTCTTTTTAGCTGTCCAGGTAACTCTTAACTGTATTCGGAAAAATCCTATCTCTGTGGTCTCTAATTATCTTTTTATTTGTTTGTCTACTGTCCATGATTCGTTTCAATAGGTCTGAATTGGTTGTACATGGCACCAATGAACTCTCTTTCTCAGTTCTATTCACATAGACTTGTTGCATAACATATTTTTCTATTTATGAAATGCTATTTTGGCTGTATTATTCTGCTTCTTTTTTTTTAACCTAGTGCATCTTCCATCTGATGTTATTATTGTGCCCAAGTATTTGATGCGTTGCACTTGTTTCAGATTTATCCCGCTTATTTTTATGCTGCATGATGGTGATGATTGGATCGTCGTTATGACCAATACTTCTGTTTTCTTACTACTCAGACTGAGACCTTTCTTGTTGCTTTCTTTCAAAATTATGTCTATCATTTCTTGTAGTTCATTCTCCGTCTCTGTTATTAAAACTGTGTCATCCGCATCTCGCAGACTGTTCATGTTGTGACCATTGACTTTAATTACTTTTTTTGGTCTACCATTAAATCTAATAATCTGTCAAGAGAGAAAAAATCCGGCGACACTGTATCCTAAATGGCAGTAATAATAAACAAAACGACAGATTAGGAGCACAAAACTTACTCCTCTCCTTTCTTTGAAAACCTATGATACGCCACTGGTATCATATTTAATTTCTTAAACTTTGATCATTTTAAATTATGAACAAAGAGAAAGTCCACAACGTCGGGTACTGTTAACGAGATAGCACAAACATCACGTTTGCTTTGTCATTACCGTTAAGAGAAATATGATTTCCTCTCATTGTCTTGAGTGGAGGTTGTAACAACAAAGGCGTGGAGGCACCACGTGAGAATGTTTTATTTTTTCTGTTATTCTACTCAGGCATTCTTCTTTCACTCCAGCGAGAATTCACAAAAAGACTGGTATGTTTACAAGAAAATATTTGTCATCTGTTGGACCGACAACACTGACGACTGTTTTTTTGTTCCTATTGTTCGACTCGATTATAAATTATTTATGATTTCAATTTTCTTATTTTGTCTCCATCCCAGCCAGTCGACCCTGATTCAGTTGCACGGATTTGTATTGATCTCTATAGGTTCTACTTGGCGCATGTCTAGAATGGGTAACTTTTCTCATTATAAGTCTGCGTATATTTTTTGGCCTGCTTTACAGTTAGATCTGTCTTCAGCAAGCTCTTCTCAGTTATTTGCGCTCATGTTAAACTTCCCCACGTCATACTAACATATGTCTTGTAGTGTAGGTGTGGTTTTCTTTGTTCCTTTTGCCAGAAACTGTCTCGCCGGATATGATATTTCTGATAATCAGTCTGTGCTGAATTTGACACAGGCGACCCAGTCGATTTAGACAACGTTAGGTTATAGGGGCACTTGGGATCCAAGCACAGCCAAACACTTTATTGTTTGTGGCTTTATCTCTCCAGAAAATTCAAATGTAAGCTTCAGACAAAAGGCATTCATTATTTTTTGTTTTCTCCCAAGGTTCATCTGCCATTGAAATAAATTGATCATTAAGCATTCTTATAATGCAACACAACAAATGAATTTGCGTGTAAAGCCAACATGTGTTTAGGTAAAGGTAAAGTACGAGACTTGAACCGGCGTCTTAGCACGCTAGTTTTCACCCATATGTGCTCGGCCGCCTATCCAGAAATGTTCGGAGATTTCTGGATAGTGTCGCTTCAAGCATCGAAACTCAGATGCAACATTCCTCACCTTCCCAGGGTAATACCCTGGTACCCATTTCTGCCAACGGCTGGGTCGACCATGGGGATATTTTTTTTTTCCAGCCACGAGTACAACTCGCACTGCTCCCAGCGGGAATCGAACACGGGCTGTCCGAAAGTCGGTAGCCCAGTCGGATGTTTTTCCCAACTAGGCTACCGAGGCCCCGAGTGTTGTGTTTTAACACACCCACCCATTCCTCCATGCCACTCGACATCAGTTGTGGATTAATCCGTGTTGGTGGGTCACAGCTTATTCTACACATGTGTAGGACATCGTGTATTAAACCGAAGACGCCAATGTTCCCGATTCTGTGCCATGAACCGTCCCATCTAAGAAAAAATAAGTAAATACAACGCGAACCAAAATCAATAACGTAAGTGTTTCAGATTTTTCATCAGCCAATGTACAGAAGAGTGCAAATTCTAAAATAGATCGTTAATTACTGCAATTAAGAGAGCTAGAGCGCATGACAACAAAGCCCAGAACAGGTTTTTATTGAAAGCACTTGTGTTAGATAAGAGAAACGTACTTAATCACTGTATTTTACCCTTTCAGAGGAGTTCAAATTTGATTGGTTGAGTCGATTGCGTTTTCCAACCAATTGGAAGTGGGATTGGAGTCCCGGTTGGGTTTTAATATAGTTCTCTTTTATTTTGATATTGACTGTAAAATGTTGTATCTGTGCACAACGTGAACACTTCATCGGGTCACGTAGTTTTATTTTCAACCGTAGGCTGACCGATCCTTGCGCTCAGCTCTCGCGGCAAATTGCAAGTAATCATAGGAATGACGTTGCAATCATTTTGTTTTAAAAAAAAAACTGTTAGAATTAGATAATAATAAGACAATAAAAAATAATAAAAACAAAATAAACATCATTTTAAAAAAATGGAACTCATGTGTGTGACGACAACAGTTATATTTGTAGAATTCATCGTCATCATCGAGTGCCGTCTCCGCATCGAAGGTTGGCTACCATGGAGCGCCATTCTGCTCTGTCTCTTGCTTTGATGGTGCAGGTTGTCATAGGCTGATTTGTCCATCTTTTGATGTTATTCGTCCATGTTAGTCTTGATCTGCCTCTGCCTCTTTTACCTTGTATTTTCCCCTCCAGGATTACTTTTAGTAGGCTGTTGTGTCTTTTAACATGCCCCAACAATCGCATTTGTCTTGTTTGAATTGTGCTTAGTAGTTCTCTTTTCATTTTTAGTTGTTTTAAGACTTCATCGTTTGTTTTCTTTTCCTTCCATCCAATTCTACATATTCTTCTATATATCCACATAGCAAATGCTTCAAATTCTCTGTTCTGTTTTCTTGTCTAATGTCCATGTTTCTGCACCATATAGGAATATTGAGATGTAACATTTTGATATTCTTAGTTTTAGCCCTGGTATTATTTGTTTTGATGTTAGTATGTTCTTCGTGACATTAAAATTACTTTTTGCCATTTCTATTCTTTTGTTTATTTCAGTTGTACATGTTCCATCACTGGTTATAGTATGTCCAAGGTAGTTGTAGTTCTGAACTGTCTCCAGGTCTATTCCTTCTATTTTGATATCCTCTTGTGGAATTTGAGTATCTTCTTTGTTTATGATCATAGTTTTAGTCTTTTTGATATTCATATCTATATTTTTTGCTTGTCATGTTTATTTCATTAAGTAATTGTTGTAGATCTTTAGGATTTTCTGCCAGCAGTACAGTATCGTCAGCATATCTTAGGTTATTAATTATCTTTCCATTAATTTGTAGGCCTGGCATCTCTATGATGTTTGTAGAATTAAAATCCACCAATAAATCTTCGTTCCAACGTTGTGCTACCAATGCCAGTCCTGGACCTTAGATACAAGAACAATACAGAAAAAATAAACTCTACTGAGATGAAATGTGTTTGACGAATGATAGGAAACAGCCTGAGAGATAAGATCAGAAATTAAGAACTGAGAAAAAAAGTTAGGAATAATCCCGATATAGAATATATAAATAAATAAGGTGAAAATTTGTTTGGGTTTGGCCATGTGATAAGGCAGAAAGATCACAACACAACGAACATTCAATAAATGTTGCTAGATCACAACACAACAAAACTTAAATAAATGTTGCGAGAACACAATATCCAAGGGCCTACCACGAAAAAGATGGATTGACGGGTTATTATAAACACTAGGAAACATACAAGCAGCAGAGGCGAACGGAAGATAAAAAGACCGCAATGTATATCTCCCCTCGACGCTGAAAGGCAATTGATGAAGGAAAGTGGAAGAAGAATCTCACCAAACTAAAGAGGAATTACATGAGTAACTTAATACCATAATTTTAATAATTGGATGCAGCACCACAAGGGGAAAATCACATCAAAAGATGAATTGATCAAATACAAAAAAGCTAAAACAGATTTATTTGAGAAACAAACCCTCAAGATCTGTGAAGAACACTTCATTTCTCTTTTGACACTGCAAAGTGCAAAGAAAGACAGGCAGCAGAGCAGAACAGATTAATAACGTAGTTTCGTGACATATAATGTCATAGACGTCTCAATAACCCAGATTCAGTTGTCGTATATGCGGCGAGGGACCCCTGTGCACACGGCTGCCAGGGAAAAATGGATTAACACGCAAAATTCAGCTTCTAGTTTCTAAGCACTTCGTCAGAGGTAAAAGTTGGCGAATAAAAAAAAAAATGTCGTATTTGAATGTAACGGAGAGTGTTAGTGTCTTCCTCGCTGTTGTTATCTTCCTCAACTACGAGTTAAGAAAGTTTTTGTTTTGTAAAATCGGTTGACAAGTCTTGGCCACTGGGATTGAACCAACGACAATCTAAACGTTGCACTAGTGTGCGTTTACCACTAAACTTTTCTAACATTCTCAAAAATAAATACTGGTTGGACTGGTTGTCTTGCCTCGAGACAGAGAGGTTGTAGGTTAAAATCCCGGCTGCACTAGTTGGGATTTCTATTTATGATTTCTCTCTGTGGCAACCACCCCTGGTCTCAGGAGCGTTTTCCCGACTTGAAACGTCAGTTACTCAAAGACGGAAAAAATATGAGTACCTCCGAAGACGGAATTATCTGCCTGTGCGGCGAGGGATTTCTGCGCACACGGCTGCCAGGGAAAAACGGTTTAATACGTATAATTCAGTTCCTAGTCTCTAGGGACTTCGTCAGAGGTAAAAGCTGGTGAACAAAAAATAAATAAATACACAATAATTGTGTGCGTACTGGCTCAACCAATAAAGGATTGTTGGTTAAAAATATGTACCTGCTCGAGTTGAAGAAGATAATATCATGGCACGATCAACTAGTGTTTCAGTTATTTTAAAAATATTTTTGTTCATTAGATTTGGTTACATTTATATTCTTGTTCAATTAGTTCTTGTTTTAGACATATTTTTGTTCATTAGATTTAGTTACATTTATATTCTTGTTCAATTAGTTCTTGTTTTAGACATATTTTTCTTCACATAGTTTTGTCCCTATACCTTTCTGCTACAAGCGTTCCTATTGCATAAACAAAAGTAAAGAAACAACAGATAAAATGTTTTGGCTACGTGGTAAGGCAGAAAGACATTCTTTCTAACGTGACATGATATTATACCATGATATCCTATACGTGACACCCAATTGTTATCCCTGGCATGTCCCTCATGGATCTTAAAATAACATCAGAAACATTGTTATATAAATCTAGTGACTGCACACAACCTTGCCCAAAGCCCTGTTTTATTTGCTGAAACATTCTGAATTGATTTCCAGTTCTTATGGCCGCTGTTTGTTGCCGGTACATGTTTTTTAATATTCTAAGATTTTTGCTGTCAACGTCTTCTAAAATTTGATTATTTCTTTTGCTTTACTTGTTGAAATGGGAACTGAGCGATAGTGAACTGGATTACAAAGGACAAGGGTAGGGTTCGATCCCAACCGACGGTTCCGGGTTCATCCAGCCTTAAATGGATACCGGATTTTTTTTCTGGGAAAGTAAAGCGGCATGGACGTAATACCGACCACATTACACCAAAAATCATGTGTCGAAGGTCTGTAAAATTTATGGTCACTAACACCATATTCCCTATACGCCACTCAACGTGACGGGGGTACTTTACTTTTTTTTTTTTTACTTGTTCAAATGCTTTGGTATAATCTATGAAACATAGGTATATATCTGTTTTCACCTCTATGGCTCTTTTATTTTTAATACTAAAGATCTTATGATGTATTTGGCATTGTTCCTATTCTTACCTCCTACCAAAACCGCACTGTTCATCACTAATTTCTGGACTAATTTTGTTTCGCACTCTTCATATGATTCATGATGAGTCATGTGACTCATAAGGATTATTGTATGATGATCATCACATTCAATCGCATCAGATTTCTATGTTAGGGCTATGAATATTGATTTTAACAGGTCGGCTAGTATATATCCGCTGTTGTAGACATCATTCAATATTTTTATTATTATTTCTATTACAAAATCACCCATGGCTTCAATCTCTTCTTTAGTTATGTTATCTGGTCCAGGAGCTTTTCCTGCTTTTATATTGCGCAAGGTGTTTTCCACTGCTTCATTGAGTATTTCTGGTCCTTCCAGATTATCATAAATATTTGCTTCTGTTCGTTCATCATCATAAAGATCTTTAATGTATTCTGTCCATCGTTCCATTATGCTTTCTTGTTCAATCAACAGTTATCCTTCCATTTATCCTAAACATCCAGTTTTTTATTGCGTTTTTCTTGTTGTTAGTTCTGCAAATTTTTTGTGTATATAGCTTCTACATCTCTTTTTTGTTGCTTTTTAACCTCTTTGCATCTCTGTTTTAGACATGCTTCTTTTGCTTCATTGCATTTTATTACACTTTCTTTATTTAGTCTCTTATACTCATATTTTGTATCCTTATTTCTTTTTTTTATATCCGTTAGCTGTAAAATGTAATCGTTCATCCATTTCTTTATTGAACTTTTCCTCACTGGTGGTATGAACTCTTTTGATGTTTGTTGCATTGATTCTTTTAGCATTTCCCACTGTTCATCAATGTTTTGTATCTTCTCAATTGCATTGTACCGGTTCTGAATTGTGATGTTATATTTGTCTTGTAACCTATTGTCTGATTTGAGTAAATCTAAATTTAACTTGATTTTAACTGATACTCTTTTTCTGCTTTTAATTTTACTCTAAGCTTTCCCATAACTGGTAAATGATCACTATTGCAATCTGCCCCTGGTCTAATTTTCACACATATCAGACTGTTTTTAAATCTATTGTTTATCATTATGTAGTTGATTTATTTGATTACGTACATTATCTGCTGAGCTTTTCCATGTCCACAGACGTCTCGGATGTTGCTAATACCTGGAGTTTCCCATCAAACGTGTGGTTTTTGCCATTCTCTCCTAAGCCATATTAAGCAGCCACTTCTTCAACTCTATTATTTCCTACTATTACGTTGAGATCCCTTAGATTATAATATTTTCATGTGGTTTGCATTAACGAAGTGCCATATTAAGTTGGTGGTAAAATTCATCAACTATTTCATCTGGACTGTCTGCTGTTGGTGCATAAACTTGTGTGAGATTAAAATCTATTGGCTTTCCATTCAATTTCGCTAAAGAGGCTGTCAGATATTGCCTAAAAGCCTCTCACTCTAGTCTAGGAACTGAACTTTGCATGTTAATGGCAGCCGTGTGCACAGGGGTCCCTCGCCGCACAAGCTGATAACTCCGTCTTCGGAGTACTCATATTTTTTCCGTCCATGAGTAATTGACGTTTCAAGTCGGGCCTCGCTGCTGAGACCGGGGGTGGCTGCCGCAGAGAGAAATCATAAATAAAAATCCCAACGGGTGCAGCCGGGATTTGAACCCCCAATTTCTCTGTCTCGAGGCCGGCGTCTTTCATCCAATTCCACCATTAATGTATCTAATGTACTTATTCCTCTTTGGTGTTTAGTACCTCCAGAATAGATGATGTTATATTCATCAGAATATATCTATCAGTTATTTATCATAGTTGTATTTATTATCATACACTTATCCGTTATCTGTAACTCACAACTTTGTTTATCAATTGTCCATAAGTCACAACCTGTTTGTCTATCGATTATCCATGAGTCACAACTTGTATGTTTATCACTTTTCTATAATTCACAACTTTATTTATCAATTGTCTAAAAGTCACAACCTGTTTATTTATCAATTGTCTGTAACCCACAACATGGTTGTTTATCAATTGTCTATAAATAACAACTTGTTTGTTTATCAATTGTCTATAAATAACAACTTGTTTGTTTATCAATTGTCTATAAATAACAACTTGTTTGTTTATCAATTGTCTATAAATAACAACTTGTTTGTTTATCAATTGTCTATAAATAACAACCTGTTTATTTATCAATTGTCTGTAACCCACAACATGGTTGTTTATCAATTGTCTATAAATAACAACTTGTTTGTTTATCAATTGTCTATAAATAACAACCTGTTTGTTTATCAATTGTCTATAAATAACAACTTGTTTGTTTATCAATTGTCTATAAATAACAACTTGTTTGTTTATCAATTGTCTATAATTTACAACCTGTTTGTTTATCAATTGTCTGTAATTCATAACTTTGTTTATCTATTGTCTGTAACTCACAACCTGTTTGTTTATACATTTTCTATAACTCGCATCACATATGGATGGAACCATAGACAATAGGGCAACAGACAAGAAAATCACTGGAGGCTGTAGAAATGTGGTTTTACAGAAGAATGTTTGAGACAATCATTGACAGCTAAGAAAAGTAACGAAAACGTTCTGAAAGAGGCCAAAGCAAAAAGAGAGCTAATATCCAATATTAGGGAAAAAACAATAATAATTTGTTTGGCCATGTAATGAGAAGGGAACAACTGGAATATATTGTAACAACTGGGAAAATCGAGGGACGAAGAGATAGAGGTAAGCAAAGAGAAAAATACCAGACAGCTTAAGAGAATGGCTTGGCAGAAGGCCAACAACAGACATGATAAATAACTGTCGAGATCGAAAGTCGTGGAGAGACATGATCACCTACGCCAACAGGCATGGTACTTGATGATGATGATGATGACTCACAATTTGTTTACTTATTAATTGTCCATAACTCTTCTGACCTACTCAAAACATGAAACCCTCCGTTTCATATTCATCGATAACTTGTCTTTTATATAGCGTATATATTTTTATTACCTGTATTTGTCTTGCAAAATAAGCTCTTTATTATTATTATTATTATTATAAATGACGCATAAAAACTAAAATATCACCTATAAACTTCTGTGCACAGCTAAATGCACCTTTAACCTAAATGAACAGGAAGAGTCACCGTTTGAATTGAATTGAACTTTTTTCCGGAAAGGTCACGAGTGATGGTTCATTATTTTGTCTTCCTTCTGGGAAACTTGGATTGGTTTCATTTATACTTGGATTGGAACGTGATGTTGGATTCAGAAAAGTCACGTACTTTTTTCCTGCGAGGGTATTTTAAGCGAATGATTTATATCGATTGAAGGTCATTTTGTTGATAAGTTATACGGAGAATTATTATCTTCTTGTCATATTAAATAGATGATGGGAGAAATGAAGGAAAGGTAAGAGGATAATAGTAACGTGTATCATAACATTATATATATATAACAGTTAATCATCAAGTCTGCTGGCGTAGGTGATCATGTCTCTCCAAGACTTTCTATTTTCACCATTATTTATCATTTCTTAGTATTCTCTACCTTGGGTCTTTTCATGGAAGCGAGGGGCCACACAGAAGCAGAGCTGGAAGTTATCAGCGACCCACGGCTGATGGCTTGCGCCAGGATCGGTGAACCAGAACCATCCAGGCCCTACTCCACCTCTCCGTGGTGCCTCCAGAAACAGACTAACCTGTCCAGTCTGGCCAAGTGAGTAGAGATCGAAGAGGGAAGACAAACCTGTGCTAAAAATGTCGTGTTGAAGTCGGATGTGTTGGGCCGAAAGGCGCAAAATATCACAGTTATACTGCAAAACACAACACAATGCAGACACGCCCACTTAACGTCATTTTAGTGGTGGATGACGGAGAGGTGTGAACCTTTAGTCATCGGGTGAACTCAGGCGAACGTATCTTTTCTTTTCTATTATCTTATATATTTTCGTCTCACAGTTTTTCCAGTTGTCACTTTGAACACTAGATGTTCCCTTCTCATGACAATGGTCATAAACGATGATGTGACTAGATTGAGTTATTGAGTTATTTGCGGGTCATCATCATTGCACTCCGAACATGTCCATAGGTGCTCAGATCCCCTCATCAGCAATTCCCTCAGTGTCCAGAGACTGACGACTCCAGTTCTATGTTGGTTGATAAGTCTTCTTACACGGCCACCAAGTTTCTCATTTCTGGCTGTGCCCATCTTAACTCCCATTTCCATCATCCGAAGAAGTGACGTTGAACTGTGTTTGTCGATGTGACTAGATATAGCCAATAAACGATATAAATGATAACATTAATGATGATGTGACTAGATATAGCCAGTAAATGATATAAATAATAACATAAATGATGATTGACTAGATATAACCAGTAAATGATATAAATGATAACATAAATGATGATGTGACTAGATATAGCCAATAAACGATATAAATAATAACATAAATGATGATGTGACTAGATATAGCCAGTAAATGATATAAATGATAACATAAATGATGATAATTTCTTTCTGATGTTGAAAGTTAGATTTCTTGTTACTTTGACCTCTCTCAGAACATTCTCATTACTCTTTTTAACCTCGCATAGTATTTTCAACAATTTTCTGTAAAATTAAAATTTGTGTGACCTCAAATTATTTTCTTGTCTGTTGTCATATTTTCCATGATTCACATCATTACGTCAAGATTGGCTCTACATTTCACTGAAGAACTCGTTTTAAAAAAAAAAATTTCCATTGAGAAAAATGGATCGCATAATATCTTTCTCATTCTTTGGAATCCTGATTATCAAGCTGTTCTGCATCTCATCCAGTTGTACATCTACCATTCAAAGTTAATTTCATTTCCAGGTATTTAAACTCATTGTCTTGTTCTAATACTAACCCATTTACTTTAATTGTGCATTTAGTTGTCTATTTTATTTTAAGACAAGCAAAAAATATGGATTAGATACAAATATCAAAAAGACAAAAATTATGATCATAAACAAAGAAAATACTCAAAACCTACAAGTGGGTATCAACACTGAAGGAATAGACCTGGAGACAGTTCAGAACTACAACTACCTTGGCCATACTATAACCAGTGATGGAAAATGTACAACTGAAATAAACAAAAGAATAGGAATAGCAAAACGTAATTTTAATGTCATGAGAACTATACTAACATCAAAACAAATAACACTAACAATAGCACAATGTTATATCTTCTTAACATTCCTGTATGGTGCAGAAACATGGACATTAGACAAGACAACTGAACAGAGAATTGACGCCTTTGAAATGTGGGTATATAGAAGATTAGGTAGAATTGGATGGAAAGAAAAGAAAACAAACGATGAAGTCTTAAAACAACCAAATATGAAAAGGTAACTACTAAACACAATTCAAACAAGACAAATGCGATTTTTGGGTCATGTTAAAAGACACAACAGCCTACTAAAAGTAATCCTGGAGGGGAAAATACAAGGTAAAAGAGGCAGAGGCAGACCAAGACTAACATGGACGAGTAGCATCAAAAGATGGACAAATCAGCCTATGATAACCTACACCATCAAAGCAAGAGACAGAGCAGATGGCTCACCATTGTAGCCAACCTTCGTTGCGGAGATGGCACTCGATAATGATGATGATTTTATTTTACTACAACCATTACTTCTGTCTTGTTGCTTTTGAGGCTAAAGCCATTGTTTATACTTGCCATCACTGTAACGTCAATCATTTTCTGTAACTCACTTAGTGAGTTATTGTCCACCAGCTGATGTTCTTGGTACGCGCTTCATGGATCTTAGTATAGTCTCACAATAACATGTGAAATCAATCTGATGATAGTGCAAACTCTTGGATCTTAGTATAGTCTCACAATAACATGTGAAATTAATCTGATGATAGTGCAAACTCTTGGATCTTAGTATAGTCTCACAATAACATGTGAAATTAATCTGATGATAGTGCAAACTCTTGGATCTTAGTATAGTCTCACAATAACATGTGAAATTAATCTGATGATAGTGCAAACTCTTGGATCTTAGTATAGTCTCACAATAACATGTGAAATCAATCTGGTGATAGTGCAAACTCTTGGATCTTAGTATAGTCTCACAATAACATGTGAAATCAATCTGATGATAGTGCAAACTCTTGCCTAATATCTTGTTTTATTTGTTGAAATATTTCCAATTAATTCCCAGTTCTCATAGCTGCTTCTTGATGCCGGTATATGTTCTGTGTTATTCTCACATTTTTGCTATCTGATTATTTCTTGATGCTTCACATTGACAATAGATATAGATCTATTGTCACTTCTATGACTCTTTCTTGATGTGATGATCTTATTATGTATATGAGGCTACTCGTACCTTTACCTCCAACAAATCCACATCTTTCATCATTAATTTCTGGTTGGACCTTGTTTTCTCACTCTTCTCATGATAATTCTTAGTAACATCTTAGTCACGTGACTTACAATAACACTTATTATACAGTGAAGCCTTCGAAATGTAGATTTATAGAAGAATATGTAGAATTGGATGGAAAGAAAAGAAAACAAACGATGAAGTTTTAAAACAACTAAAATGAAAAGAGAACTACTAAACGCAATTAGAACAAGACAAATGAAATTTTGGGGGCATGTTAAAAGACACAAAGTCTACTAAAATTAATATTGGAAGGGAAAACACAAGGTAAAAGAGGCAGAGGGAGACCACGAGTAGCATCAAAAGATGGACAAGTCAGCCTTTGATAATCTGCACCATCAAAGCAAGAGACAGAGTGGATCGGCGCTCCATGGTAGCCAACCTTCGATGTTGAGACAGCACTCAATGATGATAATTATTCGGTGATGCTCACATTCCATGGCACCGGGTTGTAGTAGATATTCTGGTGTGTATCGTTGTTGTCGATGTTATAACATTGCTATTAATTCTATTACAAAATCTCCCATGTTGTCAATCTCCTTTATGGTTATATATTGATTATATCAAGTCCGGGCAATTCTGCAACATTCAATTTGCGAAAGGCACCCCCTCCCACAACTTCTGTGAGTATTTTGGTATGTAAAGTAAAGTGCCCCCGTCACGCCAAGTGGCGTATAGGGAATAGGGTGTTAGTGACCATAAATTTTACAGACCTTCGGCACATGATTTTTGGGTAATGTGGTCGGTATTACACCCGTGCTGCTTTACTTTCCCAGAAAAAAATCCAGTACCCATTTAAGGCTAGGTGAACCCGAAAGCCCGGTTGGGATCGAACCTTACCTTTTGTCCTTTGTAGTCCAGTTCACTAACCACTGAGCTATCGCGGTTCCCGAGTATGTCGGTACTTCCCCATTATCTTGGATGTTCGTTTCTGGTCATTCATCATCATAGACTTCATTAATATATTCTGTCCATCTTTCCCGTATGCTTCCTTATCCAATCAAAAATTTCCCTTTCATTTATTTTAAACAAACCAGTGTTCGGCTATGTATTTCTTCCTGTTAATTCTTCAATTTATTTGTTGATAACATTTGCATATCTCGTGTACTGCATTTCAACATCTTTGCACATTTCTTTTAGCCGCTCTACTATTTTTGCACCTGTTTGCTATTTCTCTATTTAATCTTTCCTATTCAATTTGTCTTGTTTATTTGTTCTTCTTGTGTCCATTAATTATCAAATAGATGTCTGGTCTATAGCTGCTTAGCAAGGGTCGATAGAGCGTTAACAAAGGCAAATTGAGTGGTAATAAGAACGTGGGACGTTGATGGATAACAGCGGCACACAGAACTGCGTTATAAAACGTCATCATCATGTATCCTGTCTGCCGGTTGATCATGTCTCTCCACAACTTTCGGTCTCACCAGTTGTCTATCGGTTCCGCTCCTTGGAACATTTTCTCTCTGTTTTTCCTAAATATTTCTCGTTCCTTCGATCTTCCTCGATGTTATAATCTTTTCCAGATGTATTACTTTTCATAACACGGATACAAAGAAATTATTGTCTTCTTTGATGTTTTCCTTCCTTCCTTCCTTCCTTCCTTCCTTCCTTCCTTCCTTCCTTCCTTCCTTCCTTCCTTCCTTCCTTCCTTCCTTCCTTCCTTCCTTCCTTCCTTCCTTCCTTCCTTCCTTTCTTCCTTTCTTTCTTTCTCTCCTTCCTTCCTTGCTTCTTTCTTTCTTTCGTTCTCTCTATCTTTCTCTCCTTTCTTCTTTCTTTATTTAACAAGCAATGTCATATAGGCCTACATCATAAGATCTTTAGTAGAGAGAGCCATTGAGGTGAAAACAGATATACACCTATGTTTCGTAGATTATATCAAAGCATTTGACAAAGTAAAACACCAAGAAATAATCAACATTTTAGAAGGCATAAACATAGACATAAAAGATATAAGAATAATAAAGAACATGTACTAGTAGCAAACAACGGCCATAGGAACTGGAAATCAATTGGGGATGTTTCAACAAATAAAACAGGGTGTTGGGCAAGGTTGTGTGCTGTCATCATATTTGTTTAATATTTATAGTGAGATACTTTAAGATCCTCAAGGGACATGCCTGGAATAACAATCGGAGGTCATAATATAAATAATCAAAGGTATACTGATGATACATTCGTAATCGCTAAGAGTGAAAATGAGTTACAAGAAATGTTAGACATTATAGTAAAGGAAAGCAAAAGTAAAGGACTCAGCCTTAATAGAAAAAAGACAGAGTAATGGTAGCAACAAAGAAAAAGACATCACCTCAGTGCAAAATAAAGACAAGTGAACAATATTAAAACAGGTAAATGAATTTAAACATCTGGGAAGAATGTTAACCTCAGATGGAAGATGTACAAAAGAAGTGAGATGCAGAATGGCTCAGGCAAAAGCAGCTTTCCAAAAAAAAAAAATGAGGAAGATACTATGCAATCCATTTTTGACAATAAAAACAAGAAAAGGAGTTCTTAAATGTTATGTAGAGCCAGTATTAACATATAGATGTGAATCATGGACATTATGACAGCAGACAGAAAATCACTGGAGGCTGTAGAAATGTGGTTTTACAGAAGAATGTTGAGAATACCATGGACAACTAAGAACAATAATAAAAAAAAAAGTTATAAAAGTGGGCAAAGCAAAAAGAGAGCTCATTTACAAAATTGGGAAGAAACAATCATCATTTTTGTCCAAGTAATGAAGAGAGAAAAGTTTGAATAAATTGTAACAACTGGGAACATTGAGAGACGAAGAGATAGAGGGAAGCAGAGGGAAAAGATACCAGACAGCTTAAGAGAACGGCTTGGCAGAAGGTCAACAACAGAAATGATAAATAACTTCCGAAATCGAAAGTTGAGGAGAGACATGATCACCTACGCCAACAGACATGGTACTTGAAGATGTCTATTTATCTCTAACTTATCTACAATCTGTCGATTCCTTCCACTGACAGTGCACACATGTATGCACCCATCCCTTCATAAACATGTCTAAGATATAACCGCGTCGTACTTCGGACTTTTTTCTTTTTTTTTCTTTTTTCTTTTTTTTATTTCCACACAAAAGCGCATGATTCTTATTCCTAGCCCACTTTTCGAACATGAGCGTGTGTCACTCCGCCGAGTAATGAGGGCACAGAATAAATAAACCTACTGTCATATAGCCCCATGAACAAATTTGTATGCTTGTCAATCACGCATTAAAATGGAATTACTCTCACAAAGATTGTCATCTCGTTGTGTGGATATGTCAGAAAATGTACTTTAACAGGATTGAAGCATTCCCACATATGTGTTCTCTTTAATTTTGTTTCATCCAGGAAGTTATCACGTACTTAAAGTGAGTTTTCTATTGCAAAATTGAGAAAAGTACATCGGAAATTAAATTGTTGATAATAGTTTGTCTAGCAAATTTCTTGGCCTGTAGAGTCGTTAGGGTAGAGCTACTTTGGCTGCCAGTTTCTTCGATCTTTCTATGTCTGAGACAGGTCATTGTGTACTTGAAAAACCAAGACCCGTTTGTCTTTTTATTCACAGCTGTTTGTTGATAATACTTTAGTTGTATTTGTAAATGTTCTCAGTTCTGAAACATGACTTGAATATAATTTTGTTTAATAGTTAACTAAAATGGAATAAAAAAATAATGACGCTGTAATTGAAATTATAACAATATTTGTGGTTTAAAGTTACTGTTATTTTACAATTTTGAAATATTTGTATTCTCATGAACGTTCTTGGACCAAAATATCAACAACCTAGAAATGAACAGTTTTAGAACAGTCATATTTGTATACTCATGAACGTTCTTGGACCAAAATACCAACAGCCTAGAAATGAACAGTTTTAGAACAGTCATATTTGTATACTCATGAACGTTCTTGGACCAAAATATCAACAGCCTAGAAATGAACAGTTTTAGAACAGTCATATTTGTATACTTATGAACGTTCTTGGACCAAAATATCAACAGCCTAGAAATGAACAGTTTTAGAACAGTCATATTTGTATTCTCATGAACGTTCTTGGACCTAAATATCAACAGCCTAGAAATGAACAGTTTTAGAACAGTCATATTTGTATACTTATGAACGTTCTTGGACCAAAATATCAACAGCCTAGAAATTAACAGTTTTAGAACAGTCATATTTGTGTACAGTGTCACAAGTTTGAACCACTCCAATTAGTAATTATCGATCTCAAGAATGAGAGGAATGTAGTTTATCGGGACATCTTCGTTGTAGTTGTAGTAGTTAGTCGTTGGCCCCGGTATCACTACAAATGAATTAATATCAAGAATTACTCAAGCGCCTGTGCCTATGGAATCATCCAAATTAACATCTAATCTCATTGAAGGATCCAAACAAATAAAGGCGTCTGCAGTTCCCATCATAGCAGTTACAGCACACGCCAAAATACATAAGCCGTAACCGCACCGAAAGCGAACGCAGACAAACTGTCCTTCGTCACACGATATCATCATTCATCGTAAACAATCGGAATATAGAAACACAGTCCGGAAGTGAAACACAGCTAACGGTGTGTATAGAGCACTAAACTCAGTAGTTATGGCAACAAGCCGAACTTGGAATATAAGGAAACTGCAACAAGGAACACTTTTCAAATAGAGCCTCGACAGTTCTTGTTGCCGATCCGCCATAGTGACCGGAAGTCACATCTTCATTTACACATGTAACAACATTTATATGATTAGAACTAAAATACTACTTTGAGATGTAACACAAGCAGCTATGTATTTTTGTATCAATTTTTTTTTTTTAAATCGGGAACGTCTTTCCTGCCCTGACCGCTGACGGAAGTACGTCACTTGTTGACCAATTTCCGTGTGTGGCTGATACCATCCTGTTTTACTTTCTCATTGTTACGATGATGACATCTCAAGATGTACACACAGTTTAATCATTAAATCTTTTAACAAATTTGTCAGCACCAGGGCTGAAAGTGGTCACGAGTCATAGCTAACTAATCGCGCTAGGATCTGTGTACCACAACTATCCAGATCTTACTTCATCTCTTCGCGGTGCCTCTAGAAACAGACCAACCCATAAAGACTGGCCAAATGATTAGAAACAGAGAGGAAGGCAACCTAATATTTAAAAAATGCTACGCTGAACACGGATGTGACGGGCCGAAATTACCAAATTAAACGACCAAAAAAAAGGTGGAGGGGGGTTAGGTGATCTAGAGATAGGGCGTCAGCATCTAGAACAGAAGGTCCCGGGTTCGAACAAATGCGTTGAACATTTTAAACTTCGAAACAGTGGTTTCTTCATGGTTTCTTCATCGTTCCTTCATGGTTCCTTCATGGTTTCATCATGGTTTCTTCGTGGTTTCTTCATGATTCCTTCGTGGTTTCTTCATGGTTCTTTCATGGTTTCTTCGTGGTTTCTTCATGGTTTCTTCTTGGTTCTTTCATGGTTTCTTCATGGTTTCTTCATGGTTCCTTCATGGTTCCATCGTGGTTTCTTCATGGTTCCTTCGTGGTTTCTTCATGGTTCCTTCGTGGTTTCTTCATGGTTCCTTCATGGTTTCTTCATGGTTCCTTCATGATTTCTTCGTGGTTTCTTCATGGTCTTTTCGTGATTTTTTCGTGGTTTCTTCATGGTTTTATCTTCCCCCGGTCTCAGGGTAATTAGATCTGATGTGTAGACTCTCGAATAATGACAAAAAAAGGAGGCCCCGTGTCCAAACCGCGCACGTTAAAAAACCCTTGGTAATTGGAAATCGAAAAAAGTTACTTAAAATGACCACTGTCCGGGCAACAAATTGTTCAGGAAAAAACCGACACAAAAACGTCAAAACGTTGAGCGATGAACAAAGGAGTGTCCCAGTACGTCGAAGAATATCTTCTGCCTGCATGGCGAGGGACACGTGAGCTGCTGGTGTGAACAAATAGGAAAAAATGATATTGACTATAAAATAAAAAGTCAGTCAATCGGGACTTCACTATAGATATCTATCTATCTATCTATTGACCTTTCGAGCCGTAACCGGCCCATAGGGCGTAGACCAAGATACACCTTCTCCTATATGAATTTTTGTTCTAGCAGTTTTCTTTTAAAGATATTTTATCAAATCTCGCCATCTATAGATATAAAGCTGAGAAACAAGCGGCATCGGAACATATCGTCAACTTAACGTTCTTTCAGTGGCGGATAGGTAAAGGTAAAGGTGAAGGTAAAGGTGAAGGTGAAGATAAAGGTGAAGGTGAAGGTAAAGTGCGAGATTTGAACCGGCGTCTTTCCACGCGAGTTTACACCCATATGTGCTCGGCCTCCTATCCAGAAATGTTCGGATATTTTATGTATAGTGTCGCCTCAAGCATCGAAACTCAGATGCGAGGCAACATTCTTCACCTTCCCAGGGTAATACCCTGGTACTCATTTCTGCCAACGGCTGGGTCGACCGTGGGGGTATTTTTTTTCCAACCACAAGTACAACTCACACTGCTCCCAGCGGGAATCGAACACAGGTTGTCAGAACGTCGGTAGTCCGGTCGGGTGGTTTACCCAACTAGACTACCGAGGCCCCCTCAGTGTAGAGCGGATGATGAAGACAACTAATAGAAACATCCCTAAGTTGTGCGGTAAAGGCAAAGCACGCACTTTAAAATATTTCCCTGAAGAGGTTTTCTCTATACGGACCTATATTTATTTAAACCCTTACATTTTTGAATTGCATTAAATAATGAGTTTTTAAAAAAAAAGGAAATAACCATCCAGATTAAATTAAGAGAGAGAAGAAAAATAAGAACCCAGCCAGGCCACGTGTCGAATAGGGAATATGGTGTTAGGGCCGTTCTTGCATTTTAGATCTTCAGTACATTTTTTAAAATAATGAGCTCAGTATTCCGTCCGTGTTGCTTTTCTTTCACAGAAAAATCAAGTATCCAGGCTGGGTGAACCTGGAAGTCATAGATCAGGATCGAACCCGGGCCTCTTGTCCTTAGTAGTCCAGTTAAGTAACCATCGTGACTTCACATTAAATTACAATTACGGTTCCATATTAAAAAAAAAAATACAAAAATCTCATTAGATTGTCTTTAAAAGGGAACCCGACATTCAAAGGAGAACACATAATCTCATTAAGAACTAAACAAATTGCTAATCTCCTCAAGGAGAACACATAAATTAATTCTTAATTAATTTGCTAATCTTCTCAAGGAGAACACATAAACCCATTAGGAACTAAACAAATTGCTAATCTCCTCAAGGAGAACACATACATTAATTAAGAACTTAACAAATTGCTAATCTCCTCAAGGAGAACACATAAACTCATTAAGAACTAAACAAATTGCTAATCTACTCGAGGAGAACACATACACTCATTAAGAACTAAACAAATTGCTAATCTCCTCAAGAAGAACACATAAACTCATTAAGAACTAAACAAATTGCTAATCTCCTCAAGGAGAACATATAAACTCATTAAGCACTAAACAAATTGCTAATCTCCTCAAGGAAAACACATAAACCCATTAAGAACTAAACAAATTGCTAAACTCCTCAAGGAGAACACATAAATTAATTAAGAACTAAACAAATTGCTAATCTCCTCAAGAAGAACACATAAACTCATTAAGAACTAAACAAATTGCTAATCTCTTCAAGGAGAACACATAAACTCATTAAGCACTAAACAAATAGCTAATATCCTCAAGATTATGGCTTGAACCTAAACATAGAGCATAATAGACAATATGTCATAGGAAAAGAGCAATGCAGGAGACTTGCCAACCAGTGAACGCATTAAGTGAGGCAACAAATGAGGCACTGTGTGGTCTACAGGTAATACGTCGACCTCTGGTCAGGAAAGTCCTGGATTCGAATCCCGCGACAGGCGATGGGTATTTCACTTCGAATTCGCGGGTTTATCTCCCCTGGCCTTTCGCTAGTGGGATCCAATACCTAGCCCTCTCGGAGAACATCGACAAACAGGAAGTTCCGTGTGCACTCGCGCACGTTAAAGAACCTTTGGCGGTTAAAAGTCGAAAAGAGTTGACCAAAAGTGGCCGCTGCCTTCTGACAAATTATGAAGCAAATAAGCGCCAACTCTTTCTAGATAAGACTACTTTTTTAAGGTTCAGTCCAAATTAATATTCGGTCCATGTGGATAATTCGTTTGTTAGGTACAGTCCAAAATAATAATCGGTTTATCTAGATAATTCGTTTGTTAAGTACAGCCCAAAATAATATTCGGTCTATCTGGATAATTCCTTTGTTAGGTAACGTCCAACATAACATTCGGTCTATCTGGATAATTCGTTTGTTAGATTCATTGAAGGATGTTGTCAAGTGTTTGCGGATAAGGCGAATTTGTTAGGTACATTCAAGAATGACGTCACACTATCCTAGCTCTTAATAAATAAAAAAAAAAAATAAGGTTGCCCCCATATCCTAATGTATGCTTTAGACAGTGTTACTCTACCGAAGATCAAGCAACCTATCTTTCCCAGGAAATCGAAGATGCGTTTCAAGAAAAGAAACTGGTACTAGCAGCATGGATAGACCTAAAGAAAGCATTTGATAAGGTATGGAAGGAAGGGCTTCTGAAGAAACTGAGAAATTATGGAGTAAATGGCAGGATGTACAAATGGGTCAAAGCATACCTGCATAACAGGAGAGCCAGAGTGCAACTGGATGGTCTTAAGAGTAAGAAGGTCTTATTGCGCCAGGGCGTTCCACAAGGAGGGGTACTATCTCCAACACTTTTTCTGATCTACATCAATGACCTAGTTACTGAACTACCACATGGCATCAAAGTGGCAATGTATGCAGATGACTTGGTAATGTGGTGCACAGAGGAGTATGCAACAGTGGCCTCCAAATTGCTACAAAGAGCTATGAATGCACTGAATTCATGGACAAATAGATGGTGTATCAGCATCAATACAGACAAATGCAGTACTACACTTTTCACACTCTCCCCAAAACAAAAAGCAGGAGCCATCTACATAAACAATGAGCCTGTGAAAGAAGACATACAAGCTACATATCTCGGAGTTACATTTGATAACAAACTATCTTGGAAACAGCAGATAAATAAGGCAACCCAAAAAGCAAGGAGAAAATTGGCTATTCTAAGAAAGTTGTGTGGAACCACATGGGGTGCGAGTGGGAAAATACTCAGTAAAGTTTACCAACAGAGTATACGCCCACATTTAGAATATGGATCATCCGCATGGTGCTCAGCATCAAACACCACATTGCAAGAACTGGATAAAGTACAAAACCAGGCACTTAGGGTCATCACAGGAGCAATGAAATCAACACCAATATTGGAGATGGAGAAATTGTGGAGGATACCAGCACTGAGAGAACGGAGAGACACAAAGGTGCTGATACAGGCAGAAAAATTTGTATGCATGCCGAGACATCCAATGAAGGACAGATTCCAAAATCTTGCATTGGGACGACTTAAGAGAAGCAGCTTTATCCACCAAGCCAAGCGTATTAGTAGACAAACACCAGACATGCCAAGAGTTGTTAAACCCCTTCTGCCCATACCAGAACAGACTCCCTGGACAAATGAATCAGGATTATCAGTTCAAATACGGACAGAAGTGAAAGGAATAGTTGACAAAGAGGAACAAAATAGTCTACAGCGAAAAACAATAGCTCTCAGTTTCCTGGATGAAGAATACCCACAAGACCTATGGATTCGTGTGTACACAGATGGATCAGCACAGAATGCAGTAAAGAATGGGGGAGCAGGTGCATATATAGAGTACCCAAATAACACTAGGGATATGGATAAAATAGCAACAGGGAAATATTGTCACAATTATGATGCAGAAATACAAGCAATAAAGTTGGCAATAGAAAAACTGCTGAACAGTAATCTTAGCCCACAGCCTGTAGTGTTTTTGACAGATGCAAGATCAGTACTCCAAGCACTACAATCCAGAAAATTACCACATCTGCAGACCTTATTGACTGAACTCTGCAAGCACCACAGGGTTGCCCTGCCGTGGATCCCGTCTCACTGTGGAATACCAGGAAATGAGAAAGCAGATCAGTTGGCAAAGGAAGGTTCAACAGGCACACAACTAGATACACCAGTTACATACCATCATAAGAAACAGATAATCAAATCAATCAGAGGACCACAAGCCCCAAATCAGGATGCCTTTCATAATATGAATAGATATGAAGAAGTTATCATTATACGCCTAAGAACAGGACACAATCGACTCCATAGTCACATGTATACAAAATTCAAGATCGGCACATCAACTACTTGTACATGTGGACAGGCACCCCAGACTGCTGAACACATACTTCAAGACTGCACTGAATATAGTAGACTGAGGAAAATCCATTGGCCCATAGTTAAAACACTACAGACAAAACTATATGGGCCACTGCAAGAATTACAAAAGACAGTAAAATTTATACAGGAAACGACATTGCAGATATAGACAATACTTCAGGCGAACGAAAGATAGATAGATCCTAATGTATGGGGAATATGGTGTTAGTGACCAATTTATTTCATGACCAACGGTAGACTTTTGGGTGATGTGGTCACGCTAGGTGATACGTCAGGCCGCCTTTAATCAACAGAAAAATCTCTGGTACCTATTTTTAGAGGCTGGGTGAACATCGGAGTATTATCGCTCTCATGAAAAAACAGTTACTTTTGTGAAATGAACCCGGGCCTTTCTAATCAGGAAACGAGCGCACAGATCACTCAGCCACTGAGTTTTTTAAGTAGGGACCAAAATATGAGCTAAATTTGTTTTCCAGTAAAGCTATTTATTGGATAGTCCAGAATGGGCCATGACTTTCAAGATAAATAATTATCATAATTTATATTTTAATATTTGTTCTTTACTCCTGGGCTTATATTGTGTGGGTGTTTTTTTTTTTGTAGCGTTGATGCAATACGTCCTTTCACATGCAATAACACTCAACCTCATTCAACCTCATTCAACCTCAATCATGTGTAGATATATGCAGGTCATTCAAGAGGTTTCAGATTCCAGGATAAGTGAAATCGATTGCCTGGTCCAGCCTGACAGGAATGATGAAACTTAGATTTCCCTGTTCAAAACTATATACAATTAATTATTCTTGACAGGCTCAAAGAGAACGGGCGCTGGTTACTTTCCGATGCCGTGTCAAATGTGTGCAATTTGAAAATGTATATCTATTATCATTACAATTATATTGACCAACATTCTGAAATCATTCCCTAATACACCTGGTTACATGCCGGTGTCCTGTCTAATGTATGTAAACTATACACATATCTATATTCAGCATATTTATGTTAACCAACTTTCTTAAATTATCAAAAAAAGGAGAGTATATGTGTTCGCTCCTGCAGCTGTATGAATGAATTATGTCTGTAATTTCACATTTCCTATATTATTCTATTTCGGCAGACAAGGGACAGACAACAAGAGACAGACAATTGTATGCATTCCCCGTAAGTGCCACAAACAGACAAATCATCAAGCTTTAATTTAAAACTAAAAATTAGTTAATATCTCTGTACATTTATCGTGGAAATGTTTTGTTATAATGCAATACTGCAATGCTTCCCAAAGTGTGCTGCACGACTCCCAGGTGGCTTTGCTAATCTTGAGCAAGGACGCTGCGCTGAGGATATTCGTTTGTTAGGTAAAGTCCAACATAACATTCGGTCTATCTGGATAATTCCTTTGTTATGTAAAGTCCAACATAACATTCGGTCTATCTGGATAATTCCTTTGTTATGTAAAGTCCAACATAACATTCGGTCTATCTGGATAATTCCTTTGTTAGGTAAAGTCCAACATAACATTCGGTCTATCTGGATAATTCCTTTGTTAGGTAAAGTCCAACATAACATTCGGTCTATCTAGATAATTCGTTTGTTAGATTCATTGAAGGATGTTGTCAAGTCTTTGTGGATAAGGCAAATTTGTTAGGTGCATTAAAGAATGACGCCACACTATCCTAGCTCTTAATAAATAACAAATAAGTTTGCCTTCATGTCGAAATGTATGGGGAATATGGTGTTAGTGACCAATTTATTTCATGACCAACGGCAGACTTTTGGGTGATATGTTCACGCCAGGTATTACGCCAGGCCGCCTTTAATCAACTTGAAATTGTAACAAACTATGATTACCTGGGATCTCTAGTAACTAAAGATGGAGCCTGCCAGAAAGAGATCAAAAGAAGATTAGCAATAGCAGCACAAACATTAAATGCCATGAAAAACACGTGGCACAATACCAGCAAAGCAGTAAAATTAAAAGTACTGAGGACATATATCTTCCCGATAGCAACATATGGTTACGAATCATGGACTATCTCGCAAACAGCAAGGAAGAAAATTGATTCATTGGAAACAAAATGCTACAGAAAAATCCTTCAGTTGTTTTGAATAATGGAAAAAGCAATACATACTGAGACATACTAAAAGATTTAAACATGAAAAAGAACTGCCTTATAAGCACCATTTTACAGAGAAAATGAAAATACTATGCCCATGTCAAAAGACACAGCGGACTAGAAAGAACAATAATGGAAGGCATGGTTCCTGGGCGACGCATCAGAGGCAGATAAAGAAGAAGGTGGTTTCAAGACTTCAAGGAGACATTCAACGTGACGACAAAAGAAGTGAGTTGATCTGGCTAGTGACCAAGATTCTTTCAAACTGGCTGTGATGAAAGCAACGTTCTGCAAAGGTCATGCGACCTCATGATGTTCAGGGGTTCAGAGTTTACCCAACTTATAAGATTGTAAATGCCACGAGGACACCGCCCGTATGTGATACCAGGGGGAGGGTGTCGCGGGTGTCAACAGTTTGGGAACCACTGCGTCATAGGTTTCAACCCTCAGTTGCGCCTCGAGCTACGCTGTCTAATGTAGAGGCCATTATCTAACATTGTGCGTGCATTAGGCTAAGTGACATAAATGACACATTTACATGAATAATGTCATAGCATATATATGTGACATAAATGACAAATTTACACGAATAATGTAAAACCATATGTTGATCAAGACAGAACTTGAAGAAAAATAATAAATTATTAATACGAAATACGTATTACAAGGCATCATATTAGACTCTAATTTAGAAAGCTAAATCTTTTTAAGTATGTCTTAAACACATACATCAAATGATAAAATCAGCCAATAGTGATGCTTTGGAAAGTAAGTACACAAATGTGGGACACAAAAAAAGGCGCATTACGCTACACGTGCATTAACGTATGACAGAATCAAGACAGAATTACACATACATCAAATGATAAAATCAGCCAATAGTGATGCTTTGGAAAGTAAGTACACAAATGTGGGACACAAAAAAAAGGCGTATTACGCTACACGTGCATTAACGTATGACAGAATCAAGACAGAATTACACATACATCAAATGATAAAATCAGCCAATAGTGATGCTTTGGAAAGTAAGTACACAAATGTGGGACACAAAAAAAGGCGTATTACGCTAGACGTGCATTAACGTATGACAGAATCAAGACAGAATTAGAGACCAAACTAAACAACTCGGTAAAATATGCGCCGACTTCAACTTTGAATTTGACAAATTCAAATTTGGTCAAAGCCAAATTACTGACGGATACATAGCACTATGTTATGCACGGATCATTAGAGAGCCGGTTACAAAGGAGACAGTTGTTAGAAGCCAACCAGGCAACAAATTCACACTAATGAACTTTGCTTGTGATGCAGTTAGATAAAGGAATTTTAAAAGAATCGTTGTATTAGGGTTAACATTGAGAAGGTCTGCTGTATCTTTTCACCATAAATAATGCATGTTATTAACTGAAATATTCTTGTTCTTCCTTCTTTTTATCTTCTACTACTCCTTCTTGTTCTTACTCTTTTTCATTCCGTCCTCTTCTTTTTCGTCGTTTCCTTCTCCTTCCCTTTATTCATCTTTTTCATTTCTTCTTCGCTTTCACACGCACATTTCACACACGCGAACGTTTGTTACATATACAAGCTGGCATGGGACCATGAAGAGGGCGGTGTGATTGAGTTCTTATTTTGTTTCTCAAAGTTTGTCGTGCAGGCTTTCTTCTATAGACATATCATTTGTCGTGCAGGCTTTCTTCTATAGACATATCATTTGTCGTGCAGGCTTTCTTCTATAGACATATCATTTGTCGTGCAGGCTTTCTTCTATAGACATATCATTTGTCGTGCAGGCTTTCTTAAATAGACCTATCATTTGTCGTGCAGGCTTTCTTCTATAGACCTGCCACTTGTCGTGCAGGCTTTCTTCTATAGACCTATCATTTGTCGTGCAGACTTTCTTCTATAGACCTGCCACTTTTTATGCAGGCTTTCTTCTATAGACCTATCATTTGTCGTGCAGGCTTTCTTAAATAGACCTATCATTTGTCGTGCAGGCTTTCTTCTATAGACCCATCATTTGTCCTGCAGGCTTTCTTCTATAGACCCGTCATTTGTCGTGCAGGCTTTCTTCTATGGACCCGTCATTTGTCGTGCAGGCTTTCTTCTATAGACCCGTCATTTGTCGTGCAGGCTTTCTTCTATAGACCCGTCATTTGTCGTGCAGGCTTTCTTCTATAGACCCGTCATTTGTCGTGCAGGCTTTCTTCTATAGACCCGTCATTTGTCGTGCAGGCTTTCTTCTATGGACCCGTCATTTGTCGTGCAGGCTTTCTTCTATAGACCCGTCATTTGTCGTGCAAGCTTTCTTCTATAGACCCGTCATTTGTCGTGCAGGCTTTCTTCTATAGACCCGTCACTTGTCGTGCAGGCTTTCTTCTATAGACCTGTCATTTGTCGTGCAGACTTTCTTCTATAGACCTGTCACTTGTCGTGCAGACTTTCTTCTATAGACCCGTCATTTGTCGTGCAGTCTTCCTTCTATAGACCCGTCACTTGTCGTGCAGGCTTTTTTCTATAGACCTGTCATTTGTCGTGCAGGCTTTCTTCTATAGACCCGTCACTTCTCGTGCAGTCTTTCTTCTATAGACCTGTCATTTGTCGTGCAGGCTTTCTTCTATAGACCTGTCATTTGTCATGCATACTTTGTGCATACTTCTCGTGCAGTCTTTCTTCTATAGACCTGTCATTTGTCGTGCAGGCTTTCTTCTATAGACCCGTCATTTGTCGTGCAGGCTTTCTTCTATAGACCTGTCACTTGTCGTGCAGGCTTTCTTCTATAGACCCGTCATTTGTCGTGCAGGCTTTCTTCTATAGACCCGTCACTTGTCGTGTAGGCGTTCTTCTATAGACCCGTCACTTGTCGTGCAGGCTTTCTGCTACAGACCCGTCACTTGTCGTGCAGGCTTTCTTCTATAGACTTGTCATTTGTCCTGCAGGCTTTCTTCTATAGACCTGTCATTTGTCGTGCAGGCTTTCTTCTATAGACCCGTCACTTGTCGTGCAGTCTTTCTTCTATAGACCGGTCACTTGTCGTGCAGTCTTCCTTCTATAGACCGGTCACTTGTCGTGCAGTCTTCCTTCTATAGACCGGTCACTTGTCGTGCAGTCTTCCTTCTATAGACCCATCATTTGTCGTGCAGTCTTCCTTCTATAGACATGCCAATTGTCGTGCAGTCTTCCTTCTATAGACATGCCAATTGTCGTGCAGTCTTCCTTCTATAGACCGGTCACTTGTCGTGCAGTCTTCCTTCTATAGACCGGTCACTTGTCGTGCAGTCTTCCTTCTATAGACCCGCCACTTGTCGTACAGGCTTTCTTCTATAGACCCGTCATTTGTCGTGCAGGCTTTCTTCTATAGACCCATCATTTGTCATGCAGTATTCCTTCTATAGACCCGTCATTTGTCGTGCAGACTTCCTTCTAAAGACCCATCATTTGTCTTCTGACTGTTGAGCGGGGTGAATTCTTGTTGTACATGCTCCGCAGTCAGACCATGACTAGCATGGACTAGTAACATCAAAAGATGGACAAGTCAGCCTATGACAACCTGCATTATCAAAGCAAGTGACAGAGCGGAATTGCACTCCATGGTAGCCAACCTTCGATGCGGAGACGGTACCTCCCACCGTAGAGAGAAAATGAAGTGTTCGAGTGAGTGGTGTGCTTTGTCATAGTACTCATCGTTTTGTCTGCTATTTCATGTCGTCTTCTAGGTCTATATTTTCTTTTCTTTCAGTTGTTTCTGGGTGTTAAGGGCTTGTTGAGGGATGTTGATTGGCGGTGCTAGTGTTATAGGCCCAAGTTATTTCTGACCAATCACTGGTTTTATTCTCATTCGTTTCCTTATATACTCGTTTCTGATTGTGTCTCAATGATGATGATGAGTCTGCAGTCCGCTTTGGTTCTCAGCAGTCTGCTTTGGTTCACCGCAGTTTGCAGTCTGCTTTGGTTCTCCGCCGTGTGCTTTGGTTGTCCACAGTCTGTAGTCTGCTTTGGTTCTCCACAGTCCACTTTAGTTCTCCGCAGTCTGTAGTCTGCTTTGTTTCTCCGCATTCTTCAGCCCGCTTTGGTTCTCCGCAGTCTGCAGTCCGCTTTGGTTCTCCTCAGTCTGCAGTTCACTTTGATGCTCCGCAGTTTCAGGCGGCATCATCCCTAATTTTATTTATTTCAGTCAATCTTGACATCGAGGTAGACAAGTGGTTTTACAAAATATCATAGATCTGGCCTACTCTTATGGCTTTCCAACTGCCAAGGGTTCTTTAACGTGCGCAGAATGTACACGAGAGCTCCATTTTTTCGAGAGGACGAAACATCTGATCTCTCTGCCCAGAAACCATTGGAAGGTAAAGTCACTAAGACACCAGTGAAGTGACAAATTCCAATCGGCTCTGGCGGGAGTAGAACCGGGACATCCATGTATAGAGGCCGACATCTTACTTCTAGACCACCTAGCACCCCTTCCCCCCCCCCCCCCCCCAAACCTGTGGGTTCTAAGAAAGAGGAGTGTTTCATAACGCATGTAGTATGCTTTCGAAACGTGTCTTATCGTGTGTCCTGCTCCAGACATTTTTTATGTAAATTAATTGGGAATCACAGATACATTCAAGATGACAACTCAAGCTACACAATCAACGAAAGCTACACGTATTTCCACTCTGCAAGACATCATGGAAGAAGAAGTTGAGCACACACAAAAAAGAAGAAGGAAAAGAGATTTCTTACACAACTTCTTAAAAATGTATGCTATTTCATGTAATTTCTCTCCACTCCTGCCATCCCCTTTCTCTCTCTTTATCTCCCTCTCTCTTTCTTTCTCTCTCTCTCTCTCTCTCTCACTCATTCTCTGAGTAACAGAGCTGCTGACAGGATAGGAAAAAAAAATCACAGCAAACGAGAAAGATAAAGAAAGTCCATTGCATAAAACAAGATAACTCTTTCAGCAAAGAACATACAGCAAGTTGTCTCTATCAGAAAACTCTCATTCTACACGTTCACCGATATTCTCATCGTTATCATCTTTCTTTCTTTATCGGCTTGTGCCGTGTAACGTCGCAGAGAGGACGAGGAGAGTAATTCTCTGGCCTTCGCTGGTTGTGTAGCTTGAGATGTTGTCATGTCCAATTTAGTTAATGTCTCTTTGATTCCATCTATCCACGTATTTGTGGGTTACCCTCTCGCTCTATAGCCTGAAGCTTTCATGTAATACGATCGAGCTGCAGTTGGTTTAGATTCCTTCTGGCCACATGTCTAAATAATGTGATTGTTCCTTGTTCTATCTAATCAGTAGCTGATGTTGTACCAAGAATCTCTCTCAAGGTTACATTTATTATTTGTATCTTTTCTAGTTCTGCTCACATCTCTCCTTGTACACTTCATTTTGCGTGCTGTTATTTGCTGCTTATATCTTTCAAGAATTGTTCCTGTCTGATATTGGTAGCACAATCTGAATATAAGCAATCATTTTTTGTTCATGTTTATATTAGTCACTTCCTCTGGCCAAAGGCAGCAGACGACATAACTCTCTATGTCTGACCATTCACTGCTAGATCTTGTGGGTTTTGTCTCGTTCTTAGACAGCAGAGTTGAACTCTGTAGTAATTGTTCTTCCTACAGTTTCTTTTACCTTCTTCCTTTTCTTTTGCCACCCGGTGTCTACTTCAAGTCCAGGCAGGTGGTTTTCTTTCGCCCATTCTGAACATATGACCCATGTACTTCCATTGTCTTCTTCGCATATAGCTTCATGTGTATTCCTGTTTGGTGTATTCTCTTATAATTTGATTTGGTGTCGAGTCTCTATGATCTATGCTGTCGAGTCTTCTGAAGCACTTATTTTTAAAGCAATGAGTCTCTTTTCTAGAGCTTCAATGAATGTCCAGCTCCTGCATCCATTTGTTAGTACGAGTATCACACAAGATTTCAGCAGTCTAAGCTTTGTGTTCTTGCTAAGTATTTTGTAATCTCCGAATACTTGTAAATTTGTTAAAGGCATTTAATACCATAGCGATACGACACAAATCTCAGTTGCTGAGTTTCCATCTCATGACATTTTGCTCCCTAGGTAGTTGAAGCGGGAAACTTTTTGTACTGGTTTTTTATTAATATTTATAGCAATTGCCACGTCAGTAACATTTATTCTTTTCTGTGTTGATTGGAGGCCTAGTTGCACTGCTAAGTGATAGAGTAGATCTATGTTTTCTGATTGTGTTGATTGGAGGCCTAGATGCACTGCTAAGTGATAGAGTAGATCTATGTTTTCTGACTGTGTTGATTGGAGGCCTAGATGCACTGCTAAGTGATAGAGTAGATCTATGTTTTCTGATTGTGTTGATTGGAGGCCTAGATGCACTGCTAAGTGATAGAGTAGATCTATGTTTTCTGACTGTGTTGATTGGAGGCCTAGATGCACTGCTAAGTGATAGAGTAGATCTATGTTTTCTGACTGTGTTATTTGGAGGTCTAGATGCACTGCTAAGTGATAGAGTAGATCTATGTTTTCTGACTGTGTTGATTGGAGGCCTAGATGCACTGCTAAGTGATAGAGTAGATCTATGTTTTCTGACTGTGTTGATTGGAGGCCTAGATGCACTGCTAAGTGATAGAGTAGATCTATGTTTTCTGACTGTGTTGATTGGAGGCCTAGATGCACTGCTAAGTGATAGAGTAGATCTATGTTTTCTGACTGTGTTGAGCTGAAGAGGGCCAGATCGTCCGTGAAATCGAGGTCTCCTAAGATCTGTTTCCTTATCCATTTGTTGCCTAATTGCTTGCTACCATTGCCTGACCCAACCGATTGCTCCATCGACCATCATTGTTGACATGGCATAACGTTGTTTCACGCCAGTCTCACTGGAAACCACTTCTTGTTGTCAATCTCTGTTTTGACACAACAAACTGAGTCTGGATAGAAAGTTTCCACACAACAAACTGAGTCTGGATAGAAAGTTTCCACACAACAAACTGAGTCTGGATAGAAAGTTTCCACACAACAAACTGAGTCTGGATAGAAAGTTTCCACACAACAAACTGAGTCTGGATAGAAAGTTTCCACACAACAAACTGAGTCTGGATAGAAAGTTTCCACACAACAAACTGAGTCTGGATAGAAAGTTTCCACACAACAAACTGAGTCTGGATAGAAAGTTTCCACACAACAAACTGAGTCTGGATAGAAAGTTTCCACACAACAAACTGTGTCTGGATAGAAAGTTTCCACACAACAAACTGAGTCTGGGTAGAAAGTTTTGACACAACGAAATGAGTCTGGGTAGAAAGTTTTGACAACGAAATGAATCTGGGTAGAAAGTTTTGACACAACGAAATGAGTCTGGGTAGCAAGTTTTGACACAACGGAGTCTGGGTAGAAAGTTTTGACACAACGAAATGAGTCTGGGTAGCAAGTTTTGACACAACGGAGTCTGGGTAGAAAGTTTTGACACAACGAAATGAGTCTGGGTAGAAAGTTTTGATAACTTTCATAAACTTGGGTGGGACCGTACATTTTTAAGACGAAAGTAGGCCGCTTAAGCTATGAAATATATTTTTGGAAAATCCACAAAGTCGATAATGAGTGGCTTTTGAACTTCAATGACGGTTCAAAATGTAAAAAAGTGGGTCGATACATGACCTATGTGGTCTAAAGGTAGCTTACTCTTCTCTAAGCTTTTCCTTCTTTGATCTTTCAACAACATGTTGCAGAAAAGTTTCCTGTCATTAGTAATAAAGTAATTCCACGCCAGTTGTTACAATATGAGGTCTACTTTCTACGTCGCTATTGTTCAATTATTGTGGAGGAGATTAATTTGACCAAACTTTGTTAAATAATGTTAGCAATTGTTATTGTTATTGTTATGGAAGGCCTCTGTTTCACTGCAAACGAATTAAAATCCATAATTGTTGAACCGCCCGTGCCAGGGGAATCATCCGAATTACTAATTCATCTCCCAAACAAATAAAGGTAGATGTAGACCCCATCATAGCAGTCTCAGCACACGCCAAAAGACATAAGGCGAAACCGCACAAAAAGTGAACACAGCTAACTGTTCCTTGTCATACGATATCGTCATTCATCGTAAACAATCGGAATATCGAAACACGATCAAAACGGATGAAACACACAGCTCATGGTGTGCACAGAGCACTTAACTCAGTCTTCTTCTTCTACCTTTTTAGCTCCCAGTGGAGCATAGGTCTTCAACAAACACTTTCCAAGTCGTTCTATCTTTTGCCATTCTTTTAAGATCTTCCATGTCTTCCCCACCATCTTCATCTCTGCTTCGATCTGTCTTCTCCAAGAATTCCTTGGTCTTCCTCTTTGTCTTTTCCCCTGGGGATTCCAAAAAAAGGCCTGTTGTGTAATACTCTCAGTTGGCTTCCGTAGTGGTGTCCTATCCAGCGCCATCGTCTTCGCTGTATCTCTTTATCCACTGGTGTTTTTGACTGCTACCTTTCCATAATTCTATGTTAGTGATTTTGTCACTTAACTCAGTAGCGCCAAGCAATTCTTGTAGTGTGGTACCACCTGTTGCTTTTAATAATACCCTCGAGATTTCAACATCTTCAATTGTGTTGTTGTTCTTTAGTTTGTTTTATTCTATTGATTGTTTTTTTTTAAGTGTGAACTTCACACGTGGTGATGTATCAACTGGAGACAGGAGCTCTTCTTTCTCAAGACTAGTTGCATTTAATAGTTGTAATCTATTTAATATTTCTGTAAAATGTTCTGTCTATTTCTGCTTCTGTTCATCTTTGATTAAGCAATGATCAGATCATTTTGTGAGAACAATATGGATGCTAGCTAATGACGCAGCTGCTTCACGCTGATGTTTAAGGTCTTCTCTTTTTGCTGCTATTTCAGCTTTTGAAACTAAGTTGTTAATAACACCCTGTTTGTCCTTTCTTGCACTCGCCATCTCTTCTTTTTTCTAAGAGAGTGTTGTCTGAGTGAAGTTGTCTTGTTGGCATTATATGAAGATATATTTTGTATTCTTTGTTACCAGCAGGTTCAATCTGGACTCTTTCCTGGAACTCCATACTGGCGATCTTACCGACCCATATATAAGTGTCTCTATGTGTTATTGAGTTATTGAGTTATTTACGGGTCATCATCATTGCATTCCGAACATGTCCATAGGTGCTCAGATCCCCTCCTTAGCAATTCCCTCAGTGTCAGCGACTGACGACTCCAGTTCTATGTTGGTTGATAAGTCGTCTTATACGGCCACTAAGTTTCTCATTTCTGGCTGTGCCCATCTTAACTCCCATTTCTATCATCCGAAGAAGTGACGTGGATCTGTGTTTGTTATGTGCTCTTCCCACATCTCGGAGGGCATTGATAATCAACTGCACCATCTGCAGCAATTCTTAAAGCGTCGATAAGTAAATTCCAGTTTTAATCAAAATCGTTTATCCCAGCACTGACATTTTCTGCTGTGCTTGATAGGGATGGAAGTCGTTTGTGTTTTTTTTATTGTTTAATGTATTCAGAAGATCATATGGTTTCAAACAACGCTAGTCTATTTTTGGACCTCTACTAGATTTATGTAACTTTAAAAGTTTGATTTTTAGTTTAGAAATGCAGGGACTGTATTCACTGTTGATATCTGTCCTTATGTATGTGTGATCACTGTTGATATCTGCCCTTATGTATGTGTGATCACTGTTGATATATGTCCTTATGTATGTGTGATCACTGTCGATGTGTAATCACTGTTGATATATGTCCTTATGTATGTGTGATCACTGTTGATATCTGTCCTTATGTATGTGTGATCACTGTTGATATATGTCCTTATGTATGTGTGATCACTGTTGATATCTACCTATCTATATATGTGATCACTGTTGATATCTATCTATCAGTATATGTGATCACTGTTGATATCTGCCTATCTGTATATATGATCGCTGTTGATATCTACCTATCTGTATATGTGATTGCTGTTGGTTACTTCGTTATGGAAGACCCCGGTATCACTGCAAACGAATGAAAATCCATGAATTGCTCAACCGCCTGTGCCAGCGTAATCATCCGAATTACTATCTCATATCCCAAACAAAGAAAGGTAACTGTAGTCCCTATCGTAGCAGTCTATCGCTGTATATGTGATCACTGTTGATATCTGCCCTAAGATCCTTGCTACTACAAGACTGGACAGCTCATAAAGCTCAACTGTCTCTCTACCTCTTTAGACATAAAACAAAGCCGTGTTTTTATTTTCTTATTGTCTTTCTATTACCTTGATGTCATCCCCAAACTTGGCATTAAAATCTCACATGACAGCAACGTCACGTGTTGATGTTTTGTTAGTGACGTCTAAAATCAAGTTTAAAAAAAGTATATTTCTTCAGCTGTCATTATCTGAAATTAATATATAATCTTTCTTTCTTTCTTTTATTATTCGTCAGCTGTTGCATTGTAGAGTAAAAATGATAGATACTGACGACCCAAATGTGTATATCTATCTATTTATCTATTGACCTTTCGAGCCGTAGCCGGCCCATAGGGCATAGACCAAGATACTAATTTTCTTATCTGAATTTTTGTTCTAGCAGTTTTCAATTCTTTTAAAGACATTTTATCAAATCTCGCCATTTGTCTCTGTTCTGTGCAAGCAGCTCTATCTCGTTGAGGGAGCCGAATCCTGCTGCTCTTGCCTCCCAAATCAATGTTCTTCTCAGTATCTCTCTGGGTCTTCCTCTTTTTCTCGTACCTGTTGTTTCCCACATGAGGGCTTGCTTTGTTATTCGGTTATTATCTCTTCTCATCACATGTCCAACATATGACCATCGTCTTTTCTTTATTACTGAAGATATTAGTGGTTGATTGGCGATTTCTCTAATTTCCTCGTTTGTTTTGAATTCGTTGCACGCTATACCAAGTATTTTCCTTAGACATTTATTTTCGAATGCGTTCAACTTTGTTTCTATATCTCTTGTTGTTTCCAAAATGGAGGAATTATTTTTCTCCCGCTTGGTATAGAACCGTTGATCAGAGGTTTAACAAGCCGCTATCGTAAAAACAATGTTGTTAATGAAACGTAGACCTGATACAGAATGTGTATATTAGTAGAAGATAGTTTTTTCGGTCCTAAAACAACAACAAAATAGGATTCTTGAATGTGTATATTATGTACCAAAATTGTTAACCTTCCTCACACACGGACACACATACAGACAGACTCACTCACGCCACTCACTCACACCACGTGACAATTTTCTGTAAGACATTTCTCCTCTCCCACAATCCTTTCAACGGATGTCGACAGCTGCCACAGAACGCGATAATTCCTCAATGGCCGGGATATTGGAACACAAAAAGCACTATGTCTATCTGTTCATGAACGCTAATTGAACACGAACGCTCTTAGGCTGACGTGAAATGAAACGAAGAGATCAGTCTTCGGCTAAAACAAGTGGCTTTCCCTTCTCCACCAAATCATCTTGTTCTACAGAGCAATTTCGATCAATATCAGCAATCTACACTTGTAATTTGATCAGGGAACATGACAAAAATGTGCCTTCGAATCTCAAGGAAGCTGTAAAATCAGTAATCAAACCTGCTTCATCCTGCCGCTTTCACTACATTTATTCTACTAATGTATTTTCAATAAAGGTGTTGGTTTTAAAAATGTTTTATCGCAGGCTACACTAGTTCTACGAATGTTTTATCACAGACTACACTAGTTCTACGAATGTTTTATCGCAGGCTACACTAGTTCTACGAATGTTTTATCGCAGGCTACACTAGTTCTACGAATGTTTTATCGCAGGCTACACTAGTTCTACGAATGTTTTATCGCAAGCTACACTAGTTCTACGATTGTTTTATCGCAGACTACACTAGTTCTACGAATGTTTTCTCGCAGGCTACGCTAGTTCTATGAATATTTTATCGCAGGCTACACTAGTTCTATGAATGTTTTATCGTAGACTACACTAGTTCTACGAATGTTTTATCACAGACTACACTAGTTCTACGAATGTTTTATCACAGACTACACTAGTTCTACGAATGTTTTATCACAGACTACACTAGTTCTACGAATGTTTTATCACAGACTACACTAGTTCTACGAATGTTTTATCACAGACTACACTAGTTCTACGAATGTTTTATCACAGACTACACTAGTTCTACGAAAGTTTTCTCGCACACTAAAATAGTACATCCACTCCCATCTGTGGTTCCATAAAGATATCATCGCCTCTCTGTTGTTCTATGTAAATATCGTCGCCTAGCTGGGGTTTCATCAATATATATAATCTCCTCGTTGTGCTTCCATAAATATATTATCGCATCGCTGTAATTCTATAAATATATCATCTCCTCGTTGTGCTTCCATAAATATATTATCGCATCGCTGTAATTCTATAAATATATCATCTCCTCGTTGTGCTTCCATAAATATATTATCGCATCGCTGTAATTCTATAAATATATCATCACCTCGCTGTGGTTCCATAAATATATCATCGCCTCGTTGTGGTTCCATAAATATATCATCTGTCCATGGTTCTCTTAATATATCATTGCATCGCTTCTGTTCCATAAATATATCCTTACTCACTGTGGTTCTATAATATATCATCGCCTATCCGTGGTTCCATAAATTTATCATCGCCTATCCGTGGTTCCATAAATATATCATCAGTTCACTGTGGTTCTTCAACTCTTTCCATACGTTACGACGCATCATGCGCCATGCCGATTTCGGTCATGTACGTTTAGCCGCACAGTGCGTCACTCTCAATTTGATTAGTGTCAACTGTCATCAAACCGTGTTCTTTTTATGGGTCTGGTATCATCTTGGTATTGATGAAATATAATTCCTTGTTTAATTATCTCAAAATTTATATATAATGTGTTAGGTGTTAGATAAATACAAACATGTGCATCAATATTTAAAATAATGAAAAAGATTTTTCTCTGAAATCTCTACCACAAAATTGATAAATAAAAAAAACCTTCCGTACTGAATGAGTTAAATATATCAGCGTCTGTCTGTGGTTTCATAAATATATCATTGCTTCGATGTGGTTCTATAAATATATCATCGCATATCCGAGGTTCAATAAATATATCATCACATCGCTGTGGTTCCATAAATATCGCTTCTCTGTTGTTCCATAAAAATATCATCACATCGCTGTGGTTCCATAAATATCACTTCTCTGTTGTTCCATAAATATATCATCACATCGCTGTGGTTCCATAAATATCACTTCTCTGTTGTTCCATAAATATATCACCACATTGCTGTGGTTCCATAAATATCACTTCTCTGTTGTTCCATAAATATATCATCACATCGCTGTGGTTCCATAAATATCACTTCTCTGTTGTTCCATAAATATATCACCACATCGCTGTGGTTCCATAAATATCACTTCTCTGTTGTTCCATAAATATATCATCACATCGCTGTGGTTCCATAAATATCACTTCTCTGTTGTTCTATAAATATATCATCACATCGCTGTGGTTCCATAAATATCGCTTCTCTGTTGTTCCATAAATATATCATCATATCGCTGTCGTTCCATAAATATCGCTTCTCTGTTGTTCCATAAATATATCATCACATCGCTGTGGTTCTATAAATATCGCTTCTCTGTTGTTCCATAAATATATCATCGTCTCGCTATATTAAAAATATCTTTACATCGTTGTGTGGTTCTACAAATATTTCATCGCCTCTCTTTTGTTCTCACTATATATCATCGGTTATCCGTGGTTCCATAAATATATCATCAGTTATCCGTGGTTCCATAAATATATCATCAGTTATCCGTGGTTCCATAAATATATCATCAGTTATCCGTGGTTCCATAAATATATCATCAGTTATCCGTGGTTCCATAAATATATCATCGGTTATCCGTAGTTCCATAAATATATCATCAGTTATCCGTGGTTCCATAAATATATCATCGGTTATCCGTGGTTCCATAATAATAGCATCGCCTTGCTCTAGTTATATAAACATATTATCGCCTCTCCGTAGTGATATATATATATATATATATATATATATATATATATATATACCATCGACTCTCCGTGGTTACATAAATATATTACCGCCTCTCCAGGTTAAAAAAAAATGTTTCATGGCCTGTCCTTGGTATAATAAATTTATAATCGCCAGCAATATATGAGCCTCTCTTTGTTCAATTAATTCCTGATATTTGTGTATGTCCACAATAGTTTCATTTCTCTACTCTCATTCATTATTTAAAAAAAAACAATAATATATCGTCATCATCAATGACATCATCATCGTCATCCTCTTGTCGATCTCTAGTACTAAGAGTCTATGTATTAATGGGTAGCTTGTCTACGTACAGAATCTGCTGTTAGAATGAGAGATCCAGCAAGGAGAATAGACAGGGCTCGTACGTTTTTGTGTTCAGGAGAAATGCATTGTGTGTGTGGGTGTATTTCTTCTAGAATTTAACTTTGTCTTCATTTCCTTTGCGCGCCTTGTTGTGTCATGTTTCCTCACGTCGTTGTGTCATGTTTTCTGACGTTGTTGTGTCATGTTTCCTGACGTTGTTGTTCCATGATTCCTCACGTTATTGTGTCACGTTTCATCACGTTATTGTGCCATGTTTCCTCACGTCGTTGTGTCATGTTTCCTCACGTTATTGTGTCATGTTTTCTCACGTTGTTGTGTCATGTTTCCTCTCGTTGTTGTGTCATGTTTCTTCACGTTATTGTGTCATGTTTCCTCACGTCGTTGTGCCATGATTCCTCACGTTATTGTGTCATGTTTCCTCACGTTATTGTGTCATGTTTCCTCACGTTGTTGTGTCATGTTTCCTGACATTGTTGTGTCACGTTTCCTCACGTTATTGTGTCATGTTTCCTCACGTTAGTGTGGCATGTTTCCTCACGTTATTGTGTCACGTTTCCTCACGTTATTGTGTCATGTTTCCTCACGTTATTGTGTCATGTTTCCTCACGTTATTGTGTCATGTTACCTCAGGTTGTTGTGACATGTTTCCTCACGTTGTTGTGTCATATTTGCTCACGTTATTGTGTCATGTTTCCTCACGTTATTATGTCATGTTTCCTCACGTTATTGTGTCATGTTTCCTCACGTTATTGTGTCATGTTTCCTCACGTTATTATGTCATGTTTCCTCACGTTATTGTGTCATGTTTCCTCACGTTATTGTGTCATGTTTCCTCCCGTTATTGTGTCATGTTTCCTCACATTATTTTGTCACGTTTCCTCACGTTATTGTGTTATGTTTCCCCACGTTTTTATGTCACGTTTCCTCACGTTATTGTGTCATGTTTCCTCACGGTTTTATGTCACGTTTCCGCCCGTTATGCGTTTCCTATATGTTCCTAACATGCTACTGTTTACACAACCTTTTTCCCAAACCTTTCCACTGATGGTGAAATATTTCAGAGACGCCCAGCAGGCATTTTTGTCATTTTCTTAAAAAATAATAGCGAAATAAAAAGATAAAAAATAACCAGAGATTCAGTTGCAGTTCCAGCCACAAAGATAAGATTAATTCAGTCGCTGATTAATATTTTTTGTTATAAAGTATGCCAGGTTTTTGCTTTCATCTTGAATGTAAAAAAAAAAGAAAAGAATTATAACAATCGATCACGTTGATCACGTGATTTAGACGGGTCAGGTAATAATCAAAATGTCAGATTCGTGGTGGTATCGATTTTTTTTCAAGAAGTAACTAAGAAATAATAAAGGGAAACGAGTGATCGATTATCTGCTAAAAGTGAAAGGATTACAAATCACAAACCGAGCGACCACCGATGGGAAACAATAACGCAATGTAATTTTGAAAAAAAAAAACAGCACGATTTTTAGGGCCTGTTAAGAAGCGGTTTTTAAAAATAATATAAAAAATCTCACCTGATAAGAAAATGCCGAGAACATGAACAAGCTGGACAGAAAAAAATAATTGTTCCTTATTTTAGAACTCATAGCGTGCAAAGTAGAGGTTAGGGAACAGTTGCATATTTATTTCGTTCGCCCTCTTTCACCTCTGGCGAAGTACCAAGAGTCTAGGAACTGAATTTTGCGTGTCAATCATTTTTTTCCCAATTCAGCCCTGTGCACAGGAGTCCCTCGCCGCACAGGCAGATAAATCCGTCTTCGAGAGGTACACATATTTTTCCCGTCGATGAGTAATTGACGATTCAAGCTGGGCCTCGCTGCTGAGGCCAGGGGTGGTTGACGCAGAGAGAAATCATAAATTAAAAATCCCAACTGGTGCAGCCGGGAATTTAAACTCACAACTTCTCTGTCTCGAGACCGGCGTCTTGCTTCGAGACCACCCATTTCCCCACAGAGGAAAACAACGAACACTCTTGAGAAAATAAAATAGAGACAGCGAAAGAAGTTATAGTAACAGTTTTATGACGGAAAGTAAAAAAATAGTCCACAGCCTTAGCAGCAAAAATACTGTGGTAACAGTCAGGGGAAAGAAAAATAATGTCTCCTAAAAGCACAGCTGCAGTAAATTAGATATTATTGTTATGGTTATGTATGGTTAATCGAAGGCCCCGGCACCACTGCACACAAATTAAAATCCATAATTGCTCAACAGCCCGTGTCAGTGGAATCATACGAATTAAAATTCATCTCATTGAAGGATACAAAAAAAAAGAAACTGCAGTCCCCATCATAGCAGCTACAGCACACCCAAAAATACACAAGGCCAAGCGGTACCGAAAGTGAACGCAGCTGAACTGTCCTTCGTCATACGATATCATCATTCATCATAAGCAATCGGGATATCGAACCACGATTGAGATGAAAAACACAGCTCACGGTGTGCACAGAGCACTAAACTCGGCAGTTCTAGCAACATGCAGGACTTGGAATATGAGGAAACTGCAACAATGAACACTTTTCAGACTGAGCCTCAATGGTTCCTGCTGCCTATCTGCCATATTGACCGGAAGTCATTATGGATATTATTAGGTCAATCAATTAAAATACTGAAGAAAGATGTTAAATGTTAACTTCTTCCTCCTTTTTCCTTCTTCCCTCGCTTCCTCTATCACTCACTCGTTCACTTACATATTCACTCATCCACCCAATCATTAACTCTTCCTTCCTTCCTTCCTTGTTTCCTTCTTTCCCTTCTTCCTTCCTTTGTTTTTAATGATTGCAAGTCTGTTATATCTGGGAAACATTAACTAAGTCTATAATAAAACTCGTGTCGTTTTCAGCCAAACACACTCAAATCATCATGGTCATTATCTAAGACCACAGAGAGGAAGATTACATAAAAGAGTATATGTCTGGGAAATATAATTAATGCCATCAGAAAAGAGAGAGTCTATCTATCTATCTTTCGTTCGCCTGAAGTATTGTCTATATCTGCAATGTCGTTTCCTGTATAAATGTTACTGAAAAAAGAGAGTGTGAAATAATAGCAAGTGTCACAACATACGTCATATTAAACATAGAGAATGATAGAAGAAATAGTTAAAATGTTCCATTTGAAAGATAAAGTATAGTGACATAACATAACATAACGTAACATAACGTAACATAACATAATATGTAAAAAAACAAACAGTCGGTATTTTGAGGCGCGACGAAGTCCACGGCAGGAGTTAGTGATGGTTGATGCCTTGAGGTCGACGCAGAGAAGTTAACTCTTATACACCCAAGAAGGTGACGTAACTTTCTTCATTACATTACAAAAAAATAAACATAAAATAATATAAAGCAGCCAAACCGATAGAGAGACGAGACAAACTATGACGTTTAGGCAATAGTCTTCATCAGATGCAGCACACAAACTATTAAAACGTTATTAACACGTACATTCAATCATGAAAGCTAAACACAGTCCGACTGATCTGAAAACGCGGAAAGAAAGCAGATCTCCATGTGATGTCTCTTAGTATATTTGATATAATATATGGTTATCTTCATTACATTATTTAAATATATTCATGTAAGTGATTTTCACTTTTATTTGTGGATTGCAGTTGTGGTTTCAACTTCAATAAAACAGAAGTCGTGAATATTGCAAAAGAGAAACAGAACATTAAAATAACTGTAGACAAAAGATAATTAAAACAAGTAGAGGAATTTAAACACCTAGGAAATCTAGTGCCAAACGATAATTCACAAACAGCAGAAATAGACTCGAGGAACAGCAAAACTTCTCAAATTATTGAACAGCTATCACGTTGTCCAACAAGGAAATAACTATATGCAAAATGAGCGCTCTACAATACAATCTTCATCCCAACGTTGTGCTATCAATGCCAGACCTGGACCCTAGATGCAAGAACAATAAGAATAACTAACCTCTATAGAGATGGAATGTGTTAGACGAATGACAGGAAACAGTCTGAGAGATAAGTTCAGAAATGAAGAACTGAGAAAAAAGCTAGGAATAGTCCCTGCCAAGAGTTCTTTAATGTCCGCGAGTACAACGGGACCTGTGTTTCTCCGTTATCTGAGAGGGCTAGACATCAGATCACGCTAACCCCAACCTCCCCTCCTACCTCAAGGGGAGGCTAAATTCACGAACAAACCTCGGGTTCGAAGTAAAAATGTCCCCACCGCTAGTGGTGGGAATCGAGTCACCTTTTCACCTTTAGGTCCGTCATACCTCTATTGATCGTGCAAGTTGCTCAACTACTAACGGGGCCTACAGTATCTCTTTCTTATAGTCCGTTCAGATTCGTTTGCCGAGATGTTATGATTTATAATTCAAAAAGTTCTTGATGATTTCACATGATTTTTGGCATACGGTGTTAAAATGTCCATGTCACGAGAACATATGTGTTACTCGATGTCTAGCTATAACGGTTTTCTTAAAGCGGCGAATTCCTTTGATCTTTGCCCATGTAACTATTATTTTGACCCTAATCAAAATGTTTTACAGTAATCTAGTGCAACGATGACCCATAGGCGTGTCCATAAAATTTTACTTGGTGGCAAGTATACAAATTTTAAATTATATATAGAACTTTTGTTCGTAGAGTCAATTTGATATAGTTCCATGCTCTTGGTGTGAGTTTCCCAAATGTTGTCGCTGCCTTTCAAATACGTACATTTAGTTCCTCATCTAAGGAAAGTGTGGCTGTAATAGTGGATCCAAGATAGCTGAACTTCTGTACTGACTCAAGCAGGCTTCCATTCAAAGTAATGGTTGTTGGTTTGCTTATAACATATTTTTGATTGCTTGGGTGGTCTTGAACAATAAACTGTTTAACAAATCAACTAGGAAATTTTGCAAATCAAACTATTTATCTGTAGACTTAATCAGAGTAATGATCATTCAGAATCAGACGAGTCAAATAGGTCGATTACTGCTTTCGGCTGAACAAACAACAAACCATCCTTTTTCCAATATTCCTCTTCTTGTCGCAACACATGATCCTCACATTTTACCCAGTAGTCTTTATTTATATTTGATAGAGCCTGATTTGTAAGTGTCTCAACATCGCATAATTTGAAAGTTTTATTTGTATATGCTACGTGTCCTTTAACTTTTGCCCAAACTAGTTCTATAGGATTTAAGTGTGCATGATATGGAGGTAGTCTCAAACATCTATGGCCATGTTCTTGAATTAACTTGTCTATTTTAAATATCTTTGTACGTTGTGTCTGTTTTACAAGGCTAAGCAATTCGGGTTTCAAGTAGCTGTCGTTAACTTGTATGTGTTCTTTTATGAGCCACGTTTTGATTGCATCTTTTGTACTTGATGATGTTGGGATTCTATCTTCTACGTTAACTACGTTATGGTATGAAGCATTGTCCATTATCAGACAAGAAGGTCTATCTAATATTGGAAGGATACTTTTCTCGATCCAGTCTTTAAATATGTGCCTATTCATTTCGGAGTGGTAGTCTCTATTGTCTATGGATTTTGAAATGAAAACGAGATGAGCATTCTGCAACAACCCATTATGTCTGCTACCTGCATGTGCAACTATCAAACGTTGCCATTTACTGCTTGGTACTGATCTTTTAATACTTCCATCTGCTAACTGCCATTTCTTTTCATTTGTATGATGAGCGTTGATCCAAGTTTCATCTAAATAAACAATATCATAATCATTTTCGCGCATTTCCTTCACTTCACGTAAATACTTGCTTCTAAGAGCTACTAGATGTGGCTTCTCACAAATAATGTTTTTTCCACCAGCATACTTTCTAAAGGTGAAGCCTGCACTTCTTAATATTTTCCATAATGAAGTTTTTGATATTTCAATGTCGTTGTTAGTTTTCAGCCAAAGCTTCAACTTTCTAAGTGTCACTTCTTCGTTTATATCAAACATTCGACAGATTTCTCTTTTTACTAGGTCCTTATCAAAACTGTCTAACGTTTCTTTCCTTCCTTGCTTTCTTGCATTTGTTGGCAATAAATATCCGCTTCCTTTAACTATTCGATCAAATGAACGTTTATACAAACCTAAAATATGCATTGTTCTCTTCTCAGGGTTTGATAAAGAACAATAAAGATGTCCCTTTTTACGCTCTCTGCAGAAGTATTGATAAATCTTTATAGCAATGTTATGCTCAGTAAAATATTTTGCCTTTATATTCATTCTCACATAGACTTGCAGAAGATAATATGGATAGTGCCGCCTCCTTTCTGTAAATATTGAGATTTGCCTCTGAATTATGACTCGAACTCGAGTCTACGGCCGTGATTTTGACGTCACATAATTTCCGGTTTCGGCTAAAATGTCATTTTGTGCTAAACGGGAAATTTCATATGTAACATTTCTTTATAAAAATTTATAGTGGAAACATAACTATTTTAGGACGGTGCGCATTCAGCCGTGAAGGTCATGCCTATATGTTAAAGAATCAGCTGTGAGATGTAAGCATCTACATAATCCCGCCGGTGTTTATAATATCGATTAACTTTTTTTTTAATATAGGTTAAATAAGGCATCTTTGAAACTGGATCACATTTCTTTGATAAAAAAATATTTTTATAGCGACATTAGTATTCTAAACCTAACTTCAAAAGATCAATGCAAATGAACAATAAGTTTTTGAAAAAAATAAATTAATGTCTAGGCAAACGAATCTGAACGGACTATAGCAGCTATTTAACCCTGAAGAGAACATTAGCTATAGTTACCAGTTTACAGACTCTGCTTCTGTAGTACTTTTGAACATCTCTACTGCCACATTGACTTTTCTGTATGCTGTTTCTTAAGTTAAATTAATGCCCCATTTTCTATTGCATTGCTTGATAATACATTCGTATATGCATGGGTATAAGAGGAAGTGAAGAAAGAAAGAAAGAAAGAAAGAAAGAAAGAAAGAAAGAAAGAAAGAAAGAAAGAAAAAGAAAGAAAGAAAGAAAGAAAGAAAGAATGCGCACAGGACAGTGACATCGATGAAGACTATTTAGTCTTTGATGTATTTGTGTCTGCTAATTAATGTTAAACATGATTTTTTTTTTTTTACGTTTTACCTTTCGACTGTAAAATTCCATCATCATTATCATCATAATCATCGTCATCATCATATTTCTGTTGCCGAAGGCTATCTAACTTTCTTTGTATTTTTGCAAGTTGTAACAAGTATAATATCTAGCCTCAATGTTCAAATTGTTTACGATGAGTGATGATATCGTATGATGAAGGACAGTATGGCTGCGTTCACTTTCGCTTATTACACCTTATGTCTTATGACGTGTGCCGTAACTGCTATGATGGGGATTGCAGCTGCCTTTCTTTCTTTGAATCCTTCATTGCGATGAGATGTTAATTCGGATGATTCCACTGGCATGGGCGGTTGAGCAATTATGGATTGTAATTCATTTGCAGTGATGCCAGGACCTTCGACTAACTACAACCACAACTACAACTAGTCTAAATATGAATTGGAAGACAAAATACAGTCACTAATAATAGACAATAATGACCTCCCACTTAAATGTGAACTCTTAAGTTTTCCAACAGTCAAATGTTTCATTTCAAGCAAATACAGGCTGGGTTCATAAGGAATTAACCAATAGGAAAATATTACGCCTCACCTAAATATGGATTGGATTATAAATCATTGCAACCAACATAAATTTGGTTCTTTGGTTATGGAAGGCCCCGGTATCACTGCAAACGAATTAAAATCCATAATTGATCAACCGCCCGTGCCAGTGGAATCATCCGAATTACTAACTCATCTCCCAAACAGAGAATAGTAGCTGTAGTTCCCATCATAGCAGTCTCAGCAAACGTCAAAAGACATGCGAAACCGTACAGAAAGTGAACACGGACTACTGTTCCCTGCCATACGATATCATATCCCACTTAACTATGGATTCAATTATATACTTGACTACTGACGTTCGGACAACCCGTGTTCGATTCCCGCTGGGAGCAGTTGTACTCGTGGTTGGAAAAAAAAAAATACCCCCACGGTCGACCCAGCCGTTGGCAGAAATGGGTACCAGATTATTACCCTGGGAAGGTGAGGAATGTTGCTTCGCATCTGAGTTTCGATGCTTGAGGCGACACTATACAGAAATCTCCGAACATTTCTGGATAGGCGGCCGAGCACATATGGGTGGAAACTCGCCTGCTAAGACTCGTACTTTACCTTTACCTCAATTATAAGTCAGTGCTACCAACAAACAAAGTCTCACCTAAATATTGACTGGAAGATGAACCAAGGCCAGGGGTCAGGTATTGGTATGGTGCCCATGACTCCGTACACACCAAAGACCGTGTAGAGCTGCAGCAGGCAGGCGAAGAGAAACAGGAATGTCAGCACGTACGTCAGACAGATAGCTCTCTGAGCCACTTTGCATTGTTTTCCAAAAAGAGACCCATAGGAATCGTTAGAATGTCTTCTATCAGATATCGATGGACTGCTTGTGGAATCATCTTCTTCATCATCACCACATATGGAAGATGATGACGACCGCTGGGAAGAAGAAACAAAGCTGACTGTTTCTGAGCGAGAAACCGCATGACGTGTCACTGCATTTGATTTCGACAACGCTGAACGACAAATGACATTCTCAGTATCCGCGAGATAACCATTTTCTTTAGTCTGATCGCTGTCAACTGGAGATGAGAATGACGTATATTCTGCGCGACAATGTATATCACCTGGGTTGCCATTATTTTGTGCCAGATCGTCAACATCACATTTAATATCGGTATTCTTTGTAATAACATTGATTTCAGCGCAAGCATGGAGCGCAATATGCGACGTTTCCTTATGTACACATTTAGAAGTACCTTTGTTTACATCTGTTCCCTCATGTAAATCATCTACGACATCATCGCATTCTTCATTGATGATATCGTCATACTTATTTTTGGGGTCTGTACCTTTTTGACGAGGTAGTAAATACGTCGATGCTAAAATCGGAAGTTCTGAAGATACCACGTGATTTGTGTTTGCTGTGTTTTCTGAGTGCGCGTTAGAGATTGATTCAACAAGTTGCCTAGGAGACATTTTATTTTGACAATTCCGACCACCAGATTCTGAAATCGGCGTGAAGTTACTCGAAGCAGATTTCAACGATTTTTGCTTGACTTTATTAATATTATTACTAATTGATGTGTGTCTTTTCCCAGAATTGGGCACCGATTCCTTAAACACAGAAGTATTTTTAGTTAATGAGATTGAGCTAGAAGATGAGGGTGTCTTTGGGTTAGATTTAGTTTGAGTTTTGATTAGGGCGTGTCTTTTGCTGTTTCGTTTTCGTGCTCGTTTTTGTTTTCTTGACTTTCCAGGATGAGGTTTGTCCATGTCTGTTGAGCTTGTGGACCTGTCTTCATCGTCTGTTGCTAATGAAATCGTTACATGGTCCTGGTTTGGAAAGTGTGTTACCGACCGAGGGAAATGCGAGGCTTTATCGTACTCGTGGTCCGTTGTTTGAAATAATGGCTGTGATGTCCGCAGAACGTATGGCGGACATGCTACACCACCGTCTGAAGCGAAGACTTCTGTTGCGTTTGCAGATGCTTTTGTTGAAGATGTGAGGTCCATGGCAGCTTTAGTAAGATCAACGCTAAATACGTTAATTCCGGTGTCGTTGGTAATATCTGGAGCTGTTCTGACGTCAGCCGTAACACTAGTGGAGTTTTGGTTGTTTCCGCAAGCATCCAGGTCCTTGATAGCGCTCTCACTGTCTTTGCTAGTCTGTGATAATCTGTGGAAAAATACAAGGATTTTCATTGCAGACGCTGTTAATTAGGGGGTTTGTCTCTTATTTCATGTAACTGCATCAACTGTTCTCTATTCTTATCGTAATAGCAACGGATGTCTTGTCATATATGGTAAAGGAGATATCGTTATATAGTAAAGTAAAGGATGTCTCGTTATATATGTTAAAGGATATATGATTGTATATAATAAAGTAAAAGATATATCATTATTTATGGTAAAGTAAAAAGAAATTATGTTTCGATACATATGGTAAAGTAAAGGATATCTCGGCTTATGATAACAAAAATCACGGGACATTAAAATATCAAGTAACGAATACAAGACGATCAAAAGGCGCAGATCAAATTACTCACATAAAGCCATTAAGACTCGCTAAATTACTCAGTGACTCGCACAAAACCACCAACATTCTCATATTCAATGACTCCGCGACTCACACCAAGATACTCACCTAAACCCACTGCAGATAAACGTGACGCCCAACAACAAAGACCAGACGATAAAGCAGCCATTGTCCACGATGAGCAGCAGCTTCAATGATCGCTCGTAAAACACCAGCGTTTCTATGACAACCACCAGAAACAAGTAGGTCAACATACATCCCAGAAGGCAACTGAGTGTCCTCAACCTGCTGTGACCTACATCCACGTTGGCTATTCGAACCAGCATGACCTAATATAATAGAACATAAAGTAACGATTATAAATAATGTTCTACTAGAACTACACAATTGAAAGTAGAACAACATTTTTTTTCTCTTTTATATGCAACAAAACTGTGAGCATACATCAAAGGAAGCATTGAGTTAACAAATGAAAGTAAAGGATCTCTCCACGTCTTGTAGACGTATGGGGAGACGATATTAGTGACTATATATTTCAATGAGTAACGGCACATTTGTGGGTGGTGTGGTCGGTATCACGCCAGGCCGTCTTTACTTTTTAGAACAAAAAAACATTTGGTACTCATTTTCAGAGGCTGGGTGTCACTTCCCCCCCCCCCTTTTTCTCCCCAATCGAAACTTCGTGGTCCAAAATACAAATTTGCAACACCTTGGAACTGAACTCGTACCCTTCTGATTAGTAGCGAGCGCCCTATCCACTCAGCCACTGAGGTTCCCTGATATAAAAATAGCATAAAGGTCAAAGCATTAAAAAAACAACATTCAAACGACAGAGAGAAATTTAGCATGAGATCCTTGGTATCTGTGCCCTATTGAGTCGTATTATATGAAATCATAATTACCTAAAAGTAGTAAACTAAAGTACAGTTAAATAAACTAGAGTAAACTAATAAACTAAATTAAAGTTAAATAAACTAAACTAAATTAAAGTTAAGTAAACTAAAGTGAACTAAACTAAAGTAAAACTAAACTAAAGTAAACTAAATTAAAGTAAACGAAATCAAAGTAAGTTAAAATAAAGTTAATTAAATTAAAGTAAACTAAACTAAACTAAACTAAACTAAACTAAACTAAACTAAACAGATCTAAAACTATAATAAAGTAAACGAAATCTAAGCTAAAATAAAGTTAACTAAATTAAAAGTGAACTAAACTAAAATAAAGCAAACTAAACTAAAGTAAACGATATCAAAGTAAGCTAAAATAAAGTAAACTACATTAAAGTAAACTAAACTAAACTAAACTAACGTAAAACTGGAATAGATTAAACTCAGGGAAACTAAAGTAAGTTAAATAAAAGTAAAACTAAACTAAAGTAAACCAAACTGAAATAAAACTGGAGTAACCTAAAGTAAATTAAACTCTCTCTCTCTCTCTCTCTCTCTCTCTCTCTCTCTCTCTCTCTCTCTCTCTCTGCGATCAAGACTCAATCAGAGTAGGATTCCAGACTCTCTCATGAAGTCAGCTGTCTGTTTAAGTGAATCGATTGCCCCATATAATCTTCCAGGGAGGTGGGTGTGGACCACATTGATGTTCTCAGGTCTGTGTGCTGGGGGCAATCCTGTAGAACATGTTTTGTAATCATATTGTCCAGTGTACAGTGGCATAGGCTGGTTGTACCTATTTTGAATTTGGTGAACATGTGATTTCTAATTCTATTGTGGCCAGTGCGTAGGCGAAGTATGATGACTTGATCCCTCCTTGATAGTTGGTGGTATCCGTCACTCTCGTTATGCTTTGGGTGTTCTCGTTTCCATTTTTCATGGAACTGACCCTTGAGGATGGATTTGGCTTCATCATAACTGAGCAGATGGTTCTCTTGTGGTAATCTCCCTCCCTCTTTAGCTAATTTGTCTGCGCGTTCGTTCCCGTGTATATTACAGTGAGGTGGTGTCCACTGAATGACTACTCTCTGGAAGTTATTGCATAGTTGTTCAAGGGTTGTTCTCAAGTCATCTAGTTCATTGTTCTTGGGGCTTTTTAGAGCTGATAGTACTGACTGTGCATCAGTCAGAATCCCCAATTTATTGTGCATGTTATTTTTGTGTTGAGTAGCCAGTGTTGCAACATCTCTGATGGCCTCAGTTTCTGCTTTAAAGTTGTTTGAGAATTGTCCAGTAGTTATTGACTTGGTGATCTCGTCGTCCTGATTATTCAGCGTCAAGAACACACCCCCCCCCCCCACCACCTTCCATTTCTGGTGGCATATGTAGCAGAGCCATCTGTGTATATGTGGGACCAAGAGTCCTGTGGGTAAGTATCATTTATGTGTTTTTCTGCTACGTGTTTTCTTTCTGCGTCTGATTGGGTGCCTTTTTCATGATTCCTGTTATATTTTCCTTAAGTTCTGGTATTTTATGTTTTCCATGAGGAGACATATCAGATGGGCCCAAGGGTTTCGATACTGTTTGAATTAAACTGAGTGAAACTAAAGTAAACTTAGCTAAAGTAAACACAAATCTGGGAAACTAAAGTAAACTAAGCTAAAGTAAATTAAACTGAGGAAAATTAAAGTAAACTAGACTTCAATAAACTAAACTAAACTAAAGTAAACAAAATTCAGGGAAGCTAAAGTAACCTAGACTAAACTTGACTAAACTAAAGTAAACTAGACTAAACTTAAGTAAGCTTAACTGAACTATAGTAAACTAGACTAAACTGTAGTAAACTAGACTAAACTAAAGTAAACTAGACTAAACAAAAGTAAACTAGACTAAACGTCAGTAAACTCGACTAAAATAAATTAATGTAAACTAAACTAATTAGTAAAGTGGTCCACAATCTAAGTCGAAGACACTGCTCAGATTTCAGCTGTACGTGGTGACTCAGGATCATCGGGAATGGTTGATCAAGGGACAAATGTATTTTTTTACAACACTGGGAAAACAAATCAATAAACAAACAACAGAGAACAACAAGCAGCCCGAACTAGGATGGAACCTGTACTCCTCAAGAAAGGCGTTGTTGGGCGCTGCATTGAATTCATGAAACGCTGTGTGCAAGTCTGTGTTGGTCACATCTCCTATCTTTGTGTGTGCATGTCTGTGTTAGTCACCTCTAGTGACTCGGGCAGATGGTTCTCGTAAACCTGGGAGGGCCGACCATCTAAGGGCAGAATCCCCCTACAGAAAAGATCATCTGCTGCATTGCAGGAAGATTGGGGATAATCAAAGGCTAAGGAATGCAAACCTGAATAAAATGCTGGCTGAAATCGGATGCACAGGGCCACTGGCGCAGAACACAGTGCAACGTTTTAACATGTGTTCAATCAGAGTGAATCTGACAGACTCTAATTGTGATGTTCTGTCTGTGGGGGCGATCAACACACTTAACCTGACAGCTGACTTCATGTGAGAGTCTGGAATCCTACTCTGATTGAGTCCTGATCGCAGAGAGAGAGAGAGAGAGAGAGAGAGAGAGAGAGAGAGAGAGAGAGAGAGAGAGAGAGAGAGAGAATTCATGAAACTAAAATAAACTAAATACTTCTGATATTTTCCTCGTCTTTTTCTCTAATTCTACTTTTCCTTGCTTCTTCCTTTTCCTTCTTCTGCTTCTTATTTTCCTTCTTCTGCTTCTTCTTCCTCCTTCTTTTCATCTTCTCATAATCTTCTTCTTCCCATTCATCACCAACCTATTTTTTCACCATTTTGTTCCTTTTGTTAGTTTCCTCTTTTTCTTTCCTTTCATCTTCTACTACTCTTCTCTCCCATTTCCTCTTTATCTTATTAATCTCTTTCTTTCTCATCTTCTTTCTCCATGTTATATTCTCCTACTTCTTTCTCTTCGCCCTTCCCTTTTCGCCCTCCCCATGGCCACTGACTAAGAAGACAGCTAACGGCTGATAAATCACGTGAAGTCTTGTACAGCAACACCACAACTTCTACCCCCACAACTGGTCATCCATTACCAGGTGTTCTGTGGATCAACCAGCACGTGTTCCTCCATTTGTGAACACTCCATTATTGTTGGTTACACAATTTTCTTTTCACATTTCTCTCCTGACTACGGCATGCCACTTATTTGCGATGACTTCCATCTTTCTCTTTCCAGTCAACTTTCCTGTTGGAGCTGCAGTGTCTATCTGTTATTGTCTTCTTAAATTTCACCAAAACTATTTTGAGATTTTATTCATTTCATCATCATCATCATCATCATCATCATCACCTACCGGACCTACTGGCGTAGGTGATCATGTCTCTCCACAGCTTTCGATCTCGACAGTTATTTATCATTTCTGTTGTTGACCTTCTGCCAAGCCATTCTCTTAAGCTGTCTGGTATCTTTTCTCTTTGCTTCCCTCTATCTCTTCTCCCCTCAATTTTCCCACTTGTTACAATATATTCCAGCTGTTCCCTTCTCATTATATGACCAAAAATTATGATTGTTTCTTCCTAACATTGGAAATAAGCTGTCTTCTTACTTTGCCCTCTTTCAGAACGTTTTCATTACACTTCTTTGCTGTCCATGGTATTCTCAACATTCTTCTGTAAAACCACATTTCTACAGACTCCAGTGATTTTCTTGTTTATTGCGCCGTTGTCCTTGATTCACATCCAAATATTAAGACTGCCTCTATATAACATTTCAGGGCTATTTTTTTAAATTTCTATTGTCAAAAATGGATTGCATAGTATCTTCATTTAGGCTGACATGTTTTATTCATTTAGGCTGACATGTTTTATTCATTTAGGCTGACATGTTTTATTCATTTAGGCTGACATGTTTTATTCATTTAGGCTGTCATGTTTTATTCATTTAGGCTGACATGTTTTATTCATTTAGGCTGACATGTTTTATTCATTTAGGCTGACATGTTTTATTAATTTAGGCTGACATGTTTTATTCATTTCGGCTGACATGTTTTATTAATTTAGGCTGACATGTTTTATTCATTTCGGCTGACATGTTTTATTCATTTAGGCTGACATGTTTTATTCATTTAGGCTGACATGTTTTATTCATTTAGGCTGACATGTTTTATTCATTTAGCCTGACAGAAACGATGATAACTTTGATATTTGTTGTCCTGGTTCTCCAGCATTCAACTCCAAGCAAACAAAAACATCAACAGAAGACACGCAATGAAAGTAACGCAAAGCTCATTTGCTTGTTTGTTTATTTGTTGTCAGGATCATCATCACTGTACACCGAATAAATCTATGGGTGCTCCGATACCCCCCTCCAGAAATCCGAGGAGTATCCTGGCCCGCGTGCACGAACTCTGTAACACGGCCTGGGACCAACTGTGTGGATAAGTTACTGCTGACAATTTTGCCCAGACAGCGGCCATACACGTGGCCTACTCTTTTCGATTTAAAATGCCTAACGTTCTTTAACATGTGCGGATGAACACGGGACTCCTGATTATTGCTGTTATCAGAGAGGGCTAGACATCGGATCTCATTACCCAAGAGATCAATGCAGGGTGACAACATAAAGAAACCTCGGATTAATTTGTTAAAAATTAAATATTTTTGAAAAATCACAATTGCTTATGGTTGATTTTGAACCCAGGTCCTTTCTGTCGGGAGTCCCATGTCTTACCCCTAGCCTACCTAGTCATCAAGCTCTGTTGCAGTTGTACTAAGTTACCTTCAACTTGTAATGAACCATCAACTGGTTACAATGTCAACAACCTCAACTTTTCTATATAAGACACTATTCTAAAACAACATAAGACAGGAAATGCTTTCATCGCTGTAGCATCATCAAATATAGTAAGTAACAGTTCCCAACACATCTTAAGTCCTACAGGAAAGATTGTGGTACAACCCACATTTCTCAACGATGAGCGATACAGTTTATGTTGTCAGCGTCACACCAAGCCGCCCTACTGTACCAGAAAACAAATATATGACCCCTTTTTTCAGGGACTAGGTGAACTCTAAAGCCCCGTCGGTAGAAAAACAAATGTTACCATATTTTGGAGTCTAAACCTGGAGTCACAATGGTAGAACAAGTCGAAAAAAAAGCTCCGTTATCTTGTGTAAGTAAAGTAAAGTACCCCCGTCACGCCAAGTGGCGTATTGGGAAATATGGTGTTAGTGACCCTATATTTTACAGACTTTCAGCACATTATTTTTGGGGTAATGTGGTCAGTATTACGCCCGTGCTGCTTTACTTTCTTACTTTCCCAGAAAAAAATCCGGTACCCATTTAAGGCTGGGTGAACCCGGAGGCCGTCGGTTGGGATCGAACCCTGCCCCTTGTCCGTGGTAGTCCAGTTCACTAACCACTGAGCTATCTCGGCTCCCCGTTATCTTGTGTGGACTCTCGAAATCAACAAAGCGACTGCAGACCATCACATGAACTAGGTACTAGGCGCTTACAGCTCTGGTCAATTCTCTAGCTTAAGCTCACTCACCTCAATGACGAATTTTTTTATTTTTATTTTTTGCATTCGCCAGCTTTCACCTGTGGCGAAGTCCCTAGAGACTAAGAATTGAATTTTGCGTGTTAATCCATTTTTCCCTGGAGGCCGCGTGCACAGGGGCCCCTCGCAGCACAGGCAGATAACTTAACTTTTTTTTTTTTCTGTCGATGAGCATTTGTTCTTTCAAGCCGGGCCTCGCTGCTGAGACCAGGGGTGGTTGCCGCAGAGAGAAATCACAAATAAAAATCCCAACTGGCGCAGCCCGGATTTGAACCCACAACCTCATTGTCTCGAGGCCGGCGTCCTCCCTCGAGACCAACCAGTCCCCCAAAATGATGAAATTTGAACTCTGACATAAACATCACGTGACGACATCCTTTACTCCCCAGCTCCACAGAAACCCCTGACAGACTCTCCAGAATCTGAACAAATACCGTAACGATCTGTTTTTTTTGATGATGCTGAAACTCATTGCATTAGTTGTCACTTTGAAGGTCCTCCTTTCTTTCATCTTTGAGTTGACCAACGAAAACTGGCCGACGACCCTAATGATTTATTCAAGGACCATCATAATCATGTGCCATAGCGGTTAACAGTAGGCGATCACGTCCTTCCACAATCTTCTATCCACAGTATATCGTATCAATTGTGTTGTCTGTTTTCCATCCCATGACACAAAGCTTTACAGTTTCTTCACTATTTGCCGTCCGTGATCTCTCTTTCCCTGCATTTTGCCAGTTGTAACCAATTCAAGGATAACTCTGCAATAATGTTCACATTTAGCTATGTAGCCTATGCTATCCATCCACCACTTCGTCAACAGTAGATCTTAGAGCAGTCTTCCACTGTTGGGCATCTCTATTCAGATGTTTTAACGCCAATATCTAGCTTACACAGGATTAGAAAGGAGTTCGGCACGATAATTAATCTAACTGCTCTGTTGCTAAAATTACATCAAATTTGAAAGGCTGTGCTCTATAACACTTTACTCATTAAAGGTCAAGGTAAAGTACGAGATTTGAATCGGCGTCTTACCACGCGAGTTTCCACCCATATGTGCTCGGCTGCCTATCCAGAAGTGTTCGGAGACTTCTGGACGGTATCGCTTCAAGCATCGAAACTCACAATGCGAGGCGGAATTCCTCATCTTCACATAGTAATATCCTAGTACCAATTTCTGTCAGCGGCTGGGTCGACCGCTGAGGTATTTATTTTTTTACAATCACGAGTACAATTCAAATTGCTACCAGCAGGAATCGAACACGGGTTGAACGAACGTCGAACGTCCCACAAGTCGGTAGCCCAGTCAGGTGGTGTTCCCGACTAGGCTACCTAGGTCCCCCACCTTTACTCTTTATTATTGATAAGTCTATTAGCTCACCCATTGCTTTTATTATCATATAAGTTAATTCATCATATTTATCACCGATAAGTTTATCCATCGTCTCTTTATCACCAAATAAGTTAAACTAATACTATATTTTTATATATCTATTGACCTTTCGAGCTGTAGCCGGCCCATAGGACATAGACCCGGATACTCTTTCTCTTATCTAAAGTTTAATTCTAACAGTTTTCAATTTTTGTAAAGATCTTTTATCAAATCTCGCTATTTGTCTCTGTTCTGTGCAAACAATTCTATCTCATTCCTGCTGCTCTTGCCTCTCTGATCAATGTTCTTCTCAGCGTCTCTCTGGGTCGGCCTCTTTTCCTTTCACCAGTTGTTTACCACATGAGGGCTTGCTTTGTTATTCGGTTATTATCTCTCCTCATCACATGTCCAACATATAACCATCGTCTTTTCTTGATTACTGAAGATATTAGTGGTTGATTGGCGATTTCTCTAATTTCCTCGTTTGTTTTAAATTCGTTCCACACTATACCGGGTATTTTCCTTAGACATTTATTTTCGAATGTGGCGTTCAACTTTCTTTCTGTCTCTTTTTGCTTTCCAGCTCTCACATGAATACTATATTTAGTTAATACTAATTAAGCTCACCAGCCAATCGTCTTCGTCCTTTCTTCCTCTTTTTTCCCTCATGTTGATAAATACAAAATATTATCATCATCATCATCAAGTACCGGGCCTGCTGGCGTAGGTGATCATGTCTCTTCACAACTTTCGATCTCGACAGTTATTTATAATTTCTGCTGTTGACCTTCTGCCAAGCCATTCTCTTAAGCTGTCTGGTATTTTTTTTCTCTTTGCTTCCCTCTATTTCTTCGTCCCTCAATTTTTCCAGTTGTTACAATATATTCCAGTTGTTCTCTTCTCATTCCATGGCCAAAATATGATTGATGTGGCGATTCATGATTGTACAAAGAAGTTACGACGGTGGTTTTCTGTTACCTTCCATCGGAGTGTTGTCTCACCTACAAGGGGTTCTTCCCCCCCCCCCCCCCATTAGCCCTTTACTCTCCTGAGCTTACCTGTAAGGCAGCAGGGCAGCCTCAAGTTCTACTGTTTACTGCCTTACAGTAGCAGGTAAAATTACTTGACCTGACACAAACAAACTATTATAACAGCGATAATTGGGCTGAATATACACGAAGCAAAACCAACACTACGTGGACTTGTTTTGGTGTGGTGTCTGTCCAAACGACTGTGGCTTTTAGCGGCCTCTGACACCATGTGACCTTAGTGGAGATTGCTGATTTATACTCTTTTATTTAATTCCCTTACTCCACAGAGAGGATAATTATAAAATTTAATTTGGGGAAACCAATACAAAATGTATTTCCCTTTATTTAACCTATTTAGCGACGTGCAACCTACTCTCTTCCATTGGCAGCTGTTAAAAACTTGTTAACACGAACACAATAAACACCAGATCGAAGGTTTACCGTCCCATCCCTGACATCAATTTGCACTGAGTTTCATTATTTCCCTGCGAGGACGGATCAGTGGGAATACCCGATCGTTTTATGCGTTTCCAATTTGGGCACATTCTGAGGGATCACCGGAACGTGCTGGTCACGCCGACCCGTTATATTGTTTGATTATAGAATTTGAGTTTAGGCTTGTTTTTAAAGGTAAAAGAAATAATTATTGACTTTGTTTCACGAATGTGCCTGGAATTGATCGTCATCATGTAGCATGACCACATCTCACAACAAATGTATATTGTGTAGTTATCAGTCCTATTCAGTGTAGTTATCAGTTCTATTCAGTGTAGTTATCAGCTCTATGCAGTGTAGTTATCAGTTCCATTCAGTGTAGTTATCAGTTCTATTCAGTGTAATTATCAGTTCTCAGTTCTATTCAGTGTAGTAATCAGTTCTATGCAGTGTAGTAATCAGTTATATTCGGTGTAGTTATCAGTTCTATTCAGTGCAGTTATCAGTTCTATGCAGTGTAGTTATCAGCTCTATGCAGTGTAGTTATCAGTTCTTCAGTGTAGTGATCAGTTCTATTCAGTGTAGTTATCAGTTCTATTCAGTGTAGTTATCAGTTCTATTCAGTGTAGTTATCAGTTCTATTCAGTGTAGTTATCAGTTCTATTCAGTGTAGTTATCAGTTCTATTCAGTGTAGTTATCAGTTCTATTCAGTGTAGTTATCAGTTCTATTCAGTGTAGTTATCAGTTCTTTTCAGTGTAGTTATCAATTCTATTCAATGTAGTTATCAGTTCTATGCAGTGTAGTTATCAGTTCTATGCAGTGTAGTTATCAGTTCTATTCAATGTATTTATCAGTTCTATGCAGTGTAGATATCAGTTCTATTCAGTGTAGTTATCAGTTCTATGCAGTGTAGTTATCAGTTCTATTCAATGTATTTATCAGTTCTATGCAGTGTAGTTATCAGTTCTATTCAGTGTAGTTATAAGTTCTATTCAGTGTAGTTATCAGTTCTATTCAGTGTAGTTATCAGTTCTATTCAGTGCAGTTATCAATTCTGTACAGTGTAGTTATCAGTTCTATTACTGACTTCCTATAACGCAAATCTATAAAGTTGTCCGGAATCATCTGTTTGTTGATTTCCTCTAAGAAAATGTTCTCTCTACGCTTTGCTAGTTGTGTGGGGAATACGGTGTTAGCAACAATCATTGTATATGACCGCAGCAAATTGTTGTGTGACGTGGTCGGTATCACGCAAGACCGCCTTTATTTCGCATAAAAATCTCTGGTACCTATTTTTAAGATTGGGTAAACCTCAGAGCCGTGTCGGTCCGGAAAGAAAAAAATCGAACCCAGACTTTCGATTAGAAAGCGAACACACTAACCACTCAGCCACCTAGGCTCGCCTCTATCTTTATTTTCCCTCTATTTTCTAGTTGTTATATTATGGTGACAATAAGATATTTCATTGTTAACTTTAGCCATTTTAGAATGTACGTGTTACTAATTTTATATGCTGTCAATGGAATGTCCAATATTTTTCTGTTCTCTTGCCTAATTTATGTTACTGTAATCAAACTATAGGGAGCCGCGATAAATCAGTGGTTAGTGAACTGGACTACAAAGGACAAGAGGTAGGGTTCGATCACAACCAACGGCTTCCAGGTTCACCCATCCTTATTTGGGTACCGGATTTTTTTCCTGGGGAATAAAGCGGCACGGGCGTAATACCGACCACATTACACAAAAAATCATGTGCCGAAAGTCTGTAAAATTTATGGTCACTAACACCATATTCCCTATACCCCACTTGGCGTGACGGGGGCTAAAGGAAGGAAAATCAAACTGCTTATTATTCACGTCACTATATCACATATCTATATAAAACGGAAGCGTTTTTTTATTAATCCTTATTTCAATCGACAACATTAAGCTCCATAAAGTCTGTGCTATTCTTTGTGAGGATTACAATGTTTCCCAGAGCTGTTATGCCCTTCACTTCCTTATACAAACAATATTGTACATTTTCAGTTATCAAACAAAAAATTAATAAATCACAAAATCTGTTCGCCAGTACAAACTAAACGATGTTGCTATTGTCCACTTGAATGCTCAATCAGAGCCTGCTCGACTGGTGCGTGATTTATTTTATTTTTCACTGGGATTGCCAATTTCCGACCGTGCAGAAGTAATCACTGTTTTCGTTCCATTTCGTTTTCTTTAATGTGCAGTTAGATTGAGCATGTCATTACTACTCTTTTTTCCAGGTTCCTGGCCAACTAGTTACACTCGAAAACCCTCGTTCTGTCTTCGTCTTTTTATCATGTTTCAATTCAGGGATGGATTTATTTTCCCATTCTTTTTGCCCCCAACTCCTATCCTATCCCCCCTCAACAGCATGTAAATTGTTGTTGGAGCCTTAATATACAAACTTATCATAGTTGTGGAGGGGAGGGTTGGCGATGAGTAAGAAAGGGAGAGGGGTAGGGAGGCATTGAAATTGAAGAAAAGAAATGGAGGAGAATAAAAAAAGAAATGTAGGATAATTGAGCAGAAATAAAGGAGAATAAGAAAGAAATGGAAATGTTATCAATAAATGGAGAAGTGTGAAAATGTAATGGAGGAGTGTGAAAATGTCATGGAGGAGTGTGAAAATGTAATGGAGGAGTGTGAAAAGGTGATGGAGGAGTGTGAAAAGGTGATGGAGGACTGTGAAAATGTAATGGAGGAGTGTGAAAAGGTGATGGAGGAGTGTGAAAAGGTGATGGAGGAGTGTGAACATGTAATGGGTGAGTGTGAAAATGTGATGGAGGAGTGTGAACATGTAATTGAGGAGTGTGAACATGTAATGGAGGAGTGTGAACATGTAATGGGGGAGTGTGAAAATGTGATGGAGGAGTGTGAACATGTAATTGAGGAGTGTGAACATGTAATGGAGGAGTGTGAACATGTAATGGGGGAGTGTAAACATGTAATGGAGGTGTGTGAAAAGGTGATGGAGGAGTGTTAAAATGTAATGGAGAAGTGTGAACATGTAATGGAGGAGTGTGAACATGTAATGGAGGAGTTTGAACATGTAATGGAGGAGTGTGAAAATGTGATGGAGGAGTGTGAAAATGTAATGGAGGAGTGTGAACATGTAATGGAGGAGTGTGAAAATGTGATAGAGGAGTGTGAACATGTAATGGAGGAGTGTGAAAAGGTGATGGATGAGTGTGAACATGTAATGGGGGAGTGTGAAAATGTGATGGAGGAGTGTGAACATGTAATGGAGGAGTGTGAACATGTAATGGGGGAGTGTGAAAAAAATAATGGAGGAGTGTGAAAACGTAATGGAGGAGTGTGAAGAGGTGATGGAGGAGTGTGAAAATGTAATGGAGGAGTGTGAAAATGTGATGGAGGAGTGTGAACATATAATGGAGGAGTGTGAAAAGGTGATGGAGGAGTGTGAACATGTAATGGAGGAGTGTGAACATGTAATGGAGGAGTGTGAAAATGTGATGGAGGAGTGTGAACATGTGATGGAGGAGTATGAACATGTGATGGAGGAGTGTGAACATGTGATGGAGGAGTGTGAAAATGTGATGGAGGAGTGTGAACATGTAATGGAGGAGTGTGAAAATGTGATGGAGGAGTGTGAACATGTAATGGAGGAGTGCGAACATGTAATGGGGGAGTGTGAAAAGGTAATGGAGTAGTGTGAACATGTAATGGAGGAGTGTGAACATGTAATGGAGGAGTGTGAACATGTAATGGAGGAGTGTGAACATGTAATGGAGGAGTGTGAAAACGTAATGGGGGAGTGTGAAAACGTAATGGAGGAGTGTGAAAACGTAATGGAGGAGTGTGAACATGTAATGGAGGAGTGTGAAATGGTGATGGAGGAGTGTGAACATGTAATGGAGGAGTGTGAAAATGTAATGGACGAGTGTGAAAACGTAATGGAGGAGTGTGAACATGTAATGGAGGAGTGTGAAAACGTAATGGAGGAGTGTGAAAATGTAATGGAGGAGTGTGAACATGTAATTGAGAAGTGTGAAAACGTAATGGAGGAGTGTGAAAACGTAATGGAGGAGTGTGAACATGTAATGGAGGAGTGTGAAAACGTAATGGAAGACTGTGAACATGTAATGGAGGAGTTTAAAAATGTAACGGAGGAGTGTGAAAACGTAATGGAGGTGTGTGAAAACGTAATGGAGGAGTGTGAACATGTAATGGAGGAGTGTAAACATGTAATGAAGAAGTGTGAAAATGTAATGGAGGAGTGTGAAAACGTAATGGAGGAGTGTGAAAACGTAATGGAGGAGTGTGAAAATGTAATGGAGGAGTGTGAAATGTAATGGAGGAGTGTGAACATGTAATGGAGCAGTTTGACAAAAGTAATGGAGGAATTTGAAAATGCAATGGAGGAGCGTGAAAAAAGTAACGGAGAAGTGGGCAAAAGAAACAGAGGAATGTCAAAAAGAAATGGAGTAGCGTAAACAAAAAAAATCTTCAAGTGTGGGGTTCTCAAAGTGTAATCAAATAAAAAAAAAACATATTGGAACAAAGTGTAAAATAACAAAACGTTTCTACAATGTAGTCTTCATAGAGGCAATGACAAAAAGACAGGAAGGAATTATCATCATCATCATCATCAAGTACCAAGCCTGCTGGTGTAGGTGATCATGTCTCTCCGCATCTTTCGATCACGACAGTTATTTATCCCATTTCTTTTGTTGACCTTCTGCCAAGCCGTTCTCTTAAGCTGTCTGGTATCTTTTTTCTTTGTTTCCCTCTATCTCTTCGTCCCTCAATTTTCCTAGTTATTACAATATATCCCAGCTGTTCTCTTCTCATTACATGGCAAAACAATGATGATTGTTTCTTCCTAATATTGGAAATTAGCTCTCTTTTTGCTTTGGCCTCTTTCAGAATGTTTTCATTACTCTTCTTAGCTGTCCATGGTATTCTCAACATTGTTCTGTAAAACCACATTTCTACAGCCTCCAGTGATTTTCTTGTTTGTTGTCTTATTCTCCATGATTTACATCCAAATGTTAAGACTGGCTCTACATAACATTTAAGAACTCTTTTTTCTTGTTTCTATTGTCAAAAATGGATTGCATAGTATCTTCCTTATTTTTTGGAAAGCTGCTTTTGCCTGAGCCATTCTGCATCTCACCTCTGTTGTACATCTTCCGTCTGAGGTTAACAAAATTCCCAAATAACATATAAATAATATGAAGGAATTATAAGATTAAATAACAAATCATGTACATATTCGTATTGAAATAAATGGCACTTACCTCCGCTGTGGAGGATACGGCTTCTGGTCACTGAGCACACCATCCGGAATAAGGAGATGTCCATGAATGGTCTGCTCAGTTTCCTGCGATTTCACTTAATTATTTTTTATATTATTTTTGGGAGGGGATCACAATTGTTTGTTTTCATCCCAAAGTGAGATTTTAGTCCTAATCTTGTAAATTATTTTGAGTTTATGAATGAAGAAATCCTGAGCCTAGAAGATTTCACTAATTTTAAAAACTGATATTTTGTGAAAGTGGTTTTTAATTCGACACCATACACACAGAATAGTACATTTGTTTAGCTAAGGAAACTATTTATATATGAATGATATTGAAGTTAATTCTCGCAACAGAAAGATCCAAAAGTGCAAATTTTAGACCAACCAATGGATCGGGCGCACGTCATCAATGCCCTCCAAGATGTGGGAAGTGCACAGGACTTCGACAACCATGAGTCTACGTCACTCTTTCGGATGAAAGAGATGAGAGGTAAGATTGGCACAGCCAGAAACGAGAAACCTAATGGGCGTGTAAGAAGACTTATCAACCAAACGCAGACCTGAAGTCATCAGTCACTAGACACTGCGGGACTTGCTGAGGAGGGTATCTGAGCACCTATGGGCATGTTCGGAGTGCAATGATGATGACCCGCAAAAAACTCAATAACTCAAAAACTCAGTAATAACTCATTATTCTATTGTTAACACACCATTTGTGTTAACCAAAGGATACTTAACCAAAGGATGTTGGAACTGTCGTTTCCAACATGGTGGAATGTGTTCAAGTTCTCTAGACCGCTGCAGAAATTGCATTTGTTGACTGATTAGTTTCGGCTTTTCAGTGCAATTTTCTGCATTGAAGTCAGTCTGATGATCCACTTAACGGATTTTTCCGATGAAGCAGAGTCCTACGCATCTCAATGCTCCTCTTTGTCAAGTCCAAGTTTGTGAATGTGACTTTCCCCGGTCTAGCGCTGGTATACGGTTTACGTCAAAACATTGAGTGCTGTCATCATTGGAATTGTTTGACGCCAAGTATTTACATAGTGCAACTCATTAGTATGAACTGCTCTGCCAAGATAATCGCAGTTTTCATTTTAGAGATTGTGCATCATCTTTTCGTGCGTTGCTGGCTGCATTTATTAGAGTAATTGGGATTTTATGGGCGCAGCCATTGTTGTGTGTGCTACGTCATCACAATGGCTGATTGTATTCCCTAAAACGGCCATACGCTAATAGTGCAAGGCGGAATGGAGTTTCATATTTGACTTTGCAGCACCGGGGTCTCTCCCGGAGGTTTATGTTAGTCAGGAGGGATTCATAATTTCACAAATTCACATTGTAGGGAGATCTTACAGTCTGTTTGATGTGTGACGGGGATAGTCCGATGACTAACTGTGTTTCATATGTTCTGATTTGGAGTAAAAATCGATGTCCTAGCATTATCAAGGCTATACATTAAAAAAAAAATATGACGATCATCATTTTTAGGAGGACGTGAACTTCAGGTCAATATGGTGGATAGGCGGCAGGAACCATTAAAGGCTATGTCTGAAAAGTGTTCCTTACTGCAGTTTCCTCATCTTCCAAATCCGGCTTGTTGCGGGAGCTACTGAGTTAAGTGTTCTGTGCGTTTTATCTGTTTTGATCGTGTTTCGATATATCAATTGTTTACGATGAATGATGATATCGTATGATGGAGAACGGATGGCTGTGTTCACTTTCTGTGCGGTTTCGCTTTATGTCTTTTGGCGTGTGATGAGACTGCTATGATGGGAACTACAGCTGCCTTTCTTTGTTTGGGAGATGAAATAGTAATTCGGATGATTCCACTGGCACGGGCATATTGAGCAATTATGGATTTGGATTCTTTTGCAATGATACCATGGCCTTCCATAACAAAAACACATTATTTCTTTTTATATTTTGAGATACAGCTTCTTCTAATTGCCTTATACAATAAAAATCATGCGTATTTGATTTTTCTGGATAGACAGAAATGAGCAAATCGACTAAAATATAAGTGACAAACAGCTGTGCGTTTGGTGGTAGGTAAACACAATAATTATAAAGCAGGAAAAAAAAGAAGAGAACTGAAGCAGACCTTAACAGATGAAAAGAAGGAGGGGAAAGGGGGGGGGGGGGCAGATAGTGCAAGGAGATATGATAGTTAAGTTGGAGACTCATTATATGTAGAGAGGGCACTAGAATTATTTTACAGCAAAGAGTGAAAATAATTAATTCTTCTTAGATTTAGTGAGCCCAAACTTATTATGAGGTAGTTCTTCGAAACTGAAAGCTACAATCATTGAAAGAATATGAAACGATGCCCATAAGCCTCTTCTCCACTTCTTCTTATTCCTCCTCCACTTCTTATTCCTTATCCACTTCTTATTCTTTATCCACTTCTTATTCCTTATCCACTTCTTATCCCTCCTCCACTTCTTATTCCTCCTCCACTTCTTATTCCTCCTCCACTTCTTATCCCTCATCCACTTCTTATACCTCCTCCACTTCTTATTCCTCCTTCATTTCGTATTCCTCCTTCACTTCTTATTCCTCCTTCACTTCTTATTCCTCCTCCACTTCTTATTCCTCCTCCACTTCTTATTCCTCCTTCACTTCTTATTCCTCCTTCACTTCTTATTCCTCCTTCACTTCTTATTCCTCCTTCACTTCTTATTCATCCTCCACTTCTTATTCCTCCTCCACTTCTTATTCCTCCTTCACTTCTTATTCCTCCTCCACTTCTTATTCCTCCTCCACTTCTTATTCCTCCTCCACTTCTTATTCCTCCTTCACTTCTTATTCATCCTTCACTTCTTATTCCTCCTTCACTTCTTATTCTTTCTTCACTTATTATTCCTCCTTCATTTCTTATTCCTCCTCCACTTCTTATTCCTCCTTCACTTCTTATTCCTCCTTCACTTCTTATTCTTTCTTCACTTATTATTCCTCCTTCACTTCTTATTCCTCCTACACTTCTTATTCCTCCATTACTTCTTATCCCTCCTCCACTTCTTATTCCTCCTCCACTTCTTATTCCTCCTCCACTTCTTATTCCTCTTTCACGTTTTCTTCCTCTTCCACTTCTTCATATTTATTACTCCACTTTTTCCTCTTTCTCCTCCACTGCCTCCTCTTTCTCCTCCACTTCTTCTCATTCCTCTTCTCCGTTTAATGTCTTAGAGAACTCAATGGTTGAGAGCTGGAGTGGGCCGCACTGGAAAATCATCATTTTACGTCACTGTGTCCCATTCGATGTCCATCGTGATGTCTGCTTTTGATTGCCCATTGGATTAGAGGCCACAGAGATAGGATGGGATTTCTCAGAAGAATGTTGAAAGTTCTTTGCACAGCGAAAAAAAACCAATGACAACATTCTCAGAGGCCAACACAAAATTGGAGCGTCTAAAAAAACATCGGAAAGAAACAATCGACATTTTTCTGGCATATCATGAGAAGAGGAAAGTTGGAATACTTGGTAAAAACTGGCAAAATACAGGGAAAGAGAAATTGTAGACGACAAAGAGAGAAGATAGTAAATAGTTTGGTCTCATGGCATGGAAAAACAGTCAACAAAAGAATTGGTACGATGCACTGTGGATCGACGATTGTGGAAGGACATGATCGCCTATGCCAACAGATATGACACATGATGATGATAATTGTCTTGTAGGTCTGTGTTTACCTCTTTCCTCGTTGTTTCTAAATGTTAGTTCTGACTGGTTGTAATCGCTTTAAGTGGTTTTCTTTCAAAAAGTTACACAAGAGCGTTTATATTTTTTTACAGTGACTTGAAAAAAAAACCCCACAAAAAAAACACAAGAGAGACAAACAAAATAATATCACAATATCACAAATACTAAAAGAGATTCTTTGAATTGTATTTTTGGATGCAGTTGCGTTCTAATATAATCTGGAAGACTTAATATGATGTTAAACGGATCATGCCTCGCCAAAATGTAGGCAAAATCCGCAAAACAACAACAAAAACCATGGGAAATACGAACATGGATTCGAATATGTCCTCCTCAACGCGGCATCCGTCCACTAGGGAATGATAACTGCAGACTGAAACTCTGCTCGCTCGTTACCCACAGAGAGGTAATTTTGCTGACAGACATACGCGCAAGGCCGAGTATGAATAGAGACATAAGGTCGTCTCTCAATTATGAATTATTTATAGCCAAAACAATAATCAAAACACACTCATCTATAGTTTTCATTGCAAGCCGCAGACGGCTTCGTCATTTTACATACAACCGTCCCACCTCGCAAAGCTGAAAACGTCACAATGTTTGGGTGATTGGGTGATTCCTTTCAGATTCTGTCCAGCAAACCAACTAAAACTAGATAAACATGAGCATAGTTGCCGTTTTCCAAAATATTTGAGGAGCGAGTGCATCAGAAACGGTGTTTGTAACTAGCACGCTACCATTGCTGTAGAGTGAGTATCGGTTACATGTCAGACGTGTCAATTATTTAATGCGCAATTAGACATTTATAACATTATAACACAAGTATGCAAAAAATGGATGCTTACACAGAATAACAGGATGGAAATGGCAGGACAAAATCACTAACATAGAATTATGGTAATGTACCAGTCAGATATCAATGGATAAAAAGATACAGCGAAGACGATGGCGCTGGATAGGACACCCACTACGGAAGCCAACTGAGAGTATTGCACAGCAGACCCTTTTTTGGAATCCCCAGGGCAAAAGACAAAGAGGAAAAACCAAGAAATTCTTGGAGAAGACTGATAGAAGCAGAGATGAAGATGATGGGGAAGACATGGAACGATCTTAAAAGTATGGCAAGAAACAGAACGGCTTGGAAAGTGTTTGTTGAAGACCTATGCTCTACAGGGAGTCGCGATAGCTCAGTGGTTAGTGAACTGGAATACAAAGGACAAGAGGTAGGGTTCGATCTCAACCGACGGCTTCCGGTTCACCCAGCCTTTAATGGGTACCGGATTTTTTCTGGGAAAGTAAAGCGGTACGGGCGTAATACCGACCACATTACCCCAAAAATCATGTGCCGAAGGTCTGTACAATTTATGGTCACTTACACCATATTCCCTATACGCCACTTGGCGTGGGGGGGATCTTCACTTTTTTTTACTATGCTCTACAGGGAGCTGAAAGGTAGAAAAAGAAGAATATGCAAAAAATGATAGTTTATAGTTTCCATATACCTCCAATAAATCTAACTATCAAGAGCGATCAAAAAAAGCGATCCTTTGCCACCTTAAAAAGTGATACAATAGAATCAGCAGTCACTTGTACAAACTAAGGCAGGATTCATCAGCTATATGAACAGACCACACAGAAGGCGATTTGTTATTACGTGACTGCCTCGTATTATCAATTACCAACTAAATACTCACTTCAACACTAAGCTATTTGGAGGCCCCCAACTCTCAAATATTGATACACACGCGGTGTTAGAAGTCGCATAGAGCGTGTAGTGTTGTTTGCAATCCAACTCTTTTTCTTGGCGAGATGTTGGATCTTAGTTAATGAGTCTATGCCTGCCAACTTTGCTTCTCTTATAATTGTTATTTTTAGTGCCGCTTTATGTCTTTCTCTTTTTCTTTATCCTGATGTTTCCCATAAAAGAGCCTGTTTTTTTAATTCTCTTGTTGTCTCTTCTCACACATGTTCGACATATGTCCATCTTCTCTTCCTATTTGTAGATAAGATCATTGGTTCCATGGCCATTTCTCTATCTCTAAATAAGATCATTGGTTCCATGGCCATTTCTCTATCTCTAGATAAGATCATTGGTTCCATGGCCATTTCTCTATCTCTAGATAAGATCATTGGTTCCATGGCCATTTCTCTATCTCTAGATAAGATCCTTGGTTCCATGGCCATTTCTCTATCTCTAGATAAGATCATTGGTTCCATGGCCATTTCTCTATCTCTAGATAAGATCCTTGGTTCCATGGCCGTTTCTCTATCTCTGTATTAGTTTTGAATTCATTCCCTTATACAAAGGGTCATATTTTTCTTAGGCCTATGTCTTCAAAGGCATTTAGTTTTCTCCCAATCTCTTTTGTTGTTCAGCTTTCACATGCATTGGTAAAAGTTGATAATACGTTTCAAGTCATCATACTTCGCCACCGCGAAGCCACAACAGAATAAGAAACCACATGTTCACCAAACTCAAAATTGGTACTACCAGCCAGTGCCACTGCGCACTGGACAACATGACAAAAGAACATGTTCTACAGGATTGCCCCCCCCCCCCCCCCTAGTACACAGACCTGAGAATGACAATGTGGACCACACCCACCTCCCTTGAAGAGAAATTATACGGGGCAACCGATTCACTTAAACAGAGAGCTGCCTTCATAAGATAGTCCAGAATCCCACTCTGACAGAGTCATGATCGCAGAAGAAGAAGATAATACGTTCTAGTTGAATATTCTAAGTTTAGTTTTCCGTCTTAGTATTTGTTATTTCCATATTTTGTCCAGGTTTTTAAAATTCATTGCTGTCTTTGCTATCCCGCGTGTGATCTCCTTCTTTGTTTTACCATTTCGATTTATATTTACTTACAAGATATATAGAGTGGTCTATTCTTTCCAATATTTGATTATTTAGATATCTAATGCCGTATGGGGTATTGTTAATTTGTTAGAGTCCATCCATTACGGCTAAAACAACTTTTATTGTTGCTCTCAAATAGACCAATTAAGATAATTGGACTTCTTGTGTAGTTATTACTAAACATAGGGTGAATTTGAGAGTGAACTGAGGTGTGAACAAATATTGAACAAAAGCACTGAAATCTGACGAGTCAAGCTTCTGTAAAGTTGGAGAATCCCAGGTCATGGAACGAAGTTTGTGCACGTGGGTCCTGGTTCTCATGGGAAGCTTTTCGATGAGAAGGGTGGAGCGCTTATGGGTGTGTTCTGAGTGCAGTGATGATAATCCTAACATAACTTAATATAATATAATATAATATAATATAATATAATATAATATAATATAATATAATATAATATAATATAATATAATATAATATAAAAAGTGAACAGCATGAGGTAGAATAAGAAGAAGTGGGAGAGGAAGAAGAAGTAGAAAAATAGGAAGTAGAGAACATGTAAGAAGAAGAAGAAAAAAGAGGAGGAAGGAGAACAGGAATAAGAAGAAGTAGAGCAGGAAGAGGAAGTAGAAGAGGGAGAAGAAAAGAAGAGGAAGAAGAAGTAGAGGATGAAGAAGAGGTAGAAGAGGAAGAATAGGAAGAAGAGGAAGAAGAAGTAGAGCAATAGGAAGAAGTAGAGGAGGAAGAAGAAGTAGAGCAATAGGAAGAAGTAGAGGAGGAAGAAGAAGTAGAGGAGGAAGAAGTAGAGGAGGAAGAAGAAGTAGAGGAGGAAGAAGTAGAGGAGGAAGAAGAAGTAGAGGAGGAAGAAGAAGTAGAGGAGGAAGAAGTAGAGGAGGAAGAAGAAGTAGAGCAATAGGAAGAAGTAGAGGAGGAAGAAGAAGAGCAATAGGAAGAAATAGAGGTGGAAGAAGAAGTAGAGGAGGAAGAAGAGGAAGAGCAATAGGAAGAAATAGATGTGGAAGAAGAAGTAGAGGAGGAAGAAGAGGAAGAGCAATAGGAAGAAATAGAGGTGGAAGAAGAAGTAGAGGAGGAAGAAGAAGTAGAGCAATAGGAAGAAATAGAGGTGGAAGAAGAAGTAGAGGAGGAAGAAGAAGTAGAGCAATAGGAAGAAGTAGAGGTGGAAGAAGAAGTAGAGGAGGAAGAAGAAGTAGGAGGAAGAAGTAGAGGAGGAGGAAGAAGAAGAGCAATAGGAAGAAGTAGAGGAGGAAGAAGAAGAAGAGCAATAGGAAGAAGTAGAGGAGGAAGAAAAAGTAGAGGAGGAAGAAGTGGAAGAGCAATAGGAAGAAGTAGAGGAGGAAGAAAAAGTAGAGGAGGAAGAAGAGGAAGAGCAATAGGAAGAAGTAGAGAAGGAAGAAGAAGAGCAATAGGAAGAAATAGAGGTGGAAGAAGAAGTAGAGGAGGAAGAAGAGGAAGAGCAATAGGAAGAAATAGAGGTGGAAGAAGAAGTAGAGGAGGAAGAAGAGGAAGAGCAATAGGAAGAAATAAAGGTGGAAGAAGCAGTAGAGGAGGAAGAAGAAGTAGAGCAATAGGAAGAAGTAGAGGTGGAAGAAGAAGTAGAGGAGGAAGAAGAAGTAGAGCAATAGGAAGAAGTAGAGGTGGAAGAAGAAGTAGAGGAGGAAGAAGAAGTAGGAGGAAGAAGTAGAGGAGGAAGAAGAAGAAGAGCAATAGGAAGAAGTAGAGGAGGAAGAGGAAGAAGAGCAATAGGAAGAAGTACAGGAGGAAGAAGAAGTAGAGGAGGAAGAAGAGGAAGAGCAATAGGAAGAAGTAGAGGAGGAAAAAGAAGTAGAGGAGGAAGAAGATCAATAGGAAGAAATAGATGTGGAAGAAGAAGGAGAAGAAGGATAAGGAAAAATTGAGGATGAAGAAGAAGTAGAGGAGGAAGAAGAAGTAGAGGAGGAAGAAGAGGAAGAGCAATAGGAAGAAGTAGAGGAGGAAGAAGAAGGAGGAGAAGGATAAGGAAAAATTGAGGAGGAAGAAGAAGTAGAGGAGGAAGAAGAAGTAGAGGAGGAAGAAGAGTCGGGGGGGTGAAAAAGTGGAAGAAGAATGAGTGGAGGGGCGAAGAAGAAGGAGACGGGGAAGAAGAGGAAGTGCACGAGGAAAAAGAAATGGAGGAGTAAGAAGTGGATAAGAATGAAGAAGGGGAGGAGGAAGATGAAGTGAAGAAGAAGTGGAAGGGGAAGTAGTGGAGGAGGAAGAAGAAGGAGATGAAAAAGAAGGAGAATAGGATGAATAAGTGTAAGAGGTAGAAGGAGAATAGGATACAGTAGTGGAAGAGGAAGAAAAAATGAAAAGAGGAAGGAGAAGAATGAGATGATGAAGACTGAGAATAAAAAGAAGAAGCGGGAGAAGAAGGAGGATGCTCATTAAAATAAAATAGTTTGTAAAGACGTGCTAGCCAACATTTGTTATTATTCAACATCAAACAAATGTTTACCTGCGTTAACCCGTAACCGGCACAAAACAAAGGGTACACTGCCTGTGTCAAGACGCCCACCATTAATCCAGCCATGTTTCCACGGTAACCGTACGCATCCACCAATAGAAACACAGATCGAAATACGCCAGCCAAGGCCAGGAGAATCAGCGTATTAAAAACAATCTTGAACCGATGAACTCTCGGGCGAAATCGTAAATAAATCAAAGCACTGACGATGACAAGTATAAAAAACAACACAGAAAACCCATAGATATGAAAGTCCCAAAGCAGACCCCATCTGTCGAGAGCAACTGGCCAATCCGGTAATGGGATTATGCTTTTTTCACTGCTGATTGTTGAATTAGTTCCGTGAATGCTGTTCCGTTGGCTGCTGTTTCTATAGTCAGCGCTTTTCTGATCAAGTAAATGGACGTCTTCACCATCTCTTATTTGGCGGCTGATACCCTCGACTACTGGCTCGGTAAAGAACGTTTCTGTTGAAATCGTTTGAAACTCACGTGGTAGATCAAGCAGACGCGACATAACATTTTTGTCAATAGCCAGAGATTGAAGTCGGAAGTTGCTTCAAAACGTTTCTTGTTAGAATGTCTGCTTCAAAATGTCTGCCTTGTTAGAATGTCTGCAAATGAAATTTAAAAAAAACATACAAAGAAATAATTTGATTACAATGTCCTCAACAATATGCAACTTAAACATACTTAAATTAATATTTAATATGGTCGGTATGTTTATCGTATATTTATTTCTTGTACTTATTTCTTGTTTTCTCTTTCTCACTGATACCTAAAAGGTGTGGTTGTATCCTCTGTCGTTCTTGAGCTGCTCGAACTGTCTGAATTAGTGATTTTCTTTTGTTGTTACATGTCTCTGTCACTGCATCTATCCATCTTCTTCTTGGTCTTTCTCTTGGTCTTTTTCCATTCATTCTCGAGAAGAACGCCCTTGATGGTGATTAGTGATGATTCATTCTGACCAGGTGGCCAAACCATTTAAGTTGTTGTTGTTCTATATATTCTTGGCAGGGTTTTATTTTATTTTTTTCTATTTCTAGTTATGTTTCAATAACAATTTTAAAATATAAACATACAATTGTATGTACTCTATTATATTCTGTCCTAGCCATGAAGCCAGTTTCATAGCAGTCAGGAACTCCCCATATCCGCTCCACCACTTGTCACATCAAATCCCAAAAACGATTTGGTAAATTCTGCTGACAAGGTCGCTCTGTGCACATCATATTCGATTGCATAGATGGCGATTCCAAACCTCCGTAATCTTACAACATGCGAGGCAGATAACTGTAGCTATATCTTTTTTCCTCCCCTCATCGTGGGGACCATGTAGTCACACGGGCCAAAATTGTACATAACAGCTTGACTAAAACGAAGACAGATCAAAATTCTAAACGTTTCGGCCACATGCCTTCATCAGTAAAACAATGCAACAAACAACCAACAAGTACAGTTACTTAGATTTCTACATATCTTAAATCATAACAACATCATCACGCGGTCTATTGAAAGCAAATGAATCTGATGAAGACTTGTGCACGAAACGTTTATAATTTTGTTCTGTCTTCCAGGTTAGGTGGCTGAGTTGTTAGTGTGTGTTCGCTTCTTGATTAGAAGGGGCTGGGTTCGAATCTCTGAAGTAGCGGATTTCTTTTTTCGAACCGACAAGGCTCCGGGTTTAAACCCAACCTCTAAAAATGGATACCATAGATTTTTCTTGGAAGTAAAGGCGGTCTCATGTAATACCGACCACATGCCTCAACAATGCGCCGTGGTCATGAACACATATTGTCACTAACACCATATTCTCCATACATCTATTAAAGCATGGAGAAAACATTACTTTACGTGCTTTTAGTTACGTTTTTACACTTGTAAGTGTATTTTGTAATGCTTTACCTAGCTTTTAACAAGGGCCCCGCACAATATGACATGTTCGTATTCCGTTTCAACAGTGATTGTCAAGCAAGAAGTATAAATAAGTAAATACAAGAACAAAACTGTGATTGTTAAATAAAGTGGTAGTTTTCATTTTCTTGTAATAATAGCCGACAAATTTATTTATCAGGTGGGCAGTACTACGTACATCTGCTATACCTTAATTTAGGAAATCTAAGGTACCTACGTTAAGAAGCTATATAAACGTAATGCAGTGCAGGTGCCAGAAAATATCACCACATTTCTGGATTTGAATGCAGACTATCTTGAACGGTTAGAAAACGCACTAACCACAAGGCTACCGCTGGATAGGACACACACTGCGGAAGCCAACTGAGAGTATTACACAACAGGCCCTTTTTTAAGAATCCCCAGGGGGAAAAGACAAAGAGGAAGATCAAGAAATTCGTGGAGAAGACAGACAGAAGCAGAGACGAAGATAATGGGGAGGACATGGAATGATCTTAAAAGAATGGCAAGAAACAGAACGACTTGGAAAGTGTTTGTTAAAGACCTATGCTCCACGGGCAGCTGAATGGAAGAAGAAGAAGACAAAGTTACCTATCTTTCCAGAAGTAACACATAAAAAAAGTTGAGGCAAGGCACCATGCAGCATCAGAGCATCTCGTAGCTGATGACAAGCGTCAGGATCGGTGAACCAGAATCATCAAGACCCTACTCCACCTGTTCGCGGTGCCTCTAAAGCAGATTAACCTACCTAGTCTGACAGGTGAACGGCGATCTGAGAGGGATGGTAACCCGTTACCCTTAAAATGTCGCGCTGAAGTCGGATATGTTGGGCTGAAGTCGGATATGTTGGGCTGAAGTCGGATATGTTGGGCTGAAGTGGGATATGTTGGGCTGAAGTGGGATATGTTGGGCTGAAGTCGGATATGTTGAGATGAAGTGGGATATGTTGGGCTGAAGTGGGATATGTTGGGCTGAAGTCGGATATGTTGGGCTAAAGTGGGATATGTTGGGCTGAAGTCGGATATGTTGGGCTGAAGTGGGATATGTTGGGCTGAAGTGGGATATGTTGGGCTGAAGTCGGATATGCTGGACTGAAGTTGGATATGTTGGGCTGAAGTGGGATATGTTGGGCTGATGTCGGATATGTTGGGCTGAAGTGGGATATGTTGGGCTGAAGTCGGATATGTCGTGTTGAAGTGGTATATGTTGGTCCGAAAGGTGCAAATATCACAGTTCTACAGCAAATACCACAGTTCTACAGCAAATATCCTAGTTCTACAGCAAATATCCCAGTTCTACAGCAAATATCACAGTTCTACAGCAAATATACCAGTTGTACAGCAAATATCCCTGTTGTACAGCAAATATCCCAGTTGTAAAGCAATTATCTCCGTTGTACCGCAAATATCCCAGTTCTACAGCAAATATCCAAGTTCTACAGCAAAAATCCCAGTTCTACAGCAAATATCCCAGTTGTACAACAAACTTCTACGCAACGTATCTGCCACTACTTACCTTTATTTAAAGACATATAACGAAGAGAACAATCAATTCCTTTACTAGTCACTGGACGAGCGCCAAAATGAAAGAAAGCAAAACCACAAACAAGTAGTAATATTTCTAGAACAATTTACGGTGCACATAAGTAACATGCGCGTCTACACAAATGTTGCAATAATAACTACGCTCTTCAGGAAAGGCAAACAGTTTAAGTTAGAAGATATAAAAATAATCTATCTATTGACCTTTCGAGCCGTAGCCGGCCCATAAGGCGTAGACGAAGACACTCCCTGTCTTATTTGAATTTTGTTCTAGCAGTCTTCAATCTACTGCTAATTTACACATGCTGTATCAGGTCTACGTTTTATTAACAAAATAGTTTTTACGATAGTGGTTTGTTAAACCTCTAATCAACGGTTCTCTATCAGGCCGGAGAAAAATAATTCCTTCATCTTGGATACAACCGGAAACTCCTTTTCACAGTGGGATATTTGTTACAACACACTATACAAATAATGGTAATAATTAAATTATATTTCATAATATAAGTTATACTCACGCAACACTACTTTATTTCACCAGCTAAAAGAGAGAATCCACAATCAGACAGAGAGAAAGAGAGAGATATGAAGCAAGCTGATTATGACACGAAGTAAGTATTAAAGCTTATTACAGCACTGAGTAAGTTTGTTAGAAAATAAAGTAAGCTTCTTACAACATGGAGTAAGTTCGTTACAACACAAAGCAAGCATGTTACAACACAAAGTAAGCTCGTTACAACACAAAGCAAGCTTGTTACAACACAAAGTAAGCTTGTTACAACACAAAGTAAGCGTGTTATAACATGGAGTAAGCTCGTTACAACACAAAGTAAACTTATTACAACACAAAGTAAAATTGTTACAACACGGAGTAAGTTCGTGACAACAATTGATGATGTCCCCCCAGCGCATTTAAGGGTTACAGGATAACAGAGGAGAGAACAAAAATGGACACGATCTTTCATGTAAACTAGTTATTTATTTGAAGTTTGATTTCCGTGAAGAAGTCTTTTTGCTGCAACGTCGTGATTATCTCCTGCATCACAGGGCCTCTTCATCGCCACTAGGCGTGGCTGAAAGTTTATGAAGTCAAATCCAACGCTTCAGAGAATATTGTTGGGGAGCTCTCAGCGCAGCTCAGCGACCACGAGAGGTAGCATGACAAATGTGTTGAGAAAGAAACAAAGAAATGTTTGTTTTGTTTGCATTCGTCAGCTTGAAATCTCTAGTGATGTTCCAAGTGACTTAATTTTGCGCGATTATCACTTTTCATATTTTTTACACGGGCAGCCAAGTGCTCAGGCGTCCCTCGGCTTACAGGCAGATATTTTCCGACTTCAGAGTTGCCCTCATTTTTGATCGTCAAAGAAATGTTGACGTTTTGGGTAGACTTTTTCCCCGTCAGTTTTGCCCTGGAAGGGCCATTTTCGGATTACTTTTTTTGCGATTTTCAACAGCCAAGAGTTCTTTAAAAAGTGCGCATTATGCACGCGGGACTTCCTCTTTTTTGTTTGTTTTGTTTTGTTTTGTTATCTGAGACGACATTAAATCTTACATCGTAGATACAGAGGGAGGGTAAAAGCAACGAATTAGCCGCGGACTCCAAGTGAACACAATGTCCACCACCTGTAGGAGAATCTCTAGACCACATAGAGGCCGATGTCTTATCTCTAGACCACACAGAGGCCGATGTCTTATCTCTAGACCACACAGAGGCCGATGTCTTATCTCTAGACCACACAGAGATCGAGCCGATGTCTTATCTCTAGACTACACAGAGATCGATGGCTTATCTCTAGCCCACACAAAGGCCGATGTCTTATCTCTAGACCACACAGAGATCGAGCCGATGTCTTATCTCTAGACTACACAGAGATCGATGGCTTATCTCTAGCCCACACAAAGGCCGATGTCTTATCTCTAGACTACACAGAGATCGATGGCTTATCTCTAGCCCACACAAAGGCCGATGTCTTATCTCTGGACCACACAGAGGCTGATGTCTTATCTGTAGACTTCACAGAGGCCGATGTCTTATCTCTAGACCACACAGAGGCTGATGTCTTATCTCTAGACCCCACAGAGGTCGATGTCTTATCTCTAGACCCCACAGAGGTCGATGTCTTATCTGTGGACCACACAGAGGCCGATGTCTTATCTGTGGACCACACAGAGGCCGATGTCTTATCTCTGGACCACACAGAGGCCGATGTCTTATCTCTAGACCACACAGAGGCCGATGTCTTATCTCTAGACCACACAGAGGTCGATGTTTTATCTCTAGACCACACATGCCTCTCCCCCTCCGCCATTTTGGAAGTGACTACTTTACAAGTTAAACTTCAACATACAAATTCCTTCTTCGACAAGAGCCACTTGAGCAGTTAGTGATCTTGCTACTAACCTAGAAATGTTTGGGTTCGACTCTATGCTGTGGTAGTTTATTTATCAACGAAACGGGTTAAATGTACATCAATCCTCTGTAAATGGGTACCAGGTGGGTACGCTGTTGTTTTTATTTTGGAGGAGGAGGGAAGTACGGCGACCTGGCGTTATAACGACTATATAATTAAATTTGCTAATGGTCATTAACAAATGTAGATCAGCGTCCGTGGCTTAAATATAGCGAACTCGGCGTCAGAATTCCGGAAAACGACGAACGAGTCCCGCTGAGCGCGTTAATTTTTTATTAATTTTTTTTTTTTTTGCGTTCGCCACTTTTACCTCTGGCGAAGTACCTAGACTTTGCGTGTTAATCCGTTTTTCCCTGGCAACCGTGTGCACAAGGGTCCCTCGCCGCACAGGCAGATAACTCCGTCTTCGGAGGTACTCATATTTTTTCCGTCCATGAGTGAGTGATATTTCAAGCCGGGGCCTCGCCGCTCAGACCAGGGGTGGTTGCCGCAGAGAGAAATCATAAATAAAAATCCCAACTGGTGCAGCTGAGATTTGAGCCCACAACCTCTCTGTCTCGAGGCCGGCGTCTTTCCTCGAACCAACCAGTCCCCCAAGCGCGGTTTTTAAAGAAATCTCGACTCTTGGGACTACCATTCTCAAGACAGCGCCAATCACCAGATGGCAATGATAAACCGCTGACGTGTAATGCCTAGACAAGTATACAGCCAACAAATGTCGGGTTAATAGTAACGTTCTGTAAAAGGATATATTTACTTTACTTTCTTAGAAAAAATATGGGCACTAGCACCATTATCCCCGCACGATGTAAGACATGGTGGGAGCCCTAACTTATCCTTCGACAATCAACACACCCATGCTTTCGCTACAGCAGCACTTCAGTGCTTGTATTTGCCTAATCAGCCATCTCCGAACACACTCGAACTGAGAATAATAACTGTGTGGTCTTCATAAAGTCAGCGGTCAAGCACCATTATCATCACCATCATCATCATTATTATCATCACCATCATCATCATTATTATCATCACCATCATAATTATACCATCATCATTGTCACCATCATCATTATTACCATCATCATTATTATCATCACCATCATCAATATCACCTCATCATTATACCATCATTATTGTCACCATCATCAATATCACCATCATCATTATTATCATCATCGTCATTATCATCGCCATCATCATCATACCATCATTAGTATCACTATAATCATCATCATCATTATCATCGCCATCATCATCATCATCATACCATCATTAGTATCACTATTATCATCATCATCATCATCATCATCATCATCATACCATCATTAGTATCACTATTATCATCATCATCATCACCATCATCATCATACCATCATCATTGTCACCATCATCATCATCATCATCATACCATCATCATTATCACCATCATCATCATCATCATACCATCATTAGTATCACTATTATCATCATCATCATCACCATCATCATCATACCATCATCATTGTCACCATCATCATCATCATCATCATCATACCATCATTATTGTCACCATCATCCTCATTACGGTCACCATCATCATACTCACAATCATCATTAACACCATACTACCATCATCATCACTATCAACATCATCTTCATCATCATCACCATCGTCATCGCCATCAATAATATTATCACCATTATATCATCATCATCATCATCATCATCACCATCACCATCACTGTAATTATCAGTTCCTTGTTGACAACATCTCTTCCTTAAACCATTCCATTCTTGAACTAATCTCTCCAACCACTTCCCTCATGTCTCCCCACCTCTGTTTCCCCCTCCCCATGCACTCCTGAACCATCTCTGCTCCTCATTCATTCAACAAAAACCTCTTCCCCATACTTTAAATTTATTTACTTAACAAACAATCAACACTCTCCGCCTCCAAACCGCCTTCTGTATTTGCTCAGAAAATATTTCAAGCTTCCTTGAACATTATGGATCTTAATAAAAGAAAGTAGGAGAAATTGTTTATATGGGAGAATGATTGAATGGCAGGTAAACAAAATCATTGGAGCGTGGTGAAATTTAGCATACACAATAAAAGTGGACAGATTAATATAAAACAGTAGGGATTATTTCCGTTTCATGGTGTGCGCTTTCTCCGCGCATTAAATTTGACTATTGATTTACAGACGCGTCCTTGATGATAATGATAAGGTATAGAAAAATAACATCAATATTCATGAGTTTAAATTTGGAATGCAGGACAAGTGAACGTATTAATTTTAAAATACGTATTTTTGTTGTTAAATAGCGATAAGAAATGATTTGGATTTTTTTTTCATAACGAGGAATTGAATCAACATTAGAAACGACGCGAATAAAACAACTAATAGCCTTAGGATATTTGAATAGTGAACGAAAATATAAAGTCTCAAAATACTTTAGCTAAACAAAAGGGAGTTTGCAGATTAACGTCTCTCATTCATGTTACAAGTCATTGGGTCTACGTGTCTCATTTTTCTGCCATCTTATTTTGAGCATGAACAAACAGACAAGCAACATTATTTGGGACAATAGAAAACAGGACAAATAAATTCTACCTTCCGATTCTAGGTTATCATTAGAGCCTGCTCCGTCTTTCTTTCCTTGCATCTTTCTATATTTATTTCTCCTCCCTCCCTCCCTCCCTCCCTCCCTCCCTCCCTCCCTCCCTCCCTCCCTCCCTCCCTCTCCTCCTTCCTTCCTTCCTTCCTTCCTTCCTTCCTTCCTTCCTTCCTTCCTTCCTTCCTTCCTTCCTTCCATCCATCCTCATGTTTTGAAATTATCCACCAAAGTACACATTCGCTATGACCTCTTATTCTCTCTGTCCCTTGAATTCATTCATTGTAATCAACATTTTCCAGTGATATTCAATCTCTGACAGAACTCATTTAAACACATTAATCCATTTGTCCATAAATGTCATCACTTAATAAGCTCTAAAGCAGAAACTAAATATAAATACCACACTTCAGTCACATAGTGAGTGGCAGGAAACTATGACGATCATTACAACATCAGTACCTTGATCATAAAATGAAACCCAATAAAGCAAACTGGTTGATTGTTCATCTTCTTAAAACTTTAATGAGTACATACAGACATGAGTCATGAATAATATTATTTCAGAACACGTTAAAAACAAACAGCACACTAGATAATGTTTATTTTGTAATTAAAAACAAATAAAAGAAAGAAAAATAGGAAGCCAATAATTGCTTTATGTAAACTTCCCAGGGCGTATAGAATGCAAAGTGTTTCGTCCACTTTAGGAATATTCCTGAAATCCACACTAACCTAATCACAGAGGTTGTGTGAATATTTTTGAGTATGCAAACACGCGATCAACATGAAAATTCAATATTCATTTCGTGATCTCTGCCCCAAATGGCACTCTCTTCTTTTATGCCCCGGTGACAGCATAATCCCACTGTACAAATATATCCCAGGCAACTACAAAAAATGTGTGTGGCAGCGATGACAAGCAAATCAGAACACGGAAAAGAACAGCTAATTCATTATATTTCATTTTTACATCCGTGTCCTCCGAGCTTATGGGAAGAGAACAATGTTTACACAGGTTGTATGTGATGTTGTCATTTACAATTAAACTAATAAGATTAATGATGGGTTTGGGATATAGGGGAGGGATCTTGCCAACTGATGAAAAGAGATAATAGATCTTACCAACCTTTGGGAGCAGACCATTGATATGTTGATAAGACATCATGGATCCTATCAGCTGTTGGGAGATGACTATGGATATGTTGATAAGTTATCACGGATCTTTCCAACTGTTGGGATCAGACAATAGTTGGGTTGATAAGATGCCATAGATCTTTCCAACTGTTGGGATCAGACAATTGATATGTTTGTCACGATATCATAGATCTTCCCAATTGTTGGCAGCAGACAATTGATATGTTTGTTACGATATCATAGATCTTCCCAGCTATTGGCAGCAGACAATTGATATGTTTGTTACGATATCATAGATCTTCCCAGCTATCGGCAGCAGACAATTGATATGTTTGTTACGATATCATAGATCCCCCCAATTGTTGGTAGCAGACAATTGATATGTTTGTTACGATATCATAGATCTTCCCAATTGTTGGCAGCAGACAATTGATAAGTTGAGAAGAGATCATGGATCTTACCAACTTTTGGATTGTGATCATGAATATTATTGTTAACTGTTAAGATGGGACCCGGTTACCATAGTCTGCTTCCGGACTGGTCACAACAGAATCTGATAATGAAACCCACCTGTACTCTATATTCAAGATAAGTACCAGCATGCTTATCAATACCAGCAACGTACCACTAATAGGTGACGTTGAATTCTTAGAAACACCAGCAAAATGAAACTAACAAATATTGAAAACAATAAAGAATTCTTAGAAACACCAGCAAAATGAAACTAACAAATATTGAGAACAATAAAGAAAAAGACAAAGTATTGTCACTTGTGTAGGTGTTTAACATGCCGTGGTTACCATGCAGAAGGTTATGCTAGAGAGTATAGTTCCTGCAGTGATGATGAATTTTGATATAGAAGACCTAGTATGTCGATATCTTTATACAGATATGATTCGAATTCTTCAATACTCCATAAGGAATCGTCGCCTGTACTATCGATTAGGGTTGCATGGTAGTCGACCTTGTCAACAGATATTGTCAACGCGCTTTGACGAGAACTGTGACACGAGTGGAGCGAATATGGGGAATTCCCGACTGCAGTGAAACGATTTCATGAATAGAACAGTACAATACCCCAGCAGAACTGAGAAAATCAAGAAAGTCGCTGCAGCCTACCTCCTCATATAAATATTTCTAGGTTTATGAGAAAACGGCTCGTTTCGTCATCATTTGAATTATAAGTATTGTCGTTATCATCATTATTATACTATTATAAAACACTTCTGGGAGCCGCGATAGCTCAGTGGTTAGTGAACTGGACTACAAAGGATAAGGTTCGATCCCAACCTACGGCTTCCGGGTTCACCCAGCCTTAAATGGGTACCGGATTTTTTTCTGGGAAAGTAAAGCGGCACGGGCGTAATACCAACCACATTACCCCAAAAATCATGTGCTGAAGTTCTGTAAAATTTATAGTCAATAACCCCATTTTCCCTATACGCCACTTGGCGTGACGGGGCTCTTTACTTTACTTTTTTTTTTTTGTACTATAAAACACTATTGGATATAATCGGACAGAGAACAACAGAGTTATAGATAGATGAGGGGGTCTGGTTGGTCTCGAGGCAAGACGCCGGTCTTGAGACAGAAAGTTGTGAGTTCAAATCCCGGTTGCATCAGTTGGGATTTTTATTTGTAATTTCTCTCTGCGGCAACCACCCCTGATCTCAGCAGCGAGATCAGGCTTGAAATATCAATTACACATTTATGAAACAAATATGAGTACCTCTGAAAAGACTGAGTTATCTGCCTATTCGGCGAGGGAACCTTGTGCACACGGCTGCCATGGAATAACGGATTAACAAGCACAATTCAGTTTCTGATCTCGAGGGACATCACCAGAGGCGAAAGCTGGCGAACGCAAAAAAAAAGATAAAAGAGTAACGTAAGTAAATTAAATAAGATAAAATACGTTAGAAAGAATTGTGGATAAAAGAATAACATCAGTAAATTAAATAAGATAAAATACGTTAGAAAGAATTGTGGATAAAAGAGTAACATCAGTAAATTAAATAAGATAACATACGTTAGAAAGAATTGTGGATAAAAGAATAACATCAGTAAATTAAATAAGATAACATACGTTAGAAAAAATTGTGGATAAAAGAGTAACATCAGTAAATTAAATAAGATAACATACGTTAGAAAGAATTGTGGATAAAAGAATAACATCAGTAAATAAATAAGATAACATACGTTAGAAAGAATTGTGGATAAAAGAATAACATCAGTAAATTAAATAAGATAACATATGTTAGAAAGAATTGTGGATAAAAGAATAACATCAGTAAATTAAATAAGATAACATACGTTAGAAAGAATTGTGGATAAAAGAATAACATCAGTAAATTAAATAAGATAACATATGTTAGAAAGAATTGTGGATAAAAGAATAACATCGGTAAATTAAATAAGATAACATACGTTAGAAAGAATTGTGGATAAAAGAATAACATCGGTAAATTAAATAAGATAACATACGTTAGAAAGAATTGTGGATAAAAGAATAACATCGGTAAATTAAATAAGATAACATACGTTAGAAAGAATTGTGGATAAAAGAATAACATCAGTAAATTAAATAAGATAACATACGTTAGAAAGAATTGTGGATAAAAGAATAACATCAGTAAATTAAATAAGATAACATACGTTAGAAAGAATTGTAGATAAAAGAGAACATCAATAAGTTAAATAAAATACTATAAGTCAGACAAAAGAACGACATAATTGTGGATAGAAGAGTAACTTCAGCAAATGAAATAAAAGAATAATACAGTTTCATATGCTGACCAGGCGGGTCTAAGTTCGACTCCAAAGTGAAGTAAATATGTATTGGGCCGACACTTGTTAGGGGTCTACCAAAGCGCTGACATTTTATTCTAGAAACTTTCTCCAGGAAAGTAAGGCGGTCTAGTTTAGTGCTGTCTACTTTTACCATTCTTCTTTTTCTTCTTCTATCCTTCCTCCATTGCCGTTGGCGTCGAGGGGAGATACAATCTGCGATTCTTTGCTCTTCTGTTGGCCTCTTCTGATGTTTATCCATCCTAGTGACTCTAGCATTCCCTTTATCCATCTCTTTCTCGGTCTTCCTCTTAATCTGGCATTTTCGTAGCGTTTGTTTATGGCTCTTTGAGTCATTGTTAGTTCTTTTTGTCTTGTTATGTGACCGAACCAATTTATTTGTTGTTTCTTTGTGTATTCGGTGGCTGGTTCAATTTCGAGTTTCTTCCTCAGGTCGGTGTTTCATACTTCGTCCCTTAAGCTGTTTCTTGTCATTCTTCTGACACATTTAATTTCGGTGGTTGTTATCTTTCTTATTGTTCTAGAGTCCAGCCTCCAGTTCTGGCACTGATAGCACAGCGTTGGTAGAAAAACTTTTACCAATAAATGTAGCAATGCTTATAAAGATTGAAAACAGGGTACTGTCAGCGTATTCCCAATTAGCAACAAGAAATTATGGGTCATCTGAAATTTTAAAACAATTTATCCAAAATATATAATTTCTACTGCCATAACTTCAACATTTGTTGTATGGTATCTTCCATCTTTCCAGAGTATATACAAACTGTAAATATCACTAGAAAATATCCAATTGATATTTGTTTTTACATAACGGCAGAATCGTTTATGTCTGTTAAACGTAGTATTCATTGCTGTATCTTTAATTGATACAATAATGCAAAATAAAAGGTGATATTTACAACAGTTACATTCACTCCTTAATATACCTCTATTTTTTTAATATTCAAGTTATCCGTGTTTCGCCATTTATTCCCAATTTTGATGAAAGTTATCCTAAACTATTTCAGAGACATTTGTTTTTATGAAAATAATGCTAAATTCTCCAAGCATCCTAAGTTTTTATGACAATTATGCTAAATTCTCCAAGGAACCTAGGTTTTTATGCAAATTATATAAAATTCCCCAAGAGACCAACGTTTTTATGAAAATTATGCAAAAATCCCCAAGAGGTCACATTTTTATGAAATTTAACCAAAACCTTGTAAGAGATCTTCGAATATGTAAAAATTGTCCATAACATCATAAAGATCTTCGCCTTTTAAAATGTTTGTTTATGAATTATCATGTCATCCCTGTACTTCTGGAAACTTGTCCATAATGACCACAAGCCATCTATGCACTTCTGGAAACTTGCCCATAATGACCACAAGCCATCTATGCACTTCTGGAAACTTGCCCATAATGACCACAAGCCATCTATGCACTTCTGGAAACTTGCCCATAATAACCACAAGACACCCCTCTACTTATGGAAACTTGCTATTAAAGATCACAAACCATTTCTGTACTTCTGGAAACTTAACCATAATGACCACAAACCATTTCTGTACTTCTGGAAACTTGCCCATAATGACCACAAACCATTTCTGTACTTCTGGAAACTTGCCCATAATGACCACAAGGCATCTCTGTACTTCTGGAAACTTGCCCATAATGACCACAAGGCATCTCTGTACTTCTTGAAACTTGCCCATAATGATCACAAGGCATCTCTGCACTTCTGGAAGCTTGCCCATAATGATCACAAGGCATCTCTGTACTTCTGGAAGCTTGCCCATAATGACCACAAGGCATCTCTGTACTTCTGGAAACTTGCCCATAATGACCACAAGGCATCTCTGTACTTCTGGAAGAAAGCCCATAATGACCACAAGACACCCATCTACATATGGAAACTTGCCCACAATGACCACAAGACATCTCTGTACTTCTGGAAACTTAACCATAATGACCACAAGACATCTCTGTACTTCTGGAAACTTACCCATAATGACCACAAGACATATCTGTACTTCTGGAAACTTACCCATAATGACCACAAGACACCCCTCTACTTATGGAAACTTGCCTATAATGACCACAAGACATCTCTGTACTTCTGGAAACTTAACCATAATGACCACAAGACACCCCTCTACTTATGGAAACTTGCCTATAATGACCACAAGACATCTCTGTACTTCTGGAAACTTACCCATAATGACCACAAGACATCTCTGTACTTCTGGAAACTTACCCATAATGACCACAAGACATCTCTGTACTTCTGGAAACTTACCCATAATGACCACAAGGCATCTCTGTACTTCTGGAAGAAAGCCCATAATGTCCACAAGACACCCATCTACATATGGAAACTTGCCGATAATGACCACAAGACATCTCTGTACTTCTGGAAACTTTACCATAATGACCACAAGACATCTCTGTACTTCTGGAAACTTACCCATAATGACCACAAGACATTTCTGTACTTCTTGAAACTTGCCCATAATGACCACAAGACACCCCTCTACTTATGGAAACTTGCCTATAATGACCACAAGACATCTCTGTACTTCTGGAAACTTACCCATAATGACCACAAGACATCTCTGTACTTCTGGAAACTTGCCCATAATGACCACAAGACACCCCTCTACTTATGGAAACTTGCCTATAATGACCACAAGACATCTCTGTACTTCTGGAAACTTTACCATAATGACCACAAGACATCTCTGTACTTCTGGAAACTTACCCATAATGACCACAAGACATCTCTGTACTTCTTGAAACTTGCCCATAATGACCACAAGACACCCCTCTACTTATGGAAACTTGCCTATAATGACCACAAGACATCTCTGTACTTCTGGAAACTTACCCATAATGACCACAAGACATCTCTGTACTTCTGGAAACTTGCCCATAATGACCACAAGACACCCCTCTACTTATGGAAACTTGCCTATAATGACCACAAGACATCTCTGTACTTCTGAAACTTGCCGAAAATGACCACAAGACATCTCTGTACTTCTGAAACTTGCCGATAATGACCACAAGACATCTCTGTACTTCTGGAAACATGCCCATAATGGCCATAAGATACACCTCTACTTATGGAAACTTGCCCATAATGACCACAAGACATCTCTGTACTTCTGGAAACTTGCCCATAATGAATGTTATGATTCCATATTTATGAATGTTATCTATAGCTTCTCAAAGGTATCAATATATTTATGAATGTTATCTATAACTTCTCCAAGGTACCTACTTATTTATGAATGTTATCTATTACTTCTCCAAGGTATATACATATTTATGAATGTTATCTATTACTTCTCCAGGGCGCCTACATATTTATGAATTGTATCTATAACTTCTCTAAGGTATCTACATATTTATGAATGTTACTTATAACTTCTCCAAGACCTAAAAGCATTCGATGACGGCCAAAGGAAAGCTGAGCATTACTGACAGTTACGCAAACGTAATATCCGATCACGTGAGCTCAGTATTGTAAAAATGTCTGCGTTACCGCGTCATCGAGAGAACAAGAAACACCAAATAATGGGAAACAGATTCATCGAGAGAGCAAGAGACACAAAATAATGGGAAACATTAGCAAGTTGCATGTTACCAAGATCACAAGGTCAACTCAGTGGGGGCGTATGGGAGAAGAAAATGTTAAGACATTTTCTTTGAGATTTGGAGCAATCATTCTAGGACTTGTGCTCCAGGATCCAAATATTATTATCCTGAGCTAGGTACCCTATTTGATACCGCTGTTCACAACTGTCTCCCACAGGATCATAATTAACCTACTTGTAAACGTCCTTTAATGACGAAAATAGTCTCCCCACAATCATCTTGCTCTCTCTCTCTCTCTCTCTCTCTCTATCTCACATTCTTCTTCTTTTATTATCTATTTCCTTATGTTTCACTGTATTCAATCTCAAGAAAGAATCATCTCTGCTGAGATGAAATGTGTCAGACGAATGATAGGAAACAGCAGAAGGATCAAAATACAGCACAACGAGCCTTCAATAAACGTTGCGAGAACTCCAAACCTAAAGCCGACTACGAAAAAGATGGATCGATGGAATATTAGAAACACTAGGAAACAACAGCCGCAGATGCAAACAGAAGAGCAAAAGACCGCAAATTATATCTCCCCTCTTGACTAATAGGCAAACGAGGAAGGAAAGCAGAAGAAGATTCAATATTTTCATCATGTTTCATTGACCTTTCTTTTTCTCTTCTGCATTGTTCGCTCTCTTTTACTATACGACTATATGTATAACATTTCCTTAATCGCATCCTCTTTTGGCTCCCTTCCTTCTTCATCCCGCTGGCTAAATTTCTCACCCATGCTTCTCTCCTCTTTATATTACAATTTAATTATGCAAGGATTATTGAGAATATAGGATTTTTTCAGAATTCTAATGTCGATGTTATGATAATGTCGATGTTCTGCATATGTTTATCTTCTGCTAATTTCGATGCTCTAAAAAAAGTAACTACACTTTAAAAATAATTTTTAGCTGTTTTATGAAGAAAAAAAACGTTTATTATTTTATGGTATTAATTTTAGAACATGTTATATTATTTTATGACATATAATGTTAGTACAAATTTCAATTAGTTTAGACCACATAGATTATTTAGACCATCTACTTTTTATAACATGATATGTATATTATTTTTATCGCACATATCTGAGCAAAGATAAAATATAACGCACAAGGTAAAGTTATAATTTATTTAGATAAAGTGATAAATGGCTGCCCAGAGAGAAGATAAAGTGAGTATAACATTGGGTCATAGAGAAAAATGGTAGGTATTAGATGAGGTAGTTAACTGGCAGTTATGGAGAAACGGATGCGATTTGATTATGAATCTATCATAGTATGTGGTACCATAACGGTTAGAGGAAACAGAGATGGGATTTCTCAAGAGAATGCTGAGAGTTCCCTGGACAGCAAAAAAAGATCAACGAGGAAATTCTCAAAGAGGCCAACACAAAAAGGGAGCTCCTAAAAAATATCAGAAAGAAACAATCAATATTTTTCGGGCACCTCATAAGCAGAGGAAAGTTGGAATACTTGGTTACAACTGGAGAAATACAGTGACAGAGAGATCGCGGACTACAGAGGGAGAAAATACTAGATAGCTTGGTGTCATGACATGGAAAACAGTCAACAACAGAGTTGATGCGATGCATGACGGATAGAGTATTGTGGAAAGACAAGACGCGAACCCGATGGCACATGATACCATAACATATAGCATACATAGGAACGCCTGTGCAAACAGCAGCCAGGGAAAAATGAATTAAACACGCAGAATTCAGTTCCTAGTCTTTATGGAATTCGCCAGAGGTGAAAGCTGGCGAATACAAAATAATACCAAAAAATATACAGAACCACATTACACCAAAACGTCAGCTTCTAAAAACTCAGACCCGAACGCATCGTGACGATTAAGCAGGAACCGTGACATACAATATCAATAAAACAGGTTCGGTCGTATATGAACCCCGTCAGATCCCAGAAATAAATTAATGCTGTAAAGACAGTTTTTTATAAAAATTTTAAATACCATATCATACTACCACACTGTATCCATATCATACTACCACACTGTATCCATATCATAATATCACACTGTACCATATCATATTATTATACTGTACCATATCATACTACCACACTGTACCATATCACAATTTCACACTGTACCATATCATATTATTATACTGTACCATATCATACTACCACACTGTATCCATATCATACTATCACACTGTACCATATCATATTATTATACTGTACCATATCATACTACCACACTGTACCATATCACACTTTCACACTGTACCATATCATACTACCACACTGTACCATATCATACTACCACACTGTACCATATCATACTGTCACACTGTACCATATCATACTATCACACTGTACCATATCATACTATCACACTGTACCACATCATACTGTCACACTGTACCATATCATACTACCACACTGTACCATATCACACTACCACACTGTGAGCCGCGATAGCTCAGTGGTTAGTGAACTGGACTACAAATGACAAGCTGTAGGGTTAGATCCCAACCGACGACTTCTGGGTTCACCCAGCTTTAATGGGTACCGGATTTTTTATTGGGAAAGTAAAGCGGCACGGGCGTAATACCGACCACATTACCCTAAAAATCATGTGCCGAATGTCTGTAGAAAATGGTCACTAACGCCATATTGTGATGGGGCGTGATGGGGACACTTTACTTTTACTTACTTTTACACTGTACCATATCATGCCACACACAATTATATTATATTATACAACACACAAAACCATACGAATAGCTAGGCGTGCCATATTCTATAATATAATACTATGCTCTGTCATACACACAATACCACACTGTAACATACCATACTATACCACATATGATCGTGTCATGTCTTGTTATATTACATTATGGTTACACATATGTAAAATGTACATACAGAACAAACACAGCAAATATATTTCCCGACAATGCGTTAATCGATATAAAAAAAATAAACAGGAAGATATAACAAAAAAGTAAAAGAAAAAAAAGATAACAACGCAACTTTTGAAATGAAATGTCGTTAAAAAGAACACAAAATGCAACAAGGCATTACATAAATCAGACACGAAGATATAGAAATGTTTGATGTAGGAATGTTTGATGTAGGAATGTTTGATGTAGGAATGTTTGATGTAGGAATGTTTGATGTAGGAATGTTTGATATAGAAATGTTTGATGTAGGAATGTTTGATATAGAAATGTTTGATGTAGGAATGTTTGATGTATGAATGTTCAATATAGAAATGTTTGATGTAGGAATGTTTGATGTAGAAATGTTTGATGTAGGAATGTTTGGTGTAGAAATGTTTGATGTAGACATTTTGATATAGAAATGTTTGATATAGAAATGTTTGATGTAGGAATGTTTGATGTAGGAATGTTTGATGTAGAAATGTTTGATGTAGGAATGTTTGATATAGAAATGTTTGATATAGAATGTTTGATATAGAAATGTTTGATATAGAAATGTTTGATGTAGGAATGTTTGATGTAGGAATGTTTGATGTAGAAATGTTTGATGTAGGAATGTTTGATATAGAATGTTTGATATAGAAATGTTTGATATAGAAATGTTTGATGTAGGAATGTTTGATGTAGAAATGTTTGATGTAGGAATGTTTGATATAGAATGTTTGATATAGAAATGTTTGATATAGAAATGTTTGATGTAGGAATGTTTGATGTAGGAATGTTTGGTGTAAGAATATTTGATGTAGAAATGTATGGTGTAGGAATGTTTGGTGTAGAAATGTTTGATGTAGGAATGTTTGATGTAGGAATGTTTGATGTAGGAATGTTTGATATAGGAATGTTTGGTGTAGAAATGTTTGGTGTAGAAATGTTTGGTGTAGAAATGTTTGATGTAGGATTGTTTGATATAGGAATGTTTGATATAGGAATGTTTGGTGTAGAAATGTTTGGTGTAGGAATGTTTGATGTAGGAATGTTTGGTGTAGAAATGTTTGGTGTAGGAATGTTTGATGTAGAAATGTGTGGTGTAGAAATGTTTGATGTAGGAATGTTTGATGTATAAATGTTTGGTGTAGAAATGTTTGGTGTATAAATGTTTGATGTATAAATGTTTGGTTTAGAAATGTTTGATGTATAAATGTTTGGTTTAGAAATGTTTGATGTATAAATGTTTGATGTAGGAATGTTTGATGTATAAACGTTTGGTGTAGAAATGGTTGATGTATAAATGTTTGGTGTATAAATGTTTGATGTATAAATGTTTTGTGTAGAAATGTTTGATGTATAAATGTTTGGTGTAGAAATGTTTGGTTTAGAAATGTTCAAGTATAGTCAAGGAATCAACTACAATACAAAAATATAGAACACGACTATCAAAGAAACGTATTCCACTACAAGCAATAGCAACTGAATATAAAAAATGTGAAAAACCGGAAATGGAAAACAATATTACAAAATTGATTAATAAAATATTAAAACGCTAAAAAGTGTATGAAACAAACCGTACAGCTCTGTCAAGAACACTCCATTTTTCTCTCGACGCTGTACAGCTCGGGAGAGGTGAGAACAAACACAGAATAATGAGAAATACTAAATAAAACCAGCTCGTGAGTAAAAATCCAGGCATAGATGAAACCGTATATGAGTTCCTCCAAGTTGCTGAGGCCTGAACGAGGTTTCAGCACTCTGACATTACAACTCAGCAACAAGAATCAATGATCACGTGTGAAAAATTATACAGAAGTGACTCTAACGTTCGTACGCCCGTGTCGATCGAATGACATCTCCTGACAATGTTTTCTCATGACTCGTCATAGTTTTGAAACAAGAAACACGAATCTATCTCATCTGAATATAGTGCTGGAGTTTGCAAAGATCGTGCTGTCGATACTGGTGGCATATAGTGCTCGCGCTGATGCTTCTGTTGAAATAACCGTATTCTCGTTATGTGCTTTGTGCCATACATTTTGCATGAAATATCATCTTCTATTCTATATACAGCTTGATCTTATCGATCTCATTCTTTTAACCGTGTATTTGTTTCAGAGGCGTACCAAATGGAGGGAATGGAGATAGCCGAAAACAGTTTGTAACTTATAACTGACGTTTTATTTGTGGCAAAGGGGTGAACTATAACTGACCAAGATCCGACACCACTTCTCCAAAGTGGGTCTGGAAACGAACTAATCAGTCTAGCTAAGAGAGTGATGATCGAATGGGAAGGCAATCTAGTATAAAAGATGAAAGATGGAAGTCGGATATGCTGAGCTGAAAGACTCAAATATCATGGCTTACTGCAAATAAAAGAACAACGTATCTAGGCCTATTTATTACACGCTCATTAATGGGCAGGTGAAGAGATACAATAGAACGGGAAAGTGATACAGGGATAATGTGTGGAGGCATTGCTGCTAAAAGACACAACGGCCTATAAAATGTAATCTAGGAAGGGAAAATGTAATCTAGGAAGGGAAAATGTAATCTAGAAGGGAAAATGTAATCTAAGAAGGGAAAATAAAATCTAGGAAGGGAAAATGTAATCTAGGAAGAGAAAATGTAATCTAGGAAGGAAAAATGCAAGGTAAAAGAGGCAGAGACAGACCAAGACTGCCGTGGACGAGTAACATCAAAGATGGACAAGATGGAGACCTGCCCCATCAAAGACAGAGCGGAATGGCGTTTCGTGGTAGCCGACCTTCGATGCGGAGACGGCACTCAATGATGAAATGATGATTGCCGTTCCGTTCAATGAGGAGCTCTATAACTTGTGTTGTCTCCTGTGTGTCCACACATCGACAAAACAGTCAATGAAAGGTTCCTTTACTGGCATCCGGTATATATATGGTCTTTGGCGGCTTGACATACGGTTCTTAGCAAGCAATCATGATAAGTCAGTAGTTTGGTGGTAAAATATTGATGTCTTATGCTGGATGCTGCTTGACTGAACAGCTTCTCTCATTGCTGAATCTGCTAATTTTGGATAGACAGATCCACCCGCAGAACGAACAAGTTGTATTTGTGTTACATGGCCTCGTCTCCTTTCTCCTGCGCTTTTTGTCTTCTGAATTTGATATCAGCACTGCCTCGGAAGTTGCTGTGCCATGTTTAATGTTGTTCTCCATCTATAGCCAAATTTAGCTAAAGTTTCTTTCGCTGAAAGAGAGTTGCCTCAAGGAAGCCCTGCAAACATCCTTACATCTTAGCACTGGTCTGCCCTTTGGTCTCTTTCCGTCCCTTCAGCATCCAGCAGAGCAACAAAAACATGCATCCACATCACGCAGTTCGTGTTCATCTTTCACATGGTGCCCAAACTCTGGTTCAGCCTGCATATGTATGTTTCTACTGTCATCTCCGTGTTGTCTTTGGCATGCCTCTTCCCCCCACCCAATTAATTTCGTGATGTTTCTCTTGCGATGATGTAGGCCAGAAATAAGATGCCATCAATAAAACTAAACACAACGAGCCTTCAATAAGCGTTGCGAGAACACCAGACACAAGGGTCGACTGCGAAAAAGAAGGATCGATGGAACATTAGAAGCACTAGGAAACATAACAGCAGCAGAGGCGAACAGAAGAGCAAAGGACAGTATATTATATCTCCTCTCGTCGCTGAACGGCAAATGAGGAAGGAAAGAAAAAAAATAAGAAAAAGAATAATAAAAAAGTATAACCTCGCTACGCCTCATTTGTTGGACTGAAGAAAAACAAAAGTTTAACCTTGCTACGCCTCATTTGTTGAACTGAAGAAAAACAAAAGTATAACCTTGCTACGCCTCATTTGTTGAACTGAAGAAAAACAAAAGTATAACATTGCTACGCCTCATTTGTTGGACTGAAGAGAAACAAAAGTATAACCTTGCTACGCCTCATTTGTTGAACTGAAGAAAAACAAAAGTATAACCTTGCTACGCCTCATTTATTGAACTGAAGAAAAACAAAAGTATAACCTTGCTACGCCTCATTTATTGAACTGAAGAAAAACAAAAGTATAACCTTGCTACGCCTCATTTGTTGGACTGAAGAAAAAAAAAAGTATAACCTTGCTACGCCTCATTGTTGGACTGAAGAAAAACAAAAGTATAACCTTGCTACGCCTCATTGTTGGACTGAAGAAAAACAAAAGTATAACCTTGCTACGCCTCATTTGTTGGACTGAAGAAAAACAAAAGTATAACCTCGCTACGCCTCATTTGTTGGACTGAAGAAAAACAAAAGTATAACCTCACTACGCCTCATTTGTTGGACTGAAGAAAAACAAAAGTATAACCTCGCTACGCCTCATTTGTTGGACTGAAGAAAAAAAAAAAGACAACATTCATGAAAACTTGAACTCAGGATCACAGCCTACTATAGACAGGCCTGAGCACAGAATGGGAAACTCCAGAAAACCACCCGGTAGGTGTAGAGTGCAGTAAAAGTGATTGGAAAATTGTATCAAGAGCATGACAACGTAATAAACACCGGAACAAAAAATAATGAGAGATAAATACGAGAGTCAGATGTGTACTGGGTAAAGCTTGTTCCTAAATTACTATATAATACATTACAATACGTGTCAAACGAAATGGTTACACTACGAGACTTGGAAAAAAGAGGATATATGTTATAATCTTCTTCATATACATCATCGACATCATTTTCATCGTCATCAAGAGCATCATCATCATCATCACTATCAACATCATCATTATTATCATCATCATATTCACCATCAACAACAACGTCATCACTATTTATCATCGACATCATTATCATCTGAATTATCATCACAATCAACATAATTATTATCATCATCATAATGTTCTTTGTAATCATCATCATCGTTATCTTCATCATCATCATCACCATCATCGTCTTCATTATCATTATCATAATTACCATCAACATCATCATCATCATGTTTTTCACAATCATTATCTTCCTCTTTATCATCACCACCATCTACATGATCATCAACATCATCATCATCATCATTTTCATCATAATCCTCTTCGTCATCATCTTCATCATCACCAACATCATCATCATCATCATCATCTTCTTCTCCAGCTGTTGTGTTCGCAAGACAACTACTACTCTTTACAATCCGCCTTTAAAACGACGTTAAAATGACGTAGTTACGTTGTCTCGTGGCCTTTCGGCCCAGCATATCTGATATCAGCACAGCGTTTTTCAGTACCAGATTACATTCTCTCTTCGACCCATATTTATTTGGCCTGACTATAAATCTGCGTACCTACCTACCACGGAGGGAGCCGCGATAGCTCAGTGGTTAGTGAACTGGACTACAAAGGACAAGAGGTAGGGTTCGATCCCAACCGACGACTTCCGGGTTCACCCAGCCTTTAATGGGTACCGGATTTTTTTCTGGGAAAGTAAAGCGGCACGGGCGTAATACCGACCACATTACCCCAAAAATCATGTGCCGAAGGTCTGTAAAATGTATGGTCACTAACACCATATTCCCTATACGCCACTTGACGTGACAGGGGTACTTTACTTTTTTACTTTACTACCTACCGGGAAGATAGAATCGTATCTTGAATAATTCAGGTTCACAGATCTTGACGTCAGCATCAGCTATGAGTCTTAGTAGGGCCTATACACAATTGTGAATTAAAATGAGAATAAGTATTGTTTTTTAAAACGTAAATGTTTTAAACATTCAATGAATATATATATATAAACCATTCAATTTCGGACTTTCGGTCAATATGGCAGATAGGTGGTAGGAACCGTTAAAGGCTGTGTCAGAAAAGTGTTCCTTGTTGCAGTTTCCTCGTATTCCAATTCTGGCTTGCTGCCAGAGCTATTGAGTTAAGTGCTATGTGCACACCGTGAGCTGTGTTTTTCATCCGGATCGTCTTTCCATATTCCGATTTCGTAGGATGAATGATGATATCGTATAACGGGGAACAGATGGCAGTGTTTACTTTCAGTGCGGTTTCGCCTTATGTCTTTTGGCGTGTGCTGAGACTGCTATGATTGAGACTATGGCTACCTTTCTTTGTTTGAAAAATTCAATGAGATGAGATGTTAATTCAGATGATCCCACTGGCACGGGCGGTTGAGCAAATATGGATTATAATTCGTTTGCAGTGATACCGGTGCTTTCCATAACCATAACAATTTCGTTATAGCTTATTATTTTTAAAACTATCATAGATAACCGAATGTTTAAAAAAAACCACTACCCCCCCCCCCCCCCCCTTTACTCTTTCACCCTCAAGTCTAAATGATCTATCTCGCTCCCTTGTACGTGATATCAATACAGTGTGACACTCCGTTCCAAATCATATTAACCACCAATCAATTAAATGAAAGCACTTCAGCCCTTTCTGGAAGCATAAGTCACTGATAGTGTCTCTCTATCCATCTTTGTTGTCGAAGATTGTCTCTATCTCTTTCCAGTAAACCGCATTAGCCACATATAACCATATCCATCTACAAATCGTTTTCTACTTTCAGCATCTATCAATTTTATTTACTTTGGCTGTTTGTAATGCATCTCATCCATCGTCTTCTCATCCATCCATCCATCCATCCATCCATCCATCCACCCACCCACCCACCCACCCGTCCTATCTATCTATCTATCTATCTATCTATCTATCTATCTATCTATCTATCTATCTATCTATCTATCTATCTATCTATCTATCTATCTATCTATCTATCTATCTATCTATCTATCTATCTATCTATCTATCTATCTATCTATCTATCTATCTATCTATCTATCTATCTATCTATCTATCTATCTATCTATCTATCTATCTATCTATCTATCTATCTATCTATCTATCTATCTATCTATCTATCTATCTATCTATCTATCTATCTATCTATCTATCTATCTATCTATCTATCTATCTATCTATCTATCTATCTATCTATCTATCTATCTATCTATCTATCTATCTATCTATCTATCTATCTATCTATCTATCTATCTATCTATCTATCTATCTATCTATCTATCTATCTATCTGTCTGTCTGTCTGTCTGTCGATCTGTCTGTCGATCTGTCTGCCTGTCTGTCTGTCTGTCTGTCTGTCTGTCTATCTATCTGTCTGTCTGTCTGCCTGGCTGTCTGCCTACCTACCTATCTACCTACTTACTGACCTACCTACCTACTTACCTACCTACCTACCTACCTACCAACCTACCTGTCTGTGTGTCTGTCTGTCTGAACGTCTGTCTTTCATTTATCGATCGTTTCTGATAATTTCGTTAATACGCGGAAAATAATCATCCCTAACTAAAAACACCACGTAATTAAAAGAACAAATAGTTCAGAAACTTACAGTTCATTCTCTATCTCATCTTTCTATGAGCGGATGAAAATAATAGCATTATAGAACACAACAAACAAAACTTGAAAGAAAAAAAACAAACAAATACCGACACAAGTACACAATAAACAAGACACATACACAATGTACCCAAACAGAAAGTCAACAAGAGAACTAATATTAAAAATCGAAGTGCTCTAGACAAGTCTAGACAAGAGCATCTTCAATGTCGACCGCCCTCTTAAAACAGACTATCTTCTGTAGCATCTTTGTGATATTGGCTGAGAGAAACACGAAAATGAAAGCTTTATTGTAATTACCAAGAAGACGGAATTTATGACCGTTTCTAATATGAGCAATTACCCGGAATGCAGCCATGAAGTCCACGGGGCAATCCTGATAAAAGCGGTAAGATTAAATCAGCTTTACACACGAATAGCATGAGATAGAAATGGCATCTCTGAAATAAATAAGAGAAGAGCCCAAGCGAGTACAGCATCCACCAAAACAATAAATATCTTCATATGAACCGAAATGGCATAAATGGAAAGAGAATCTCTGTAATGAACCATAACAAGGAATAACATAACAACAATAGGGATCACTTGAGAACAAAGAGAGATGAGGTTTGGCAGAATAATGTTACTAGCCCCAAAGGCAATTTAATATTGAAATTAACATCCCTCTGAAAATATCAAAGTTCATGGGATAAGGAAGAACAGGAGGGAGCAATTATTGCTAAGTAGTTGATGTGCGGGGTGGGGAGGGTCTAAAGGAGGTTAAAGGTTAAAACCAGAATACACACACACACGTGGGTCGATCAAAAAGTTGTGCACTTTAGAATGAAAGCATCAAGACACGTAACGTACCTGTTAACTGGAGTGGATTTTGTCTGCAGAAAAATGTGGAGAATTGGATTCTTCTTCTTCTACCTTTCAGCTCCTTGTGGAGCATAGGTCTTCAACAAACACTTTCCAAACCGTTCTGTTTCTTGTCATTCTTTTAAGATCATTCCATGTCTTCCCCATCATCTTCATCTCTGCTTCCGTCTGTCTTCTCCAAGAATTCTTTGGTCGTCCTCTTTGTCTTTTCTCCTAGGGATTCCAAAAAAGGGCCTATTGTGTAATACTCTCAGTTGGCTTCCACAGTGTGTACCTATCCAACGCCATCGTCTTCGCTGTATCTCCTTATCCACTGGTATTTAACTGCTACATTTCCATAATTCTATGTTAGTGATCTTGTCCTGCCATTTCCATCCTTTTATTCTGCGTAATCATCCATTAATGAAAGTCTGTATCTTCATGATTGTCAATTTTGTTATTCTCCATGTTTCACAGCCATATAATAGGACTGACTTAACATTAGAGTTGAACATTTTTATTTTAGTATTTAACCTAATTTCTTTGGACTTCCACAAGTTTCCCAGTGAGAATTGGATTGGGGAGAAAAGAAGAGAAACAGCGAAGTTCTGAGACAACTGAGAATGAAAAAAATCACAACTTCACCACAATTCAAAAGAAGACAATTGAAGTAAGTCTCTAGGGTATGTGAAGGGACACAATCCCCTACTGAAACTAGGGTATGTGAAGGGACACAATCCCCTACTGAAACTAGGGTATGTGAAGGGACACAATCCCCTACTGAAACTAGGGTATGTGAAGGGACACAATCCCCTACTGAAACTAGGGTATGTGAAGGGACACAATCCCCTACTGAAACTAGGGTATGTGAAGGGACACAATCCCCTACTGAAACTCATCTTTGAAAGGGAGGTACAAGGTAGACAGAGGCATACTACAACCAACTATAGTCTTACTAAAGCCTGCAGGCAGAGTGGGTTTTCTTGAAATTATGCAAAGCTTGTGGCGTTTTTAGCTATGCGAGCTATAGCCGAATGACGTCATTTTATCTACAGCCGCCAAGGCTCGAAATGTTGAAAACGTCACAAACTTTGGGTGATCCCTCTCAGCCCGTAAGCCTTAGTAAAATAATATATGGCTGTTGACAGATCAAGGCATAAAGTGGACTGATAACACCAGAAGTTGGATGTTGAACTTGTCACAAAGTGGACTGATAACACCAGAAGTTGGATGTTGAAGTTATCACAAAGTGGACTGATAACACCAGAAGTTGGACGTTGAACTTGTCACAAAGTGGACTGATAACACCAGAAGTTGGACGTTGAACTTGTCACAAAGTGGACTGATCACACCAGAAGTTGGATGTTGAAGTTATCACAAAGTGGACTGATAACACCAGAAGTTGGATGTTGAAGTTATCACAAAGTGGACTGATAACACCAGAAGTTGGACGTTGAACTTGTCACAAAGTGGACTGATCACACCAGAAGTTGGATGTTGAAGTTATCACAAAGTGGACTGATAACACCAGAAGTTGGATGTTGAAGTTATCACAAAGTGGACTGATAACACCAGAAGTTGGATGTTGAACTTGTCACAATGTGGACTGATAACACCAGAAGTTGGATGTTGAAGTTATCACAAAGTGGACTGATAACACCAGAAGTTGGATGGTGAACTTATCACAAAGTGGACTGATAACACCAGAAGTTGGATGGTGAACTTATCACAAAGTGCATTATAAAGACAAGAGAAAGAGTAAAATGGCGCTCCATGGTAGCCAACCATTGATGCCGAGACGACACTCAAAAATACTAATGATGTCCCTCATATTCACTACTCAAGGCGATGTCTCGTTTCATCGCCCCCATGATATCTTCACCGTCAAAGTTCTCAGTCTCCAGGTCAGTCGTTAACTCACGTCGTTCGTTCGTTTGTTTGTTCGTTTGTTCGTTTGTTCGTTCGTTCGTTTGTTCGTTCGTTTGTTCGTTCGTTCGTTCGTTCGCTCGCTCGTTCATTCATTTGTTCGTTCGTTCGTTCTTTCGTTCGTTTCTTCGTTCGTTCGTTCGTTTGTTCGTTCATTTGTTCGTTCGTTCGTTCTTTCGTTCGTTTATTCGTTCGTTCGTTTGTTCGTTCGTTCGTTCGTTCGTTCGTTTGTTTGCGTTCACCCGTTGACTAAAGGATCACACCTTTTCGTCATTCGCACTTAATAGGACGTTAATTGTCCATATCTATGTTATGCTATAGTTTGCAGTAAAACTGACACTTACGCCTTTCGACCCCAAACATCCGACTTTAGCACGACATTTTTGAGTACCGAGGTCTCTTCACCTCTTCGGTCTTTACACGCTTGGTCAGACTAGACAGGTTCGGATGTTATCTGGAAGTACCACAGAGATGTGGAGTAGGGTCTGAATGGTTCTGGTTCACCAAACCTGGATCAAGCCTCAGCCTTGGGTGGCTGACAACTTCTAGCTCTGCTGTGAGGCGTGTTTGCCTCCATCGGATCGTTGGAAACGGATTCTTTGTCTTAAGTAATAGAAATAGTCAAACGTGAAGAATGCGCTCCCCTGGGCGTACATTTTCAAACGATCAGGATTTGATGACTAAACTGGAGATGTGGCTCGGGCCACATACCGAGGAGTTCTACAATCATGGCATCTCTTCCTCTACGCCAGCTTTCACCTAGAGCGAAGTCCCTAGAGACTAGAAACTGAATTTTGCGTGTTAATCCGTTTTTCCCTGGCAGCCTTGAACACAGGGGTCCCTTGCCGCACGGGCAGATAACTCCGTCTTCTAAGGTACTCATACTTTTTCCGTCGATGAGTTATTGACATTTCAAGCCGGGCCTCTTTGCTGAGCCAGGGGTCGTTGCTTGCCTCATAGAGAAATCATAAATAAAAATCCCACCTATTTGCCTTTCAGCGTCGAGGGGAGTAATAATTTGCGGTCCTTTGCTCTTCTGTTGGCCTCGGCTATTGAGTCTCATATTTTCGCAGTCAGGGTATCGGGAAGGTGAAAGAACAATTGGAGAGGTGCATCACCTTCAGAGGCGTCTATTTATAGAAGTCCTAAAGTTCACATCAATTTTCAAGTACGTCCCATGACTCCTTAAAAGTGCAACACTTTTTGATTGGCTCACGTACACGTAAAGAAGTACACAAGCACAAAGTGAGAGCAGTGGCAGTCAATGGCTCGACAGTGCCATTCTCCAAACAAGGGTACGGGGTTTCATGTCGGGTTTGGTACAATCGTCTTTTTCTCTACGGGTCGCGGAATAAAAACGATTTCATGTACACCACATAGTGATTATACTGAGTTATGCGGCCTTTATTCTCCAGACCCCACATAAATTTCCTTAGCAGTCACCATAAGTGAAATAAATTCTAACTTTTTCATCCGCCTCATGTAAGGTTAGGCCCCCTGATCACATAAATCCGCACTGAGATCAGCTGTATTGGTCAATGAATATAGAGATTGAACCGGTTACTTTGGAACGCTGTAGTGCTCCGTCCTATCTTTGCTCAGTCCTCCCTTCCCTCCGTCCTCACTTCTGTCTGTCTGCCTTCCCTTTGTCTGTCCTTCCCATCCCTCCCCCCTTCTTTTCGTCCGTCCTCTCTTTAATCTTTCCTTTCTTCCCACTTCCTCTCTTTGCTCCGACCTCCCTTCCGTTTGTCCTCCCTTTCCACAATCATCCCTTCCCTCCGTCTTCCATTCCCTCTCTCTTTCCCATTGTCTGTTCTCCCTTTCCCATCGTCCTCGCTCCCCGTCCGTCCTCCCTTTCCTCATTCCTCTCTTTCGTCTGTTCTCCTTTCCCTTCCTCCTTCCCTTCGTCTGTCCTCCCTTCCCCCAGTCCTCTCTTCCGTCTGTTCCTCCTTCCCTTCGTCTATCCTCCCTTTCCCCACGTCCTTGATCCCCCCGTTCTCCCTTCCCTCCCTCCTCCCTTCGTCTGTCCTCCCTATCCCCCGTCCTCCCTTCCCTCTGTCCTCCCTTCCCTCCGTCCTCACTTCCCACCGTCCTCACTTCCTTCCGTCCTCCCTTCACCCTTCCTCACTTCCCTCCGTCCTCCGTCTTCCCTTCCCACTGTCATCCCTTCCCTATGTCCTCCCTTCCATATGTCCTCCCTTCCCTCTGTCCTTCCTTCCTCCGTCCTCACTTCCCTCCGTCCTCCGTCTTCCCTTCCCTATGTCCTTCCTTCCCTATGTCCTCCCTTCCCTATGTCCTCCCTTCCCTATGTCCTCCCTTCCCTATGTCCTCCCTTCCATATGTCCTCCCTTCCCTCTGTCCTTCATTCCTCCGTCCTCACTTCCCTCCGTCCTCCGTCTTCCCTTCCCTATGTCCTCCCTTCCCTATGACCTCCCTTCCCTATGTCCTCCCTTCCCTATGTCCTCCCTTCCCTATGTCCTCCCTTCCCTCTGTCCTTCCTTCCTCCGTCCTCCGTCTTCCCTTCCCTATGTCCTCCCTTCCCTATGTCCTCCCTTCCCTATGTCCTCCCTTCCCTATGTCCTCCCTTCCCTATGTCCTCCCTTCCCTCTATCCTTCCTTCCTCCGTCCTCACTTCCCACTGCCCTCCCTTCCCTATGTCCTCCCTTCCCTATGTCCTCCCTTCCCTCTGTCCTTCCTTCCTCCGTCCTCACTTCCCACTGCCCTCCCTTCCCTATGTCCTCCCTTCCCTATGTCCTCCCTTCCCTATGTCCTCCCTTCCCTATGTCCTCCCTTCCCTATGTCCTCCCTTCCCTATGTCCTTCCTACCTCCGTCCTCACTTCCCACCGTCCTCCCTTCCCTCCGTCCTCCCGACAAAGAAACAAATCGCATCCCCACTATGTCTACTCCCCGATCTCAGACCACGATTCTCTGCTCCGAAAGGGTTTCTTGTATTCGCCACAAAATAAACTTAGCACGCACACGCATTATCAGGCATGAATGTACTACAATCGACACGAAATAACAACACTTGTCGCAGTGACATAAACGTAGACGCATCAAGGGTGTAAACACGTGGAAATACGATTTTTCTATCCCTGTGACCATGCAAAGCCTGACATTAATAGGCTATTTCTAGGAATGGAGTATTGCCGACCATGGGCAGACCGAGTTCGATTACTGCTTGTTACCGCCTCAAGTTCTGCGTAATTTGACTCACTCGATTACTCGGCTGTTGAACACTGTCATTCTAGAGAAACAGCCGGCGATATTCAAGTGGTGTAATTAATGTTCAGTGCTAGCAATTGGTGCTTTTTGAATGCATCGTAAAGCAGTGGTTTTCATACTATTTTGGGACAACGTCCATTTGAAACTATAAACTGTTCATTATCGTCCATTATTTGTATAAATATAGCAACACTACCCCTAGGTTCCACGATATCTTCGTCATAGTTCTCCTTCTACCAGAAACACGAAATTGACAGTCTTGTTATTTTTGTATGAAACATATTATTGACTTATACTTGGCTCCATAAAACATTCTAAAGTTTCACTTGGCTCATTCTTTTTAATTATATGGTTTCTCACAGCTGTTTGTCAGTGATACTTTAGTCGATTTGATTATTAGTATCTTTCCAGGAAGATAAAATAGACAAGCTTTCTCTATTATACATTCTTAGTGAGTGAGTAGAGGAAGTAAACAAAAATAAAAAAGTAAAATACCCCCGTCACGCCAAGTGGCGTATAGGGAATATAGTGTTAGTGACCATAAATGTTACATACCTTCAGCACACGGTTTTAAGGGTAATATGGTCGGTATTACGCCCGTGCCGCTTTACTTTCCCAGAAAAAATCTGGTACCCATTAAAGGCTGGGTGAACCGGAAGCCGTCGGTTGGGATCGAACACTACCTCTTGTCCTTTGTAGTCCATTTCACTTACCACTGAGCTATCGCGGCTCCCGAGTAGAGGAAGGTCCATGCAAAAGAAACACTTTTGTGGTGGAAATTTGAATATTGTACCTCCCAAACTCTCGAAACTGTGGGAACCTCGGTAGCTTAGTTGGGAAAACCACCCGACGGGGCTACCGACGTTCGGTCAACCCGTGTTCCATTCCCACTGGAAGCAGTATGAGTTATACTCGTGGATTGAACAAAAAAAAAATACCTCCGCTGTTGGCCCAGCCGCTAGCAGTAATGGGTAACAGGGTAGTACTCTGGGAAGGTGAGGAATGCCGCCTCGCATCGTGAGTATAGATGCTTGAAGCGACACTATCCATAAGTCTCCCAACACTTCTGGATAGTCGGCCGAGCACATATGGGTGGAAACTCGCGTGCTAAGACGCCTATTCAAGTCTCGTACATTGCCTTCACTATTCCCGAAACAATAAAGTTTGCCAATTAAAAAAAATATATATACTTTTATCACAAAAAATTAACTTCAAAAATATCAATACATAAATATTTACTCTAGCTAGAAAAATTACTTGTTTGTGTGTGTGTGTGTGCGTGCGTGCCTGCGTGCGTGTGTGTGTGTGTGTGTGTGTGTGTGTGTGTGACAAATTTAAAGCAACTCCTATAAAATATCAAATTTAACATGAGAGGAATGTACTTGGCTCGGGACATCTTCATCCACTTCTTCTTCTACCTTTTCAGCTCTCTGTGGAGCATAGGTCTTCAACTAACACTTGCAGCTCCCTGTGGAGCATAGGTCTTCAACAAACACTTTCCAAACCGTTCTGTTTCTTGCCATTCTTTTAAGATTATTCCATGTCTTCCCCATCATCGTCATCTCTCCTTCCATTTGTCTTCTCCAAGAATCCCTTGGTCTTCCTCATTGTCTTTTTCCTTGGGGATTCCAAAACAAGGCCTGCTGTGTAATACTCTCAGTTGGCTTCCGTTGTGTGTATCCTATCCAGCGCCATCGTCTTCGTTGTATCTCTTTATCCACTGGTATTTGACTGGTACATTTCCATAATTCTATGTTAGTGATTTTGTCCTGCAATTTCCATCCTCCTATTCTGCGTAAGCATCCATTAATGAAAGTCTGTATCCTCATAATTGTCATTTTTGTTGTTCTCCATGTTTCACAGCCATATAATAAGGGTGACTTAATATTAGAGTTGAAAATGTTAATTTTTGTATTTAACCTAATTTTGTTGGACTTCCACATGTTTCCCAGTGCAACAAACGCTCCTCTTGTTTTTGATATCCTTATTTTGGCATCATTTTCTATTCTTCCTTTAATCTTTATCCACAGATGCTCTTAAATTTTAAAGATTAGAACTAAAAATGCCACTTTTGAGATGAAAACAAACAGCCGTGCTCTATTTCAACACAAATTGTTGGAAGCAGGCTGGTATCGATCTTCGATAGTAACTGTAGCAACTGTAGCAACTGTAGCAACTGTAGCAACTGTAGCAACTGTCAAACGCGGATTTTGTTGAGCAGTGTCCTTCGTGGGTGGAAGCTAAGGTAGCTGATGATCCCTACAGTCGTCACAAACAATTTAACTAAGGCTATTTCTTCTTCTTTTTACTTTATTATCCTCTTCTTATTTTTATTCTTTATTATGCTCTTCCTCTTATACCCCCTCATATTCTTGTTCTTCTTTTTCCTTTTCCACTTCTTATTCTTCCTCCTCCTCCTCTTCCACCTCTTATTTTTCCTTCCCTTCTTTTCCTCTTCTTCGTCTTCTTTTTTCTTTTTCATCGTATTTTTCTTTACTATATTCTTCTTTTCCTCTTCCTCTTCTTTTTTCTTTATTTTCCTCTTCATCTTCTACTTCCTCTCTCATCTTTTCCTACTCTTCTTCTATTTTCCTCCACTTCTTATTTTTTCGTTTCCTGCTTCTTTTCTTTATTATCTTCTACTTCGTCTTCTTCATCATCAACATCTTCATCATCATCTTCTTCGTCTTCCTCTTCTTCAGTTTCTATGCTCAGCATATCGCACAGAATTGAGTCGTTAGCACGTCATTATAAAGTACCCGCAGTTTGTCTGCAAATTGTCTCTTTTGGGGGCCAGAATTCAGTTCCTAGATCTCAGTACAGTTCACATGTTTAACGGACATGTTTTAGGTTCTGTAGACTAACTTGACATAACACTACAAACATGTTTTAGGTTCTGTGTACTAACTTGACATAACACTACAGAAATGTTTTAGGTTCTGTGGACTAACTTGACATAACACTACAGACATGTTTTAGGTTCTGTGGACTAACTTGACATAACACTACAGACATGTTTTAGGTTCTGTGGACTAACTTGACATAACACTACAGAAATGTTTTAGGTTCTGTGGACCAACTTGACATAACACTACAGACATGTTTTAGGTTCTGTGGACTAACTTGACATAACACTACAGACATGTTTTGGTTCTGTAGACTAACTTGAAATAACACTACAGACATGTTTTAGGTTCTGTAGACTAACTTGACATATACTACATACATGCTTTAGGTTCTGTAGACTAACTTGACATATACTACAGACATGTTTTAGGTTCTGTGGACTAACTTGACATAACACTACAGACATGTTTTAGGTTCTGTGGACTAACTTGACATAACACTACAGACATGTTTTAGGTTCTGTGGACTAACTTGACATATACTACATACATGTTTTAGGTTCTGTGGACTAACTTGACATAACACTACAGACATGTTTTAGGTTCTGTGGACTAACTTGACATATACTACAGACATGTTTTAGGTTCTGTAGACTAACTTGGCATAACACTACAGACATGTTTTAGGTTCTGTAGACTAACTTGACATATACTACAGACATGTTTTAGGTTCTGTAGACTAACTTGACATATACTACAGACATGTTTTAGGTTCTGTAGACTAACTTGACATATACACTACAGACATGTTTTAGGTTCTGTAGACTAACTTGACATATACACTACATACATGTTTTAGGTTCTGTAGACTAACTTGACATATACACTACAGACATGTTTTAGGTTCTGTGGACTAACTTGACATATACACTACAGACATGTTTTAGGTTCTGTGGACTAACTTGACATATATACTACAGACATGTTTTAGGTTCTGTAGACTAACTTGACATATACTACATACATGTTTTAGGTTCTGTAGACTAACTTGACATATACTACAGACATGTTTTAGGTTCTGTAGACTAACTTGACATATACTACAGACATGTTTTAGGTTCTGTAGACTAACTTGATATATACTACAGACATGTTTTAGGTTCTGTAGACTAACTTGACACATACACTTCAGACATGCATTGCGCTCTGTCTACTGTACCTTGAGAAGGAGTTGGAAGATTGTAGTCATTTGCGTTCTGTCTACAGTGCCCTGAAACGGAAAATATTGTAGTATGTTGTGTCTTCTTTAGGTTCACGGTGAAATCTTGTGAAAATTTAATGTTTGGTCTAGTCTTTCAAGCATTTCTGAATATATTTAATTTATTCGTGTTTTTTTTTTATTTTACACTTTGTGATAAAATTGTTCTTTATGAGAACCGGTTTTTGTTAGTTTACAGGCCACTTCATGTTTGAATATCCCACAATGGGCAAAGATCCATTTCAGTGCCTTCTTGTTGATGGTAGTTAAATGATTCAGCTCTCTCGCCATCATTTTCTTTAGACGACCTTCTGGTTTACTTTGGACAACCGGTAGATCAAAGCTGTAGTCACATTAACAAAACTGTCGTCTTCCGGGTCTTAAAGGTTCTTGAGTGGCTTGTTGGTTTGTTGGAAGTGTTGCTTGTAGTTTGTTAGTTTGTTGAAAGTTTTGCTCTGTAGTTTGTTGGAAGTGTTGCTCTGTAGTTTGTTAGTTTGTTGAAAGTTTTGCTCTGTAGTTTGTTGGAAGTTTTGCTCTGTAGTTTGTTGGAAGTTTTGCTCTGTAGTTTGTTAAAAGTTTTGCTCTGTAGTTTGTTGGAAGTTTTGCTCTGTAGTTTGTTGGAAGTTTTGCTCTGTAGTTTGTTTAAAGTTTTGCTCTGTAGTTTGTTGGAAGTTTTGCTCTGTAGTTTGTTGGAAGTTTTGCTCTGTAGTTTGTTTAAAGTTTTGCTCTGTAGTTTGTTGGAAGTTTTGCTCTGTAGTTTGTTGGAAGTTTTGCTCTGTAGTTTGTTTAAAGTTTTGCTCTGTAGTTTGTTAGTTTGTTGGAAGTTTTGCTCTGTAGTTTGTTGGAAGTTTTGCTCTGTAGTTTGTTTAAAGTTTTGCTCTGTAGTTTGTTAGTTTGTTGAAAGTTTTGCTCTGTAGTTTGTTGGAAGTTCTGCTCTGTAGTTTGTTGAAAGTTTTGCTCTGTAGTTTGTTGGAAGTTTTGCTCTGTAGTTTGTTGGAAGTTTTGCTCTGTAGTAAAGTTTTGCTCTGTAAAGTTTTGCTCTGTAATTTGTTGGAAGTTTTGCTTTGTAGTTTGTTGAAAGCGGTAATGCCACTTCTGGCCTCGTTTTTCTGGTGCCGTTGGACATTTGTATTCGAATGCCTGTCCCTCCCTTTCTGATTGTTTCTTTTGAGGACCCAGCCATCTGTGAATGCACGCTTGAAGTGTGGAGTTGAATATTAGCTGTTAAGAAATTACAGGGCCTTGTATATAGAAGAGCGTGTCTGACTTTACGATCTGTTCTCACTGCCTGGGATGGTCCTTGTCTATAGAAGATGGTGTCTGACTGGACGATCTGTTCTCACTGCCTGGGATGGTCCTTGCTTATAGAAGATGGTGTCTGACTGGATGATCTGTTCTCACTGCCTGGGATGGTCCTTGTCTATAGAAGATGGTGTCTGACTGGACGATCTGTTCTCACTGCCTGGGATGGTCCTTGTCTATAGAAGAGGGTGTCTGACTGGACGATCTGTTCTCACTGCCTGGGATGGTCCTTGTCTATAGAAGAGGGTGTCTGACTGGACGATCTGTTCTCACTGCCTGGGATGGTCCTTGTCTATAGAAGATGGTGTCTGACTGGACGATCTGTTCTCACTGCCTGGGATGGTCCTTGTCTATAGAAGATGGTGTCTGACTGGACGATCTGTTCTCACTGCCTGGGATGGTCCTTGTCTATAGAAGATGGTGTCTGACTGGACGATCTGTTCTCACTGCCTGGGATGGTCCTTGTCTATAGAAGAGGGTGTCTGACTTTACGATCTGTTCTCACGGCCTGGGATGGTCCTTGTCTATAGGAGAGGGTGTCTGACTTTACGATCTGTTCTCACGGTCTGGGATGGTCCTTGTCTATAGAAGAGGGTGTCTGACTGGACGATCTGTTCTCACTGCCTGGGATGGTCCTTGTCTATAGGAGAGGGTGTCTGACTTTACGATCTGTTCTCACGGCCTGGGATGGTCCTTGTCTATAGGAGAGGGTGTCTGACTTTACGATCTGTTCTCACTGCCTGGGATGGTCCTTGTCTATAGAAGAGGGTGTCTGACTTTACGATCTGTTCTCACTGCCTGGGATGGTCCTTGTCTATAGAAGAGGGTGTTTGACTTTACGATCTGTTCTCACTGCCTGGGATGGTCCTTGTCTATAGAAGATGGTGTCTGACTGGACGATCTGTTCTCACTGCCTGGGATGGTCCTTGTCTATAGAAGAGGGTGTTTGACTTTACGATCTGTTCTCACTGCCTGGGATGGTCGTTGTCTATAGGAGAGGGTGTCTGACTGGACGATTTGTTCTCATTGCCTGGGATGGTCCTTGTCTTTAGAAGATGGTGTCTGACCGGACGATCTGTTCTCACTGCTTGGGATGGTCGTTGTCTTTAGAAGATGGTGTCTGACTTTACGATCTGTACTCACTACTTGGGATGGTCGTTGTCTTTAGAAGATGGTGTCTGACTTTACGATCTGTACTCACTACTTGGGATGGTCGTTGTCTTTAGAAGATGGTGTCTGACCGAACGATCTGTTCTCACTACTTGGGTGGTGCCCTTTACTGACAATATAATAGAAGCACGGGTTGTTATCAATGCTCAGGCATTTGGTTTATTAAGGAAATCCAAAAGTTACTTTATCAGTTTTCCATTTGTTCAAGTAATTGATTTATTGAGGATATATACAAGTTCCTTTCTTAGTTTACACTTTTGTTCAAGTATTTGATTTACTGAGGATATATACAAGTTCCTTTCTTAGTTTTCACTTTTGTTCAAGTATTTGATTTACTGAGGATATATACAAGTTCCTTTCTTAGTTTTTCACTTTTGTTCAAGCATTTGATTTACTGAGGATATATACAAGTTCCTTTCTTAGTTTTCACTTTTATTCAAGTAATTGATTTATTGAGGATATATACAAGTTCCTTTCTTAGTTTACACTTTTGTTCAAGTATTTGATTTACTGAGGATATATACAAGTTCCTTTCTTAGTTTACACTTTTGTTCAAGTATTTGATTTACTGAGGATATATACAAGTTCCTTTCTTAGTTTACACTTTTGTTCAAGTATTTGATTTACTGAGGATATATACAAGTTCCTTTCTTAGTTTTTCACTTTTGTTCAAGTATTTGATTTACTGAGGATGTACTTTCCGTCCGTTCACCCAATGACTACTAAAGGAATGAATAATCGTCTTCATCATCCGCCTTAAAAGGTTAGGTAAGCTTTGATGCGTTGTAGTGTGGTTTATTTGCGCCCTTCGTCCGAACACATCCGATTTTAACACATCATTTTTGATTACAAGGCTGCCTTCCCTCTTCGATCCCAGAAAATTTTAGTTAAATGGTTAAATGGTTAAATGGTTCATGAACAATTATAAGCAAGTAGACTTCATCAGGACCTCCTACTCTACAACATCATCAAGTACCGTGCCTGCTGGCGTGGGTGATCATGTTTCTCCACAACTTTCGAAATCGACAGTTATTTATAATTTATGTTGTTGACCTTCTGCCAATCCATTCTCTTAAGCTGTCTGGTATCTTTTTTCTTTGCTTCCCTCTATCTCTTGGTCCCTCAATTTTCCGAGTTGTTACAATATATTCCAGCTGTTCCCCTCTCATTACATGGCCAAAAAATGACTCTACACCGTATTTCATTATTTCACTTGTTGACGGCACTGAAAGTAACTAGACACCCAACAAAATATTTCGTCTCCGATCGTTGGATTAGATTTAGATATCGATGATTCCAAATGTCGAATCAACACTCCAATAATACAGATGACATCTACACTAACGAGAACGAAAAGAATTTGACAACACACATCAATCAACATACTAAAATAAAAGATCAACTATTATTCAATCTTGTATAATATTGTTATATATAAATATTCTTATATGTCTAGATTCCTATTTTGAAAACCATTGGTCTAACTCGTCCTTTCACTTGGACTCGCGTAGAAAATCTATCGGGTGACAGTTAAATGACGTACATGATAAGACAGTTATATGTTAACTTCCAAGATTCATGAGGTCTTTGATGCAGATCATAATGGTCACTACTTGTGTCTGTGTAAGAGGATATCGCTATATAGGAACAGATAAATGAAACAAATCTCTGCAGTAGAGATGGGATTAAATCGAACATTTGTAGAATTGTGGTAATAGATAGGATGTTAAAATAGACTTTAGATTAGTTGTCAATTTCTTTGTGTATGTTTGTGTATTTATGGTTGTATTATATATGTATATATGTATGTCATGTTAGGTAATTTTACCTGCTACTGCATGCAGTAAACAGTACAACATGTAGCTGCCCTACTGCCTTGCAGGTAAGCTCGGGAGAGTAAAAGGCTAAGAGAGGGTACCCCGAAGTAAAACAACCTCACTGCCTTGTGGGTGAGACTTTTTAGTCAAATGCTAACGGAGCAACCGTAAACAAACCGATGGAAGGCAACAGAAAACCACCATCGTAACTTCTTTGTACAATCATGAATCGCAACAACAATAGAAATCACGACAACAACGTTGATGGGGATTCCAACGGAAAACCCTCGTTCGCAAACCACATGAAAACACCATAGTTCTAGGGGATTTTAACGCAAAAGTAGGAAAGGAAAGAGTTCAGGAAGTAGTTGGTCATTATGGCTTAGGCGAGAGGAATGAAAGAGGTGAGAAACTTATTGACTGGGCAAGAACACACAACATGATGATAGGAAACACCTGGTTTAAGCAACATCCAAGACGTCTGTGGACATGGAATAGCCCAGGAGACAACGCACGTAATCAAATTGATTATATAATGATAAGCATTAGATTTAGAAACAGTCCGGTGTGTGTGAAAACTAGACCAGAGGCAGATTGCAATAGTGATCATGTACCAGTTGTGGGAAAGCTTAGAGTAAAATTAAAAACAACAATACGAGCATCAGTTAACATCAAGTTAAATTTAGAATTACTCAAATCAGACAAGAAGCTGCAAGACAAATATAAAATCACAATTTAGAACCGGTACAATGCAATAAAGAAGATACAAAGCATTGATGAACAGTGGGAAATGCTAAAAGAATCAATGCAACAAAAATCAAATGAGTTCATACCACCAGTGAGGACAAATTCAAGAAAGAAATGGATGACAGATGACATTTTGCAGCTAATGGATACAAGAGGAAGAAATAAAGAAAATAGAGATGAGTATAAGAGATTAAATAAAGAAATTGTAATAAAATGCAATGCAGCAAAAGAATCATGGCTAAAAGAGAGATGCAAAGAGATTGAAATGCAACAAAAAGGAGATGCTAAAGCTATATACAAACAAATTGAAGAATTAACAGGAAGAAAAACGCAATCAAAAACTGGATGTTTAAGATCAAAGGAAGGAGAACTGTTGATTGAACAAGAAAGCATAAGGGAACGATGGACAGAATACATTAAAGATCTTTATAATGATGAACGAACAGAAATAAACATTAAGGATAATGGAGAAGGACTAGAAATACTCAAAGAAGAAGTGGAAGACTCCTTGCGCAATATGAAAGCAGGAAAAGCTCATGGACCAGATAATATAACCAAACAAGACATTGAAACCATGGGTGATTTTGGAATAGAAATAATAACAAAAATATTGAATGATATCTACAACCGCGGATATATACCAGACGACCTGCTCAAATCAATATTCATAGCCCTACCAAAGAAATCGGGTGCGATTGAATGCGATGATCATCGCACAATAAGCCTTATGAGTCATATGAATAAGATATTACTAAGAATCATCATGCGAAGAGTGCGAAACAAAATCAGTCCAAAAATTAGCGATGAACAGTGTGGTTTTGTTAGAGATAAAGGAACAATCAATACCATTTATATCATAAGATCTTTAGTAGAACGAGCCATAGAGGTGAAAACAGATCTATACCTATGTTTCATAGATTACACCAAGGCATTTGACAAAGTAAAGCACCAAAAAATAATCAAAATTTTAGAAAGCATAAACGTAGACAGCAAAGATCTAAGAATAATAAAGAACATGTACTGGCAACAAACAGAGGCCATAAGAACTGGAAACCAATTGGGAATGTTTCAGCAAATAAAACAGGGTGTTAGACAAGGTTGTGTACTGTCACCAGAATTGTTTAACATTTATAGTGAGATTATTTTAAGATCCATAAGGGACATGCCTGGAATAACAATTGGATGTCATAATATAAATAATCTAAGGTATGCTGATGATACAGTATTAAACGCTAAGAGTGAAAATGAGTTACAAGAAATGTTGGACATTATAGTGAAGGAAAGCAAAAATAAAGGACTCGGCCTTAATAGCAAAAAGACAGAGGTAATGGTAACAACAAAGAAAAAGACATCACCTCAGTGCAAAATAAAGACAAGTAGAACACTATTAAAACAAGTAAATGAATTTAAATATTTGGGAACTTTGTTAACCTCAGATGGAGGATGTACTAAAGAGGTGAGATACTATGCAATCCATTTTTGATAATAGAAACAAGAAAAAGAGTTCTTAAATGTTATGTAGAGCCAGTCTTAACATATGGATGTGAATCATGGACAATGGGACAACAGACAAGAAAATCACTGGAGTCTGTAAAGATGTAGTTTTACAGAAGAATGCTGAGAATACTATGGACAGCTAAGAAGAGTAATGAAAATGTTCTGAAAGAGGCCAAAGCAAAAAGAGAGCTAATTTCCAATATTAGGAAGAAACAATCATCATTTTTTGGCCACGTAATGAGAAGAGAACAACTGGAATATATTGTAACAACTGGAAAAATTGAGGGACGAAGAGATAGAGGGAAGCAAAGAGAAAAAATACCAGACAGCCTAAGAGAATGGCTTGGCAGAAGGTCAACAACAGAAATGATAAATAGCTGCCGAGATGGAAGGTTGTGGAGAGACATGATCACCTATGTCAGTAGACCCGGTACTTGATGATGATACATGTATTGTTGTATGTATGTGTATATATATGTATGCATGATTATATGTGTGCATTATCATCATTATATATATATATATATGTTTACATGTACACATGTACATATGTATGTAAATATGTAAATATGTATATATGTATGTACATACGCATGTATGTATATATTTATGTTTGTATGTGTATGTAATATGTATATACAATTGAGTATAATAGGCATATTTGCATATATATATATATATATATATATATATGCAAATATTTATTATGTACTTAAGTGCATATGTAATAGTGTGAATCATTATGACGAATGAGCAAGTAGAGTCATGTAATGGGTCAAACTTAGCACATGTCTAATATAGGTCAATTGACACAATTCTTCTATCATATCCACGTGAAGCGGGTCAAACGTTGTACCCGTGTGGTATTAACCTTACCTGGTGATTAGAGAAGAGCCAAGCTGTACACAAACGTTGTACCCGTATGGCATTAACCTTACCTGGTGATTAGAGAAGAGCCAAACTGTACACAAACGTTGGTGTATTACCATTATCACAGGGACTAACCAATGAAGAATAGTCTATACATCAAAGAGCAAAGCTTGGCTGAAATTGCTATTTAAGAAGACTGCAATAATGTGGGAGTGGCTCTAGAGCTAGACGGGTTGATAAAGTTCACAGAAGGAGTCGTTGATTATAGAGGGTTGTTCTAGATCACGAGCTTTTTATGTTGAGTTTTAAGTGGAGAATCTGTTTCTTCTGTCTCTTCTGTCTCTTGGACGATAGTTCAACGAGAGTAGAGTTCAGTTCAAGAGGTGATTCTCTTCGTGAGTCGAGATTATGTGAGATCTTTTCCGAAATGATGTATGTGATTTTGTGCATGGACGTAAGAGATGTTTGTGAAGATAGCCATAGTTAGATTATCGCACATGTGATTTTTATAATCCTCAATTGAGATGTGCTGATTTTCTTACAGAAATTGGGGAGTGTTAATCCATTGGTAGTTGCCTTAGATTCCTGTATGTTATCGGGGCCTCATTATGAGGGAAGTAAAGAACAGTGACACTGTGAATTTCCATGCATGTCATAAGAGGCGACTAAGGAGGTTGATCGATGGCTTGACCAGCTGTCATTGTAAAAAGTATTGTTATGGAAACAGCGCCATATATTTTAGAGCAGTGATCTCTGCAATATGTGCCACTTTTGTCATGTAAGGTTTCTGTTTTTGAGATTGTGGTTCTGCCTATGTGCCGTCTTCGGCTCGAAAGGACAATAGATAGAGATAGATAGATAGTTGCCTTAGACACTACAGATCGACCACTTACAATATAGAGTTTATATATTTTAGAGGGTATGACAAGTATTTCAGTGTAGTGATAGACTTTTGACGCAAGCAAGATATTTAAGATGAGTTTGTGAAGTGTTGCTAATGTGATATGTCTTATTAAACTTTTAAATATAATAAAGAAGGCGTCTTCGAGCCATCATATTAAGTAGTGAGAAGAACTATTTTTGTAGACCTTCGAGTTATAACTTCTATGTTGTGCTAATCACTCACTACTATGTAAATATGTATTGAAGCAATATGTTTATATATAAGTATAAAGTATGAATAGGGAGCCGCGATAGCTCAGTGATTAGTGAACTGGACTACAAAGGACAAGGGGTAGGGTTTGATCCCAACCGACGGCTTCCGGGTTCACCCAGCCGTAAATGGCTATCGGATTTTTTTCTGGGAAAGTAAAGCGGCACGGGCGTCATACCGACCACATTACCCCAAAAATCATGTGCTGAAAGTCTGTAAAATTTATAGTCACTAACACCATATTCCCTATACGCCACTTGGCGTGACGGGGGCTCTTTACTTTTTACTGTTGATAAAGTATGAATGTATATATGCAAATACATTTATTGTATATATCTTTTGTATACTCTTGTGCCGCATACAAGTTTTCTTTGCAGAGCTTTGCAGTTTGCCACTTCCATAGTTGTTTACGTGAGAATTGATATTTCTCTAATCACTGTGTTTAGCAGGCCCTCGTTCTCCTATTTTCTTGTTGCGGAATGTTGTTGTAAGCAACAACTCTATCATTCGCCCAAAGCATTCGTTCTTTTTGTTGCTACTAATTCTATCTTGCTTGTTACCGTTAGCCTCACGACTAAAGGAATTTACCTCATCATCATTCGCCCTTAAAAGAACGTTAAGTGGTGTTTATACGAAGTGGCGTGTTTTACAGGAAAACTGTGATATTTGCCCCGTTTGGCCCAACATTTCCGACTTGAGCATGCTATTTTTGAGTACCGGGTTGTCTTCCCTCTTCGATCCCTACTCGCTTGGTCAGACTAGACAGGTTAGTCTGTTTCTGGAGGCACAACAGAGAGGTGGAGCAAGGTCTAAATAGTTCTGTTTCATCGATACTGGCGCAATCCATCAGCTATGAGTCGCTGACTACTTACAGCTCTGCTGGCATCAGGCGCCTTTTCCTGCTGAATTTTATGTAATATCTTTGTTTCTGTTTGTACACCTTCTTTTACATTCGTTACAGACTTTCTTTCGTCATTTAAAGCTAATGTCTATTTTTAAAATATTAGTAGCACATTGCTCATTAAAAAATAAAAATAAAAAACTGTATGGTGATTTGTTTGTTTGTATCGATCGATCATCACACGTTTTATATATGAACGCTGCTAATTATTTATCTCGCCACCTCTTTAGTAGTATTTGACCAACATATATTTGTATCAGCATTAAACAGGCTCAACATGTTTCTTTCTGCTACATACAAACTGCAAACACACTTAAGCGGTTTCTGGTGTGTCTTTGACATCGTCTGATCGATGCGGTTCATTTAGAGATTATGAAATAATTAAATTGTTTGAACATTTTGAAATATAGATTCAAAGACGGGGTGGGTTGTGAAGTGAAAGGATTAACAATCTTGTCGCTCATCATCATCGAGTGCCTTCTCCGCAACGAAGGTTGGCTACCATGGAGCGCCATTCTGCTCTGTCTCTTGCTTTGATGGTGCAGGTTGTCATAGGCTAATTTGTCCATTTTTTGATGTTACTCGTCCATGTTAGTCTTGGTCTGCCTCTGCCTCTTTTACCTTGTATTTTCCCTTCCAGAATTACTTTTAGTAGGCTGTTGTGTCTTTTAACATGGCCCAAAAATGGCATTTGTCTTGTTTGAATTGTGCTCAGTAGTTCTCTTTTCATTTTTAGTTGTTTTAAGACTTCATCGTTTGTTTTCTTTTCCTTCCATCCAATTGTACCTATTTTCTATAAATCCACATTTCAAAGGCGTCAATTCTCTGTTCTGTTTTCTTGTCTAATGTCCATGTTTCTGCACCATATAGGAATATTGAGAAGATGTAACATTTTGCTATTCTTAGTTTTAGCCCTGGTGTTATTTGTTTTGATGTTAGTATGTCCTTCATGACATTAAAATTACTTTTTGCCATTCCTATTCTTTTGTTTATTTCAGTTGTACATTTTCCATTACTGGTTATAGTATGTCCAAGGTAGTTGTAGTTCTGAACTGTCTCCAGGTCTATTCCTTCTATTTTAATATCCACTTGTGGGTTTTGAGTATCTTTGTTTATGATCATAGTTTTAGTCTTTTTGATATTCATATCTAATCCATATTTTTTGCTTGTCATGTTTATTTCATTAAGTAATTGTTGTAGATGATTAGGATTTTCTGCTAGCAATACAGTATCGTCAGCATATCTTAGGTTATTGATTATCTTTCCATTAATTTGTAGGCCTGGCATCTCTGTGACGTTTTTAAAAATGTGCTCAGTGTATAGATTGAACAAGCTTGGTGATAGGAAGGCTAACTTGTCGTTAGGAAGGCTAAATGAGAGAATGAAAGCTAAATAATGAGAGAAGGAATGCTAAAAAAATAATGAGAGAAAGAATGCTAAATAATGAGAGAAGGAAGGCTAAATAATGAGAGAAGGAAGGCTAAATTAGTGAAGGCAAGCTACATGAGAGAAAGAAGGCTAAATGAGAGATGGAATGCTAAATGAAAGAAGAGAGGCTAAATTAAAGAAGAAGGCTACATAAGAGAAAGAAGATTAAATGATTGAAGGAATGCTAAATGAGAGATGGAAGGATAAATGAGAGAAGGAAGGGTAAATGAGAGAAGGAAGGCTAAATGAGAGATGGAAGGCTAAATGAGAGAAAGAAGCAGTTTAAAAATAAAGAACGAGAGAAAAAGGCTAAGGAAAAAAAGTTCTAATTTTATGGATGAAAATGTTCTGAGTCTAGTACACTCCTCTCACTCGTAAGATTGATTTATTGTATGGAAGTGGTTTCAGTTCGTGACACCACACACAAACCATGCGATCTAGCTAAAGCATATATTTATGTACGAATGATACTTTCATTGTTAACCATCAAAATAAAAAGAGACTGGCAAATATGAGAGTTTCGGGGGGTGCAATTTTCAATTTTTAACGACAAAATTTTTTTTTAATATTTTAAAACATAGTTTCCTGCAATCACTCTGAATGTAAAACATAGTTTCCTGCAATCACTTTGAATGTAAAACATAGTTTCCTGCAATCACTTTGAATGTAAAACATAGTTTCCTGCAATCACTTTGAATGTAAAACATAGTTTCCTTCAATCACTTTGAATGTAAAACATAGTTTCCTGCAATCACTTTGAATGTAAAACATAGTTTCCTTCAATCATGGAAAGATAGTAATGAGCAAATCAACCAAAGTATCGGTGATATACAACTGTGAGAGGCTAAAGCATTAAAATGTGCATTTGAAATCCGAAGAAAAAAAATCGTTGTCTTTGTGGTGAAACACGTTTGACTGTAAATAGTTTAAAGCCAGATTGAATGATTTCTTGTTTTTACTGGATCAGAAGAAAGTAAAACCGTTGTTTACTTCCAACTATTGATTTAACTCTTTAAACTCGGATCTGCCGTTGACTGCAAGAGAAAATCACTTTCCGATCAAGTTAACCTAAGGTAAATGTAAAGTACGAGACTTGAATTAGAGTCCAGGAAGCGAGTTTTCATCCATATGTGCCCGGCCGCCTATCCAGAAGTGTTCGGAGATTTCTGGATATTGTAATAATAATATTTGTAATCATTTGTTGAAACTAGCGATCAACAACTGAATAGCTGACCCGACCAGGTGTTCCATGAACCATCATCATTGAGAGTCGTCTCCGTATCGAAGATTGACTATCATGGAGCGCCATTCCACTCCGTCTCTTGCTTTGATGGTGCAGGTTGTTATCATAGGTTGACTTGTTCATCTTTTGGTGTTACTCGTTCATGTTAGTATTGGTCTGTTTCTGCCTCTTATACCTTGTCTTTATTTACTTCTCTTATTGTGCTTATATTGAGAATATAAATTTTACAAACTTCCGGTTTCAAGATGGCGCGGTCATGTTTGCGTCAACGTTCACTGTTACGTTTTTTGTGCCGGAAAGATGGTTAATTCTATCTTTCCAATGCAGATCAGTGTATAGATAAAAAGTTCCACTGTTGGGAACTTCCCCGGTGAAGTGGAGTACATGCATGTGATCTGAAATCCTCTACAGTGTGCGCAAAGTGTGTTCTGTGTTGATTGCAATGGAACGTCATCATTGGAATACTGGTCAATATGACGGTTAGGCGGCAGGAACTTTTAATTGATGTGTATGAAAAGTGTTCCTTGTTGCAGTTTCCTCATATTCCAAGTTCGGCTTGTTGCAGGAGCTACTGAGTTAAGTGCTCTGTGCACACCGTGAGCTGTGTGTCTCATCCGTTTTGATCATGTTTCGATATTCCAATTGTTTACGATGAACGATGATATCGTATGACAGGGAACAATTGGCTGTATTCACTTTCTGTGCGGTTTCGCCTTATGTCTTTTGGCGTGTCCTGTGACTGCTATGATGAGGACTACAGCTACCTTTCTTTGTTTTGGAGATGAGTTAGTAATTCGGATGATTCCACTGGCACGGACGGTTGAGCAATTATGGATTTTAATTCGTTTGCAGTGATACCGGGGCCTTCCATAATCAAATAACCAAATACCTTGTATTTTCCCTTCTAATATTACTTTTATTAGGCTGTTGTGTCTTTTAACATGCCCCGAAAATCTCATTTGTCTTGTTTGAATTGTGTTTAGTAGTTCTCTTTTCACTTGTAGTTGTGTTAAGACTCATCGTTTGTTTTCTTTTCATTCCATCCAATACGTCCTGTTTTTATATAAATCCGGATTCAAAGGCTTCAATTTTCTTTTTGGTTTTATTTTGTCTAGTGCCCATGTTTCTGCACTATGCAGGAATGTTGAAAAGATATAACATTTTGTTATTCGTAGTTTTAGACCTGGTGTTATTTGTTTTGATATCATGATATTTTTCATGACATTAAAATTACCTTTTACCACTCCAATCTTTATTATATCATCATCATCATCATCATCATCATCGTATGCCTTCTCCGCAATGAAGGTTGCCTACCATGGAGCGCCATTTTACTCTATTTCTTGCTTTGATGGTGCAGGCTGACAAAGATTTACTTGTCCATCTTTTGATGTTACTCGTCCATGTTAATCTTGGTCTGCCTCTGACTCTTTTACCTTGTATTTTACCTTCAAATATTACTTTTAGTAGGCTGTTGTGTCTTTTAACATGCCCCAAAAATTTCATTTGTCTTGTCTTAATTGTGTCCAGCAGTTCTCTTTTTATTTTCAGTTGTTTTAAAACTTCATCGTTTGTTATCTTTTGTTTCCATCCAATTCTACCTATTCTCCTATAAAATCCAAATTTCAAAGGCTTCAATTTTCTGTTCTGTTTTCTTGTCTAATGTCCATGTTTCTGCACCATACAGGAATATTGAGAAGACGTAACATTTTGCCATTCTTAGTTTCAGCCCTGCTGATATTTGTTTTGTTGTTAGTATATTTTTCATGGCATTAAAATTACTCTTTACCACTCCTATCTTTATTATATATATATATATAAAAAACAACAACAGACTGACCATATAAATGGGGTATGCTCATAAGTTTCAAAATAATGTATTAGTTCAACGTAAGAGGGCATCCACGTCCATTGAGTGAGTAAGAGGAACATATCATGTGAGCTCTTCCGATGGAAGAGTTTAAAAAATGGTTATCAAAAAGATTGTAATTTACAAGCCAGCAGATCTTAATGTCAGATCGAGTACATGTCGAAGGAGTTCATTCAAAAAACCAGACTTATAAACCGGGTATGCAAGTCAGGCGTTCTATGTGCTTGTTAGATCAAAATTTACATTTCTCTTCCGCTATTTTCTGTAGTGTATGACTAAACTTGAATAATAATCTCATCAAACATACTTGTCTACAATGCATGTTTTGTTTTTCCAAGTATGTGTATATGCCTTTATATATGCATATATATATATATATATATATATATATATATATATAGAGAGAGAGAGAGAGAGGAGAACAGATGAATGTATGGATTAATAGATGAGTGGATGGAAGGATAGCGATAAGGCTAGAGTGTGATAAGAGCTTAAGTTAGGAATGGAAGAAAGTTAAAGGAAGAAAGATAAAAAGAGAGGGAGCGAGAGACTGATAGAGACTATGAAGACAAGAAAGTAGATACAGCGAGAGAAAGCTTTTTTCTTCTTCTTTGTCATCCTCTTCTTCAGCGTCCACCTGTTCAGTGGGCGAAGGTTCCTTAGTGTCAACAATTTACAACAACTCTCGATATCTGCGACTTTCGTCCCGATACATCCGTCTTCGACATGGGAAAGCAAAAAAAAAAGAACTAAACAATAGAGTAAAAACATAGACAGCGATAAAGAAAGAGAAGATTTTAAAAATAAAAGAGAGAGATAAACGATTTGAAATAATACATGGAAGAAGATAATTAACGTAAAGTGAAGAGCCCCGCCACGCCAAGTGGCGTATAGGGAATATGGTGTTAGTGACCATAAATTTTACAGACCTTCAGCACATGATTTTTGGGGTAAAGTGGTCGGTATTACGCCCGTGCCGCCTACTTTCCAAGAAAAAAATCCAGTACCCATTTAAGGCTGGGTGAACCCGAAAGCCGTCGGTTGGGATCGAACCCTACCCCTTGTCCTTTGTAGTCCAGTTCACTAACCACTGAGCATGGAGAAGATAAGCACAAATAATATTGTGCGTGGCCGTGAGTGAAGCTGTAGAAAACATGAAAAATAAACACAAAATGTTATAGACAGCAAACCCTATAGACAGACAAGACAACAATGATAGCTGAAACATCACAGTTTATCTTATCTCTCTGTGGATTTAGCTGTTTAATAACAGTTTTTATGTCTCATGATATATAAAGGGGGAGAATGAGAGAGAAGTAAGACAATGAAAGAAAAAAAAATGTGAAAGTTAGAACGATAGAGAGAAAGGGAGAATGATTTATCAAAACCGTGTATCGTTTCTACTTAAAGTGGTTTTTTTTTTAGTTCAGCGTTTGACGAATTATTACTCCACGGCAGAAAGTGATAATTCAGCACGTGAAAGTGACAAATTGGACGTTTTGTGAGAAGACGTAATTCATCTCGTCAGCATGAAGCTATTAAAACGTTATTATCAATCAGTTATCTGAACTAAAACTTTCTAATCATCTTCTAGTGATACCACTGAACGCACCCACTCCAGAACAAGTGCAGGTGTTCTCAAACTGTTGACGCTAGAGGTTCCCTTTCTCTGCTGATCACCAGAACGCCATCATGGCAGTTACTTCTTCTTCTTCATCTTTTCTCTTCATTTACGTTTCAGCGTCGAGGGGCCGCAAAATTTCAAGACTTTTGCTCTTCTGCTCGCCTCTGCTGATGTTATGTTTCCTAGTGTTTCTAATATTCCGTCAATCCATCTGCTTCGTGGTCGGCCCCTGGGTCTGGTGTTCTCGCAACGTTTATTAAAAGCTCGTTTTGTTGTGTTTTGATCTTTCTGCTTTATCATGTGTCCAAACCTTTGTATCTGTTGTTTCTTTATATATTCAAAGGCAGGGTTATTCCTAGCTTTTTTCTCAGTTCTTCATTTCTGATCTTATCTCTCAGACTGCTTCCTGTCATTCGTCTAACACATTTAATCTCGGTAGAGGTTATTTTTCTTATTGTTCTTGTATCTAGGGTCCAGGTCTGATATTGGTAGTACAACCATGACAGTTACGATCGTATAAATCGGCTAAACCTTGAATCTTGTATTTCTTCACAGAAAACAGTGCGCGAAGAATCGCTACTTCCTGAATAAGGCAAAAGTAAAGACCATTTGATCTGGCTCGCCGAATGTAACAAACAGAAACCACTACGCCAAGTGTGGAAAACCTTGCACATGTATTCACTTTGTATTCTTTATTTCTTCTTTTGAACTCCCTTTAGAGCATAGGTCCTTAACAAACACTTTCGAAGCCGTCATATTTTTGTCATTTTTGTAAGATCTTTACATGTCTTTCCCTTCTTCTTTATCTACATTTCCACCTGTCTTCTTCAAATATATTTTGGCCTACATCTGTGTCTTCTTCTCACTTTCTATTGAATAATAATAATTGACTGTGCTCTCTGATAGAATATATAAGATGATAAATGACGACACATTTAACAGTATTATGTAGAGGCTCGTTAATGTACTAAAAAATATGAAATCTACGTTGATGTCATTTTATTATTTCTAACCACTGAATATGACAATATCCTCGGAGCTGGGCCCTTGATATAATTTGGGGGCGCCCATGGAAGCCGCGACGCTCACTTTGGGAATCCCTGGATTGGTCAATAGCAGCAAGGAAGTCCATTCAAGCACATCAAAACAACTACAATGTTAATGAAGCTTTTACGTATACAACAAGAATACAACATTTCAGCTTAACAAAACAAACGTGAGATTGAAGTATAGATGACGTGTCACAATATATTAATTAAAGATTGTTGGAAATATCCAGAAAATGCTAATTTTTTCCCCTGCAGGTCTACGAGTCAATATACAATAAGGAGGGATGTGCGCTAGAAAGCGTGTGTCATGTTGTCTAGCAACGGTGAAGGTTTTCGAACCTCCTTTGCTGTCTCGAACTGACGGGTTGAGACGAGTCAACGTCAGGACATTTCCAGCTTTTTTTTTAACGTGTTCCTGCCCGAGGCATGTCGAGGGACTGAACTGGCTTGTGTGACAGTTGAGCCTCAATGAGGTTTTATAATCTCAAAGATGCATTTTCTATTTAATACCAAAAATGTTGTAATATTTATGAATGAAGGTGTTCTGAGGAAATTACATTCCATTTACTCTTGAGATTGATATTTTATTGGAGTGGTTCAAATGTGTGGCACTGCACAAAGACATGAATATTCTAGCTTCGTTAATGTATGTCACTGACACTTTAGTTAAATAATGTTTATGCTAAGAAATATTTTATAAGTTTTACCCATCGAGGCGTAAAATAATCACAATTTAGCCCAGAGAGTGTACACATTTTCAGTTATAGTGTCACTTATCATTAAGTTTAATATACCAGTGCAATTTTTTTTTAAATTTTAGTTCGCCAGCTTTGACCTCTTTGAAGTCTCTATAAACTAGGAACTAAATCTTGCGTGTTAATTCGTGTTTCCCTGACAGCCGGTGTGAACAGGGGTCCCTCGCCGCACAGGCAAATAACTCCGTCTTAGGAGGTACTCATATTTTTTTCCGTCCATGAGTAATTGACGTGTCAAGCCGGTCCACACTGTTGAGACCAGAGGTGGTTGCCGTAGAGAGAAATCATAAATAAAAGTCCCAACTGATGGATGGGTTTTGAACCCATAACCTCTCTGTCTCGAGATCGACGTCTCGCCTCGAGATCAACCAGTTCCCAAAGCAGATATAATAGGAGATAATAGGAGAAATACCTCTACTAGATGTACAATCTTACACATATCTGGGTACTAATATAGACAAAGAGGGAGGAACAGAGAATGATACAAAATAAAGATATCAAAAGCAAGAGGAGCATTTTTTGCACTGGGAAACATATGGAAGACCAAAGAAATTATGTTAAATGCAAAAATTAAAATTTTCAACTCCAGTGTTAAGTCAGTATTATTATATGGCTGTAAAACATGGAGAACAAAACGAATTACTATCATAAAGATACAGATCTTCATTAATGGACGTTTACGCAGGATAAAAGGATGGAACTAGCAGGACAAAATCACTAACATAGAATTATGTAAATGTACTAGTCAAATACCTGTGGATAAGGAGATACAGCGAAGACGATGGCGCTGGATAGGACACACACTGCGGTAGCTAAATGAGAGTATTACACAACAGGCCCTTTTTTGGAACCCCCAAGGAAAAAGACAAAGAGGAAGAACAAGATATATTTGGAGAAGACAGTTGGAAGCACAGATGAAGATTGTGGAAGACATGGAATGATCTTAAAAGAATGGCAAAAACAGAGCGGCTTGGAAAGTGTTTGTTGAAGACCTATGCTCCAAAGGGAGCTGAAAATGTAGAAAGAAGAAAGGAAAATGATACTCAAGTCATGTTTTAGAGTAGAGAAAATTAGCAAGAACACTAAAATATTACCAACAAAGAGCTGTGAGATAGGCGTGGCACTGGTTAAATCGTGAGACTTCCACTGTAACTCGACTCATGAGTCAGTACTCTTGTACTAGACTCTTTTATTGGAAGTCATCGTGAGACTTCCACTGTAACTCCACTCATGAGTCAGTACTCTTGTACTAGACTCTTTTATTGGAAGTCATCGTGAGACTTCCACTGTAACTCCACTCATGAGTCAGTACTCTTGTATTAGACTCTTTTATTGGAAGTCATCGTGAGACTTCCACTGTAACTCCACTCATGAGTTAGTACTCTTGTACTAGACTCTTTTATTGGAAGTCATCGTGAGACTTCCACTGTAACTCCACTCATGAGTCAGTACTCTTGTACTAGACTCTTTTATTGGAAGTCATCGTGAGACTTCCACTGTAACTCCACTCATGAGTCAGTACTCTTGTATTAGACTCTTTTATTGGAAGTCATCGTGAGACTTCCACTGTAACTCCACTCATGAGTCAGTACTCTTGTACTAGACTCTTTTATTGGAAGTCATCGTGAGACTTCCACTGTAACTCCACTCATGAGTCAGTACTCTTGTACTAGACTCTTTTATTGGAAGTCATCGTGAGACTTCCACTGTAACTCCACTCATGAGTCAGTACTCTTGTACTAGACTCTTTTATTGGAAGTCATCGTGAGACTTCCACTGTAACTCCACTCATGAGTCAGTACTCTTGTATTAGACTCTTTTATTGGAAGTCATCGTGAGACTTCCACTGTAACTCCACTCATGAGTTAGTACTCTTGTATTAGACTCTTTTATTGGAAGTCATCGTGAGACTTCCACTGTAACTCCACTCATGAGTCAGTACTCTTGTATTAGACTCTTTTATTGGAAGTCATCGTGAGACTTCCACTGTAACTCCACTCATGAGTCAGTACTCTTGTACTAGACTCTTTTATTGGAAGTCATCGTGAGACTTCCACTGTAACTCCACTCATGAGTTAGTACTCTTGTATTAGACTCTTTTATTGGAAGTCATCGGTTGGGAGCAGCGATAGCTCAGTGGTTAGTGAAATGGACTACGAAGGGCAAGAGGTCGGGTTCGATCCTAAACGTTTTAATTAAATTTCTCTCTTTGTCGTCCGCGATCTCTCTTTCTTTTTATTTTGCCAGTTGTAACCAAGTATTCCAACTTTCCTTTTTTCATGATTTGCCCGAAAAATGATAATTATTTCTTTCTGATGTTTTTTAGGAGTTCCCTTTTTGTGTTGGCCTTTTTGAGAATTTCCTCATTGGTTTTTTAGCTGTCAATGGAACTTTCAACATTCTTCTGAGAAATCCCATCTCTGTGGCCTCTAATCGTTTTTTCATTTGTTTGTCTACTGTCCATGATTCGCCAACAATTGTCCAACAATTCCTAGGTCAGAATTTATTCTATATAGCATCGATTAACTCTCTTTCCAACTTCTATTGGCATAGATTTGTGACATAAGATCTTTTTCATTCTTTGAAATGCTATTTTGGCCTGAGCTATTCTGATTCTTATTTCTGTGGTGCATATTCCATCTGATGTTATTATTGTGCCCAAGTATTTGACGCGTTGCACTTGTTTCAGATTTGTCCTGTTTATTTTAATGCTGCATGATGGTGATGATTGTTTCTTTGATATGACCATTAATTCTGTTTTCTTACTATTCAAACTGAGACCTGATGTCATTAAATTACACCTTGAATCTGTGAGAAAGTTCACCTATCTCGGTCCTATAGTCACAACCACTATCGTCCTTGAAGAAGAAATAAATTCCCAAATCGGAAGGGCAGCATCCACATTTGGTAAACTTAAAGATAAGGATATATTGAAATAGATAAGAAAAAAAGTATTAGAGATAGAGGTAGACAAAGGCAGAAGAGGCTGGCACATCAAAACAAAAACCAACAGCGAAACTGTTGCACAGCGCGGATGATCAAGATCAATAACATAATATCCAGCACTGGGTGTCTGTCTCAACCGCCCTGTGGAGTCAGGGGGCAACAAAGACAGTAACATTTCTACAGGAAACGACATTGCAGATATAGACAATACTTCAGGCGAACGAAAGACAGACAGACGGATGGACGGACTGACGGACGGATGGATGGATGGATAGACCGACCGACAGACAGACAGACGGACAGACGGACAGAAGACGGACGGATAGATAGATAGATAGACAGACAGACAGACAGACAGACAGACAGACAGACAGACAGACAGACAGACAGACAGACAGACAGACAGACAGACAGACAGACAGACAGACAGACAGACAGACAGACAGACAGACAGATAGATATAGATAGATAGATAGATAGATAGATAGATAGATAGATAGATAGATAGATAGATAGATAGATAGATAGATAGATAGATAGATAGATAGATAGATAGATAGATAGATAGATAGATAGATAGATAGATAGATAGATAGATAGATAGATAGATAGATAGATAGATAGATAGATAGATAGATAGATAGATAGATAGATAGATAGATAGATAGATAGATAGATAGATAGATAGATAGATAGATAATACCCATACCCCTTGGCATGGACTATCAATTATTGAATGAAGATCACACAATTTATATGAAATTTCACATTAAATTTGCCACTACTTTCAATATTGTCATTACGTTGATTATTTCAACTAATTTAATATTTAACTTTCATTATCTTAATTAACTTTACGCTCTTAATTTTTCTGAACTCGGATTTCAACAAGACAACTCCACCACATTTCAGCCCAGGTTAGCAGAACAAACTTTAGCCTGGTTCTGTGAGTTCGTGGACAGCATTAACGGCGAGAACAATCGCAGGCCAACTGTAATTTTGGTGGTCTAAAACTATACGTTTTATCACATCGCTTTCCAACTACATCATATGTTCCAGGACACCCCTTAATCTCATGGTCTAGCAAACTTAATTATATTTTAACGATCATTACGGAAATACCGTCAACGATGTTTTGACCCGCCAGACTCAATAAGAAATTCACTTTGGCCGACATCTTAAATAATTTTTAAATGAAGGCTTCATGGAGAAGGGGAGAAAAAGGGGGGGAAGGAAGAAAGGGTAGGGATTGGGTTCAACTTAATAAAAAAGAAAATACGATAATTAATTAGTATGCAATGTAAACACAATAAGGTAAATTCTAGGATTAATGGAGGTCCCCTCCACGCCTTCATAGACGTATAGGGAATATGGTGTTAGTGACCATACTTGTCTATGACCACGGCACATTTTTGGCGATGTAGTCGGTATGCAGAATCACGCCAGGCCGCTCTTACTTCCCAGGAAATATCTCTGGTATCTATTTTTTAGAGGCTGGGTGAACTTCAGAGTTTTGTCGGAAAAAAAAAATAGAATCTGTCATCTCTGGGAATCGAACCTGAACTCTTTGAGGCGAGCACACTAACCACTCAGCCATTCATGCTCTGATGAAGGCGCCAGAATGCGGCTAGCGATTTTTCTGAGCACACATTTTTGCAGAAATCATCCCACTTGGCATCTTTAGCCTGCTTAGTGCATAGTTTAAGTAAATCATTTGTTGGTCGATCTTTTCTTCACGCGTTTCATCTGCTCAGGTTGTGTTCTTCCCTTCTTCCTGGCTTTCTGTCATGTCTTGGCCGTTTTTCAGGCGTTTCATCTGCTCAGGTTGTGTTCTTCCCTTCTTCCTGGCTTTCTGTCATGTCTTGGCCGTTTTTCAGGCGTTTCATCTGCTCAGGTTGTGTTCTTCCCTTCTTCCTGGCTTTATGTCATGTCTTGGCCGTTTTTCAGGCGTTTCATCTGCTCAGGTTGTGTTCTTCCCTTCTTCCTGGCTTTCTGTCATGTCTTGGCCGTTTTTCAGGCGTTTCATCTGCTCAGGTTGTGTTCTTCCCTTCTTCCTGGCTTTCTGTCATGTCTTGGCCGTTTTTCAGGCGTTTCATCTGCTCAGGTTGTGTTCTTCCCTTCTTCCTGGCTTTCTGTCATGTCTTGGCCGTTTTTCTCTTATTCTGCCATGCTTCCTTGACTTTTACGTTCCACCAGGGCGGCTGCGTCCATCTCTCCTGCCTCCTGCGAGGGGCGCAATAATTGCAGTGTTTCTGTAAAACTTGTGTGCAGAGAACCAGTAGAACATAGGATGTGGTGACATCATTACACGGAGAACAATACAAAACTGTTGACGTCTTCGGCTTACATGAGGTCTTTCTCAGAAAACAAAAAAAAACTAACACACAAGAGGCATTTAATGACATGATAGGAAGTAACTAAAACTAGTAACAAATAACATTGTTTAAATAATGATGCGTCCATTGTTGTCTCTTCCACTACCCCCCCCCAACCAAACCAATCTCCCCCCCCCCCGATACCACCGCACAACCCCAGACCACCTTTATTTCCCACAGTCACCCCTTTTTTCCAGCATTGGCCGCTGGCACAGCAGGGGGGGGGGGGGTCATTTAAAGACAAATAGTAATCGATGAATATTATTATGAACGGAGACTTTCCGATTCGACAAATCAACGAGTATCATTTCTATCTATCTACTGACATTTCGAGCCGTAGCCGGCCCATAGGGCGTAGACCAAGATACTCCACCTCTTATGTACATTTTTATTCTAGCAGTTTTCAATTCTTTTAAAGATATTTTATCAAATCTCGCCATTTGTCTCTGTTCTGTGCAAGCAGCTCTATCTCATTGAGGGAGCCGATTCCTGCTGCTCTTGCCTCTCTCATCAATGTTCTTCTCAGTGTCTCTCTGGGTCTTCCTTCTTTCCTCTTACCTGTTGTTTCTCACATGAAGGCCTGCATTGCTATTCGGTTATTATCTCTTCTCATCACATGTCCAACATAGAGTATCATTTAGGGACAAGAAATATGTTTACAGCACTCGGAAAAATCAACAAATAATCAACAAAAGAGAAAGAAAACAAGGAACAATAGACAGCCCAAAGAAGGATCGAATCCTAAAAAAAAGTTGCTATTATTTTCAATGTCTAATTTACTCTTATTGCGATCTTCCATTTTTCTGTCTCTTGACTAGCGGTCTTTTGTCATTTCCCGTCCAGCGTTCGATATGTGTGGACTTGGGGCACATAAAATAGATATGTTTTTTTTAAATATATTTTCTTCTCCTAGTTTTAGTTACTTCCTATAATGTAATTAGATTATATATCTTTTGTGAATCCGTTTGTTTTTGTTTTCGTTGTTTTCTGAGAAAAGCCACATGTCGGCCCGAAACGTCAATAGTTTTGCTTTGTTCTCCTATATAAAGCCACCTCTAGTCACTGTGTTCCAATCGTCCCCATTGTTCTTGTCAGCCCACACTGTCCTTTGATGTGACCGTATTATTTAATTACATCTGTAGGATGTTTTTGAGATAGTTCTTTTCAATGCTAGGTCTTTTAATGCCTTCATTGCTCTCTTTCATTATCCAAGATATCTGAATAATTTTCATTAGCATTTTATCTCAAATGAACCCATTTTTTTTCCATTGATGACGGTTCACGATTCATATCAATATGTTGCTACTGTGAAAATAAATACCCGCAGTAATTTTAATTGTAATGCCTTATTGATTATGTGCCAAATTTTCTTCATGACATTTAATTTTTGCGTTCTATTGCTAGTCTTCTTGTGATTTTCTTCAAGCAGACCTCCCTTGTTAGTTATTACAGATCCAATGTATTCATAATTTATAACAATTTCAACAAGATCAAACAAAAAATGTATAAATGTTTACGATTGTGCATGCTGAAGAACAACGTGAAAAGAAAAAGACACCACATCAGAGGTGTCATAATTTTATACAAGGTCTCCCCTTGTGGGAATATTCTCTCAATATAGGTAATATAGGTTGTTCGACCAAGCAAAAACAACAATGAAAAACTGCACAAACGGAGCATCTACAAGAACATGCAGGCTGTGGTAACTTGCAGGTTCCGAGCCCCTCGTATACAAGCTCGAGAAATAGTCACACACAAAAATAACCGATATAAATGCGGTGGGTTAAAATAAGGAAGGCAAAAGAGAGGCAAGCGGAAGGCAGTCTGGGAGAGGCAGAGTTTTATTGTATGGAACGGACTGTGGGGTACCCTGACGAGGACACAACGGGTTCAGCAATGTGATGGGATTTTAATATTGTCATAGAAGACGCCACAAATCTCGTTAACCACTGAATGCTGTGTGGCTCTGAGAGAAGAGTAGCAAGAGAAAGAGGTAATAGAAGTAGAAAAAGATAAAGAAGAATAATGATAAAAACGTTATATTCCCATAGTTGGCTTTTCCTTAGACTGTCAGTTTCAAATCTAGCGAGAAGATGAATGGTTGCAATCAACCAATCAGAATAGGCAATCGTGATGGCCAATACGATGTCTGTGTTGATGTGATGCCATTTTTATTCATCTATACATTCATACTTTCGGGTCTTACAACTTCTCTCTCTCTCTCTCTTTCTTCCTCTCTGTTGATCTGTATCTCAAGTTGTATTCTTTAAAAAAATCATTAAAAGACACGATCTCATGAAGGATCATGATTACACAGAAGCAAGCTTCAATACGCATGTGCGATCCCTAATCTTGTCTCTCTCTCCTATCTCTCTCTCTCTCTCTCTCTCTCTCTCTCTCTATATATATATATATATATATATATATATATATATATATGCATACACACTCACCTACACAGTAGACGTACAGATTCATCTGTAATATTGTCCCTGTATATATATATATTCTTATAACACCAATGGTTTATTTATTTGTGTTCACTGTGTATATTCATATGCGCTCATATTTGAAGATTACTTTGAGCGATGTTTTGTTTACAGCATACCTGTACGTGGGAGCCGCGATAGCTTGGTGATTAGTGAACTGGACTACAAAGGACAAGAGGTAGGGTTCGATCCCAACTGACGGCTCCGGGTTCACCCAGCCTTTAATGGGTACCGGATTTTTTTTCTGGGAAAGTAAAGCGGCACGGGCGTAATACCGACCACATTACCCCAAAAACCATGTGCCGAAGGTCTGTAAAATTTATGGTCACAAACACCATATTCCCTATACGCCACTTGGCGTGACGGGGGCTCTTTACTTTTTACTACACCTGTACGTAAAGGCAATGTACTTAATTACGTGTTTATAAACGTGAAACAAATATGCCAGAAGGCGAGAGCAATGATGACATCTGTCATCAATATTGAAACATCTCAAGTCCAAAATGAGAATAAGTTACATGATATAAACAGTTATGTTTCACCTCTAAAACCACACATATTGTGTTATGAACGACAAAAACGGGTATAACATAACATTCTCTATATCTTCTTTTCTCGCTACGTTTCTCGCTCACTATCTCTATCTCTCTCTCTCTCTCTCTCTCTCTCTCTCTCCCTCTCGCAGAGTCCAAGAAAAAAGAAACATTAAAGATGTTTAATTAATTGTAAAAGACAAAGACGAACATGAAATAGAATTTTACAGTACGTGTCAAGGGCGTGATTGACAAGGTAAAAGTAAAGAGAGCTAAAAATAGATTTAGGCCGGACAATTGAATTGAAAAAAAAAATCACGGTAATGGTAAGATAATTTAGTAAACAGACAAACTTCGATTGGTCAGAAAGCAACGATTGATGACTAACAGCGAGAAACATGGATAGAACGAAAAGTTACTGGTTGATAAATAATGGAAGGAGGCAAACTTTGAGAACAATTTGACTTCGAACTGAATCGTAGAGTAAAGAGGCAAAGGGCAGTAGTTTAGTTAAAATGGAAGATAATGAAAATGTAGTTATACCGAAGACAGTGCCACAAAGAATACGAGTTATCTTGAGCTGTTTTTTAGGTCCGAACCACTGAGGATCTGTCTGAAAAGTGTTCCTTGTTTCAGTTTTCACATATTCCATGTCCGGGTTGCTGCCGGAGCTACTGAGTTTAGTGCTCTTTGCACACCGTGAGCTGTGTTTTTCATTCGGATTGTGTTTCGATACTCCGATTGCTTACAATGAATGATAATACCGTATGACGAAGGGTAGTTCAGCTGCGTTCACTTTCGGTGCCACTTGGCCTTATACCTTTAGACGTGTGCTGTAGCTGTTATGATGGGGACTGCAGCTGAATTTCTTTGTCTGGATCCTTCAATGAAATGGGTTTAATTTCGGATTATTCCACTGACACAAGCGGTTGAGCAGTTATGGATTTTAATTCGTTTGAAGTGATACCGTGGCCTTCGACTAACCATATATATATTCATCATCATCATGTTGTTGGCGTTCACCGGTTGGCGTAGGCGATCATGTCCTTCCATTATTATCTATCTACAGTACATCGTATCATTTATGTTGTTGACAATTTTCTGTACCATGACACCAAGCTATCCGGTGTCTTCTTTCTTTATTGTCCACAATCTCTCTTTCCTTCTATTTTGTCAGTTATTTCAACTTTCCTCTTCTCGTGATGTCTTCGAAAAATGTTGGTTGCCTCATTCTGGTGTTTCTTAGGAGCTCCCTTTTTGTGTTGGCCTTTTTGAAAATTCCTCGTTTGTCTTTTTTAAGCTTCCATGGAACTCTCAACATTCTTCTAAGAAATCCCATCTCGTTAGCCTCTAATCGTCTTTTCATTTGTTTGTCTAATGTCCATGATTCACTTTCATAGATCAGAATTGGGGCTATCTAGCACCGATGAACTCTCTTTCTCATTTCTATTGAGTTAGACTTGTTGCATAAGACGGTTTTTCATGCTCTGAAATGCTCTGTAGTCCTGAGCTATTCTGTCTTTGTTTCTATATACCTTCTTCCGCTGATGTTATTATTGCGCCCAGATATTTGACGCTCTGCACTTGCTTTAGATTTGTCCCGTTTATTTTTAGTTTGCATGGTGGTGATGATTTTTTTTAAAAATATGTCCATTACTTATGTTTTATTACTATGCAGAGTGAGACCATTCTTATTGCTTTCTTTTACTATTATGTCTATCATTTCTTGTAATCCATTCTCCGTCTCCGATATGAATACAGTGTCACCCGCATATCACAAATTGTTTATGCTGTGACCGCTGACTTAAATTCCTTCTTTGTCTACAATTAGTCTCATGTTTTCGCTGTAAAGTGAGAACAAATCCGGCGACAGAACACAGCCATGCCTTACTCCTTGTTTTATATATTGAAACTATTTGGTTGCTAATTCCTATGGCAGCCGTTTGTTGCCAATACATGCATTTTTATGAATATCAGATCCTTGCTGTCAATGTTTAATCTCTCCAGCATATTGATTATCTCCACATGTTTTTCTTTGTAATGATTCTTAGTAATATTTTGGCCATATGGCTCATGAGACAAATAATGCGATGGTCTTCACAATCAGTGGCGCCTGACTTCGTCGGTATGGCTACAAAGATAGATTTTAGTAGATCTTCATGTATGTGCCCATCGTTATACTGTAAATGTCATTGAGTAGGTTTGCTATGACCTGTGCTCCGAGCTTTCTTAATGAATCTATCTCTTCGATTGTTATATTATCGGAACCTGAAGCTTTGCTTCTTTCCATGCTCTGAATTGCCTCCTCCATTTCACTCTGCATTACTAGTGGTCATGTGTCTTTGTTGGAATTGTTTAGCTCTGGTCTTTCATCTAAACATCATAGAGTTAACATATATATTTTTTTCCCCATTTTTCCATTAACTTCTATTCTCGCATTATTATATTTCCTTCCTTTGATTTCACACATCTTGAAACGCTGACTTCTTTTCTTACTGTTATTTCGTTTAAATGATTGTGCAAAAATGGAATCTTTCTTTTGTTTGTTTTCTATTTTTTCACCTTTCAATTTTAACCACCCTTCCTTTGCTTCTCTGTATTTGTTTTTGGATTTCCTTGTGCAATCTTTTGTATGTCATTTCTTCTTTCTTTATGTTCTCGTCTTTCGTATATTAGTTATAGTATTTCTTCTTGTATACATTTCTTCTCGTTGATTCTTTTAGTCACTGGTATTACTTCCATTGATGTTAGTTGAATCGATTGTCTGAGCATTTCCCACTACTTTTCAATGCTCTGTATTTTCTCAATGACATTATGTCATTGTTCTAATTATGTACTGTCGTGATATACTCATCACTCTCTCTCTCACACACACACACACACACACACATATATATATATATATATATATATATATATATGAAGGACGGAGAGAGAGACAAACAGACAGATTGGACCGACAGGTAGACTGTGTTGCCGTAAATTAGCGACACAACGCAAGTACGCTTATTTGATGAGTGACTGCTTAGAGGAGTAAATGGAGTCTATAATGAAATGTGATGAACAGTAGAATTAATTGACCAAAATAACACACACACACACACACACGCAGTAACATTAGGATATATGAAAGCATTAGCCCGATGGTGATGAGGATGATAATATTCGCTAATAATTCATAGAATATTAGTATTTACTAATACGTTCACATATATGTACAGACATAAACAAATTAAACGAACACGTTCAGTCTCCGTTTTAAAAGCTCTCACAAATACGACCACACTGGCATTCTCATAAACGCACCAACCAAACAGCTCGACAAACACAGAGAACACCATATTTATAGACATTTGCTCGATTTATTGACACGATGAAAACAAAATGTCGCATTAAGAGTTCTAGCTGGAGGAGGTCGTATGTTTCAGTCTATCGTAGAACAAAAGAAAATCGATTACACATAACCTGAACAGCCCAGATACCAGTTCGTTTGGTCACGCCCAATCACAAAATCTATGGTTTGATCCAGTTATAGAGACTGGGCAGAGTCGATACTGATGAACGATTGTTGGAATAAGAGTATTAAGAATCAACTCAAAGTGGAGGTAATATAATAATACAAAATAAAAGACATTGGGAAGGACAGAACACACCTTTAGAATGTCAAATTCAATCACTACTAGACAGGCTATTACATGAACCTCACAGGGAAAGCAGATATACGAAAGTACTAAAGGCACAATCTTCAATATGCGGATGACACATTCTTAATAGGGGAGCCGCGATAGCTCAGTAGTTAGTGAACTGGACTACAAAGGACAAGAGGTAGGGTTCGATCCCAACCGACGACTTCCTGGTTCGCCCAGCATTACATGGATACCGGATTTTTTTTCTGGGAAAGTAAAGCGGCACGGGCGTAATACCGACCACATTACCCCAAAAATCATGTGCTGAAGGTCTGTAAAATTTATGGTCACAAACACCATATTCCCTATACGCCACTTGGCGTGACGGGGGTACTTTACTTTTTTTTTTTTTTTTGCATTCTTAATAGCAGAGATGGAGAATGAACTACAAGAAATGATAGACGTATTAGTAAAAGAAAGCAACAAGAATGGTCTCAGTATGAATAGTAAGAAAACAGAAATAGTTGTCATATCGAAGAAACAATCATCACCACTATCCAACATAAAAATAAACGGGACAAAACTGAAACAAGTGCAACACGTCAAACACTTGTACACAATAATAAGCTAAATGCTGGAGTTAGAAGCAAGGAATCAGAACTAAGTAAGATTTTACTTCGCTTTCTCTTTGTAATCCTCGAAATGGACAAACTAGCACGGCCAAGCGTAGATCAAAGAGAGAAGATTAAACCAACGCCAACTAGCACGGCCAAGCGTAGGTCAAAGAGAGAAGATTAAACCAACGCCAACTAGCACGGCCAAGCGTAGGTCAAAGAGAGAAGATTAAACCAACACCAACTAGCACGGCCAAGCGTAGGTCAAAGAGAGAAGATTAAACCAACGCCAACTAGCACGGCCAAGCGTAGGTCAAAGAGAGAAGATTAAACCAACGCCAACTAGCACGGCCAAGCGTAGATCAAAGAGAGAAGATTAAACCAACGCCAACTAGCACGGCCAAGCGTAGGTCAAAGAGAGAAGATTAAACCAACGCCAACTAGCACGGCCAAGCGTAGGTCAAAGAGAGAAGATTAAACCAACGCCAACTAGCACGGCCAAGCGTAGGTCAAAGAGAGAAGATTAAACCAACGCCAACTAGCACGGCCAAGCGTAGATCAAAGAGAGAAGATTAAACCAACGCCAACTAGCACGGCCAAGCGTAGGTCAAAGAGAGAAGATTAAACCAACGCCAACTAGCACGGCCAAGCGTAGGTCAAAGAGAGAAGATTAAACCAACACCAACTAGCACGGCCAAGCGTAGGTCAAAGAGGGAAGATTAAACCAACGCCAACTAGCACGGCCAAGCGTTGGTCAAAGAGGGAAGATTAAACCAACGCCAACTAGCACGGCCAAGCTTAGGTCAAAGAGAGAAGATTAAACCAACGCCAACTAGCACGACCAAGCGTAGGTCAAAGAGGGAAGATTAAACCAACGCCAACTAGCACGGCCAAGCTTAGGTCAAAGAGAGAAGATTAAACCAACGCCAACTAGCACGGCCAAGCGCAGGTCAAAGAGGGAAGATTAAACCCGGTAATAAACACAGTCACGCTGAAATCAGAGCCAAAGGACGTTGATATCTCTATATTGTAAATTGCAACACAACAAAACGTACGCCTTTTAACGTCTTTTAATAACAACCGAGTAGACGAACTAATCGTCAGACGTAGACTAGCCAGCTAAAAACAAATATGACTATATCAACATAGACACATAAATATAAAATTATCTGTAGCAGATTTATTAAAAGGAAGATAGTGTCTGTGAAGACAGAGCCTTTGAAATGTGGATTTATATAATAATAGGTAGAATTGGATGGAAAGAAAAGAAAACAAACGATGAAGTTTTAAAAGAACTAAAAATGAAAAGAGAACTACTAAACAGTTAGAACAAGACAAATGAAATTTTTGGGGCATGTTAAAAGATACAACAGCCTAATAAAAGTAATATTGGAAGGGAAAATACAAGGTAAAAGAGACAGACCAAGACTAACATGAACGAGTAACATCAAAAGATGGACAACTCAACCTATGACAATCTGTACCATCAAAGCAAGAGACAGAGTGGAATGGCGCTCCATGATAGCCAACCTTCGAAGCGGAGATGGCACTCAATGATGATGATGAAGACAGTGTGAAATTATAAACGTTCTGGTCAAAAGTTTAGTTAGTAAACAAAAAAACACAAGAAGAAGAATGCCTAATGGCCGAGACGTTTGTAATGTTGTATTCCCTTCTTAGAAAATTGTTATTATATTTGTTTATTTTTGTGTCCACGTTTCATTCACCTTTACAGCGGAATCGAAAGGTAGGGAATATTTGTATCTAGGTAATTCAACAGACCAAGTTCTACTTTGTCCTATTCTTTCCTTCATTCCTTGCTTTTCAGCATGGATGGAAACTATAGTGTATTGCATTTTTTTTCTTTTTATTTGCCTTTTCTGTCGTCATTTTTTCGAGTATTTCTAGTTGTTCGTAACTAGTATGATCAAAGCAAAGAAATAAATACAAATGCGAACTGTGGTAAAGCTGATTGTAAGGAGAAAACTTACAAATAATATTTAGAATAAAAATAGTAAAAAGGGTATTGTTAAAGCTTTACGTAATAAGTGGACGAAACAAATGAGAACAACGTTTCGGATCAATAGGTCTTTAGGAGAAATAATTGAGAAAAGTTAGGCATGGAAATAAAGTTGTAACTTCCTGCTGAAGGACTATTAAGTCCAAACGTTATTATAATTTGTTTCGTCCACTTATTGCGTAAAAATTTAACAACACCGTTTTTTCTATTTTTTTAAATATCTATTTTTTTTTCATTTCTCCTGTTCAATAACTACATTTTTCTCGTGAACGATCCCTCGGTCTGTTGTTTTCGTAGCGTCTGTTGATAGCTATTTGTGTTGTTTTTAGCGGTTTTTGTCTTATCACGTCAGCAAACTGTTTTGTTGTTTCTTTGGTTTATGTTGCTTCTTCAAATGTTTGCATCTTTATATATTCTGCTTCGGAGTGATTCCTATCTTCCTAGTTCTCTGCTTTCAATTTTGTAACTCCGACTGATTTCAATCATGCCAAGTACATTTATGTGCATCTATATAGGGTGTGGGAGAGCCGCGATAGCTCAGTGGTTAGTGAACTGGACTACAAAGAACAAGAGGTAGAGTTCGATCTCAACCGACGACTTCCGGTTAACCCAGCCTTTAATGGGTACCGAATTTTTTTTCTGGGAAAGAAAAGCAGCACGGGCGTAATACCGACTACATTACCTCAAAAATCACGTGCTGAAGGGCTGTAAAATTTATGGTCAATAACACCACATTCTCTATACGCCACTTGGCGTGACGGGGGTACTTTACACTTTACTTTTATAGGGTGTCTCACTCGCTACGGAACCCAGCATTTCTCTAATGATGTCACCACGACGCTAATCGCTCCTCCAGAATATGAGAATGCATCTTCCAGACATTCTTGCGAACTCTTTTTTTCGAAATGACAAGGCTCCGGATTTCACCCAGTCTCTAAAAATGCGTGCCAGAGATTTTTTTCTGTGAAGTAAAGGCGGCCTGGCGTGATACCGACCACATCACCTAAAAAATGTCGCGTGTAGTAGAAACATATTGTGATTAGCACCACATTCCCCATACTTCAAGAAAGGCAGGGGAGGGGACTTTAATTTTATTTTGGTTACTTGTGAACTCACGCATTGAGCACACACGAGCATCAAACGTAATGTGTAGGCGCTCTCTGGGAAATGACAAAGATCAGCAGAGAGGCGAGTCAGGCAGGTCACAACATTTAAACGACACACATACGCACACATGAACACACACACACACACACACGACATACGCACTACACACAGACGACACACAAACACACGACACACACACACACACACATGACACACACACAACACACAGACGACATACGCACTACACACAGACGACACACAAACACACGACACACATACGCACACATGAACACACAAACACACACACGACATACGCAATACACACAGACGATACACAAACACACGACACACACACAAACACACGACACACACACACATGACACACATACAACACACAGACACGACACACACACGCACCTGCTCAAATTTCGTTCCAAAACCTACAATGACGTTAGAATCATTGAGCAAGTGCCAGGTTTTGTAACGAGTGAGACAAACTTTATTATCATCCAGAATTGTGCGTACATGCCTTCTATCTCACCATTGAAATCTATACTTGTTGCTATTATTGTGATTTTTTTTTTGCTCAATTACCATACCACTCTGCCAATAATTCTCATATTTTTACATCGTGTGTTCGTTGTCATACGTCAACAGACTCCCAGATATTTGAATTCGATGTCTGATTTAGTTTCATATAGCCCATCTTTATACTAAAGCTCCAGGTTGCAAAAGTTATAAATAAAACAGTTTGATGTCTGAGAATATTGTTTTCTATTGACCAGTTGAAAATGCATTCAGCTTTGCTCTTTGAAACGAGATGCCAACCCAAAGATTTACAACTCATTTTAGAAGTTATTAAACTCGACTCTTATTGGCTCTGGTTTGCCTTTTTCTTTGCGTTTGTTGCTGTGGTTTTCTAGTGTCTTCTACGCGTTTCTTGATTACTTTGTATCTGCAGCTTTTTTTTTATACTTCTGCTTTTATTTTTAATCTTAATTTGTTCTGCTCCTTTCTAATTTCTTACATCTTCCTCTTCTGCTTCTTCAGTTTTTGCTGTTTTTTTCTTTTTTCTTAATTGGTTCTGCCTCCTTCTCTAATGAAACATCTTTAAATTAATTTGTTTCCGACTTATTTCTTTTTTATATTTCCACCAGTACAGCGGTTTTTATTTTATTATGTTTTTGTTTATTCATTTCTTTCTTCTAATATTTCTTTTTTTTTTTACATTTTCACATTTTTCCAATTATGTTTGTTTATCATTTTATTACGCTTTCTATAGGGTGAAATTGTGCAATTAAAATGTTTTTTTTCTTCAAAAGAAATGATCGCATGGATGAACGTTTAGCTTAGTACTCATGTTTCTAAAATGGTAGGAATAAAACCCTGCCAAGAATACATAGAACATCAACTTTAACGGTTGGGCCACCTGGTCAGAATGAATCCTTGCACTACTTTATTCCCCTTATCTACAGCTTTACTCAAATGCCACGTTTCATACATTTAAACCCTGCCAAGAATATATAGAACAACAACAATTTAAATGGTTTAGCCACCTGGTCAGAATGAATCCTCACCTATCACCATCAAGGGCGTTCTTCTCAAGAATGAATGGAAAAAGACCAAGAGGAAGACCTAGAAGAAGATGGATAGATGCAGTGATAGAGACATGTAACAACAAAGGAAAATCACTAATTCAGACAATTCGAGCAGCTCAAGAACGACAAATGATATAAACCACGACACCTTTTCGGTATCAGTGAGAAGGAGAAAAGAAGACTCATGCTTCTGTGTGACAAAATATCTAATTTCTGTTCATCGCCATCTTTGGGTTAGGCATGTGGGTTGAAAGGGAAAGCCCATGACCAGCTTGACGTTTTTAGCTTTGCGAGAAAGGACATTTGTGAATAGAATGACGTCAGCTGTTTGCGGCTCGCACAGCTAAATACGTTACGCTAGTAAAAGTTTTATGGGGTTTTCCTTTCAACCCGCAGGCTTACTCTATAGATGGCGATGCCTTGCCAAAGCGCCACTAGAAATATACCAATATAATAAAGTAAAAAAGTAGTGTACCCCCGTCACGCCAAGTGGCGTATAGGGAATACGGTGTTAGTGACCATAAATTTTACAGCCTTTCAGCACGTGATTTTTGGGGTAATGTGGTCGGTATTACGCCCGTGCCGCTTTACTTTCTCAGAAAAAAATCCGGTACCCATTTAAGATTGGATGAACCCGGAAGCC
>JAVIAB010000088.1:29159209-29226709 GCA_032433765.1 Megaustenia siamemsis
GCAAAGTAAAATGATGAAGAAAGCACCAATGTTTAAACTTGGCACATGGAACGTAAGGACCATGTGCCCTGGACTTGTTAAAGCAAACACACCGGCAGAAGGGCAAATTAGAACAACAGCCCTCATAGATAAAGAACTAAATAGGCTACATGTCGATATTGCTACCCTCCAAGAAACAAGACTCTCAGACTGTGGCTCTGTAGAGGAAGAAAATTACACTTTTTTCTGGAAAGGTCTAAGCCCAGAAAAGCCACGTCTACATGGAGTAGGCTTCGTTGTACACAACAAACATATAAACTCCATAACCACACCAAAAGGTGTGTCCGAACGCTCAATGATACTTCAGCTGCATACAAAGAGTGGATTAATAAATATCATTAGTGCCTATGCACCAACGTTGGCTGCATCAGGCGAAGAGATAGACAACTTCTACCAACAACTTCAAATGATCATTGACTCACTTCCAAAAGATTAGCTATTATATATACTTGGTGGTTTCAACGCACGCACAGGATCTGATCAACATTCTTGGCCAACATGTCTAGGTCATCACGGCATTGGAAAAATCAACGAAAATGGCCAGAGACTCCTAGAATTCTGTTAAGTTAATCATCTATGCGTATCTAATACCTACTTTAATGTAAAACACAAACATAAAGTAACATGGCGTCATGCTAGAAGTGGTCACTGGCACCAACTAGACCTAGTTCTTACACGTAGGCAGTCTTTAAATAACATCAGAATAACACGAACATATCACAGCGCAGACTGCAACACAGACCACGCTCTCGTCATCAGTAAGATCAAAGCTAGAAGTAGTCGTATTTTCAAATCAAGAGAGCCTCCAGCAGCCAAGATCAACATCACAGCGACTAAAATCTCATCAAATAAAGACATTTTTAGATCTAAGTTTGAAGAACTCGTAGAAGAGGCATGAACGAACATGCTGACTCCATAAATGCCCTCTCAAGAGGAAAGGCTGCAGGAAATGACAACATTCCCACAGAGATACTAAAGGAAAACTTAAACATACTACTTCCACATCTATACAAACAGTTAATATATGTATATATATGTGGGTATACTATTAAATATGCGGGTCGCGAGTAGAGCTGTCATCAATGTAATCAATCAATGTAATGTAATCATCAATGTAAAGTAAATATAAAATTGTATTAAGCAACCAAACTAATAGAGAGAGGTAACAAACTATGGCGCTCGCCAAAAGTCTTTATCAGGAATAAAACAACAATTATTAAATAAATATGAAAAGTAAAGTCTAATACTGATCTGATAAAGGGCGGAAAGAAACGGTGACCAGGATTTACGTAGTTGTTGGTCACATGATTAATAGTAGTAAGACGAATAATAGAGAGAGACAGCAAGGAACAAAGCATTAAGTAGCGGCAGTTAACTCCTGAACATTGTTATGACCATCAGACCTGGACAAATGGCACATCCATGGGATCAAGCCAAGACACGTCATCATCATCATCATCGCCATCATCATCAATCATCAAGTACCGTGCCTTCTGGCGTAGGTGATCATGTCTCTCCACAATTTTCGATCTCAACATTTATTTATCATTTCCGTTGTTGACTTAATGCCAAGCCATTCTCTTAAGCTGTCTGGTATCTTTTTGCTTCCCTCTATCTCTTCGTCCCTCAATTTTCTCAGTTGTTACAATATACTCCAGCTGTTCCCTTCTCATTACATGGCCAAAAAATGATGATTGTTTCTTCATAATATTGGAAATTAGCTCTCTTTTTACTTTGGCCTCTTTCATAACGTTTTCATTACTCCTCTTTGCTGTTCATGGTATTCTCAACATTCTTCTGTAAAACCACATTTCTACAGCCTTCAGTGATTTTCTTGTATGTTGTCCTATTGTCCATGATTTACTTCCATATGTTAAGATTGGCTCTACATAACTTTTAAAAACTCTTTTTTCTGATATGTCTCCTCATGGGAAACATATAATACCAGAACTTAAGGAAAATATAACAGAAATCATTAAAAAAGGCACCCAATCAGACACAGAAAGAAAACACTTAGCAGAAAAACACATACACGATTCCTACCCACAGGACTCTTGGTCCCACATATGCACAGATGGCTCTGCTACAAATGCCACCAGAAATGGAGGGGGAGGTGTGTTATTGACTTTTAATAACCAGGACGAGATCACCAAGTCAATAGGTACTGGAAAATTCTCAAACAACTTTAAAGCAGAAACTGAGGCCCTCAGAGATTCTGCAACACTGGCTACTCAACACAAAAATAACATGCACAATAAATTGGTGATTGATGCACTGTTAGTACTATCAGCTCTAAAAAGCCATAAGAACAATGAACTAGATGACTTGAGAACAACCCTGCACCAACTATTCAATAACTTCCAGAGAGTAGTCACTCAGTGGATACCATCACACTGTAATGTACACGGGAACGAACGCGCAGACAAATTAGCTAAAGAGGGAGGGAGATTACCACAAGAGAACCATCCGCTCAGTTATGATGAATACAAATCCATCCTCAAAGGTCAGTTCCATGAAAAATGGAAACGAGAACACCCAAAGCATAACGAGAGTGGCGGATACCACCAACTATCAAGGAGGGATCAAGTCATCATACTTCGCCTACGCACTGGCCACAATAGAATGAGAAATCACATGTTCACCAAATTCAAAATAGGTACAACCAGCCTATGCCACTGTACACTGGACAATATGACTACAAAACATGTTCTACAGGATTGCCCCCAGTACACAGTCTTAAGAAGAGCAATGTGGTCCACGCCCAACTCCCTGGAAAAGAAACTATATGGGGCAATCGATTCACATAAACAGATAGCTGACTTTATGAGAGAGTCTGGAATCCTACTCTGATTGAGTCTTGATCGCAGAGAGAGAGAGAGAGAGAGAAAAAAACTCTTTTTCTTGTTTCTATTGTCAAAAAATGATTGCACAGTATCGTCCTCATTTTTTGGAAAGCTGCTTTTGCCTGAGCCTTTCTGCATCTCACCTCCGTATCTACCGTCTGAGGTTAACAATGTTCCCAGATATTTAAATTCATTTACCTGTTTTAATATTGTTCCACTTGTCTTTATTTTGCAATGCGGTGAAGACTTTTTCTTTGTTGTTACTATTACTTCTGTATTTTTGCTATTAAGGCTGAGTCCTTTAGTTTTGCCTTCTTTCACCATAAAATACATAAACATATATGAGAACTAAACATGTGACCATCAGCTACGTAAAAATCATAACCACCGTTTCTTTCCGCCATTTTTCGAATCAGCGTTTCACTTTCGTGTTCACATTTCTTTGTTTATTTTAGATATTATTTGTTGATCTTTCTATATTTTTTTTGGTTTTGTACCTGATGACTATTATTTGCTGAAAAATCGTAGTTTTTGTCGATTCTCTATTACTTTATCTGTTTAATACCATTTTGCTAAGTATATACACACGAACTTTTGTGTTTTAATCCCCACATTTTTTTTTATTCTCACAAACACATCATCATTAATTGTAAACATCATAAAATCATCATCATCATCATTATCGAGTGCCTTCTCCGCAACAAAGGTTGGCTACCATGGAGCGCCATTCTGCTCTGTCTCTTGCTTTGATGGTGCAGGTTGTCATAGGCTGATTTGTCCATCTTTTGATGTTACTCGTCCATGTTAGTCTTGGTCTGCCTCTGCCTCTGCCTCTTTTACCTTGTATTTTCCCCTCCATGATTACTTTAGGCTATTGTGTCATAAAATATAATAGATAAATATATTTAAAAGACAAAATATCATGCTATTTACACTGCAGTTGTACACTCATTTTATTTTTCAGTGAGTAACCACAATGTTGCACAGTAATAATTGTACACGTCAGTTATTATGCGCTTTGTCTATTAGTTGTCCTGTTATTTCGTGTACTTATGATTTCGTTATCAACAAACGTATTGAGCCGTTAGTATAGAACTTAACAATGAAAACGTTCCGTATTTTTAATGAACAACAATAGTTTCTCATAAATAAATGATGATTGTACTTAGTTTAGTTCAGTCGACAGATAATCATCTTCAATGCACACTGGACAGTTCCACAGCGATCAGATCCCATCCTCAGCACGTTTCCAAGCACGAAGCACACACCAACGAAAACATTCAAGATGGCTTCAGCTTAGGTGCACGAACTCTATATCACTGGCGAAGACCTTGACCCTAACCTGCCTATGCCACTGTATATTCCTGCTTAGTCTCCTCACGGAGTCTCTTCACGCGCATAGCAGACGACAGTAGCTCTATTCTATTCTCCATTCACGTGATCAGGGGGCTCCAGTGGCCACATGGGCGTAACTACACTGTATGGTTCCTAATTCTCCATTTCCTTGCATCCTTGTACAAGATCCTCTTAATCGTAAAGTCCACATGACAGTATTGACAGTGATTACCATTTTCGTTCATCTTCTTTGGTGTTTCATGTTTGCCCCAATCGTCCGTCCCAACAAACTATTTATTTACTGCAGAACTCAAAGAAGATATTTCTTAATGACTCTACAAACAACTTTCGAAACTAGAAAAACAATGTAACTGAATATGAAACTAGTGGCTGGGTGGTCTAAAGGCAAGACATCGACGTCTGGACAAGAAGGTCCCGGGTTTGATTCCACCCGCAGACGATTTAAAAAAAAAAAATTGAATCCGTGATTTCTTCGTGAGTTTATCCTCTCTTGGTCTCTGGGTAGTGAGATCGGATGTCTAGCCCTCTCGGATAACGGAGAAAATTAGAAGATCCCGTGTGTAGTCCGTGGATATTAAAGAAACATTGGCAGTTGGAAACCGAAAAGAGTAGGCCGAAATGGCTGATGCCCGGGCAAAAATATTACGGAAAAATCTAACCAAAACGTGAAAAATCCACGATAAAAATGAGAGTACTCTGCAGTCGGAAAATATCTGCCTGTGTGGCGAGGGACATCTGAGCTGAGCACACATCTGCCGGTGGGAAAAGTTGGAGAAAAGTGAAATTCACGCAAAATTTAGTTGCTCGAGACTTAGATAGAGATATACAGCTGGAGTCCACAAACGAACGAACAAACAAACAAAGGAACAATTAAACAAACAAACAAACAAACAAAGGAACAAACAAACAAACAAAGGAACAATTAAACAAACAAACAAACAAAGGAACAAACAAACAAACAAACAAAGGAACAATTAAACAAACAAACACACAAACAAAGGAACAAACAAACAAAGGAACAATTGAACAAACAAACAAACAAACACACAAACAAAGGAACAAACAAACAAACAAAGGAACAATTTAACAAACAAACAAACAAACAAACAAAGGAACAATTAAACAAACAAACAAACAAAGGAACAATTAAACAAACAAACAATCAAAGGAACAATTGAACAAACAAACAAACAAAGGAACAATTAAACAAACAAACAAACAAGCAAAGGAACAATTTAACAAACAAACAAACAATTGAACAAACAAACAAACAAAGGAACAATTAAACAAACAAACAAAGGAACAATTAAACAAACAAACAAAGGAACAATTAAACAAACAAACAAACAAAGGAATAATTAAACAAACAAACAAGCAAAGGAACAATTGAACAAACAAATAAACAAAGGAACAATTAAACAAACAAACAAACAAAGGAACAATTGAACAAACAAACAATCAAAGGAACAATTAAACAAACAAACAAAGGAACAATTAAACAAACAAACAAAGGAACAATTAAACAAACAAACAAACAAAGGAATAATTAAACAAACAAACAAGCAAAGGAACAATTGAACAAACAAACAAACAAAGGAACAATTAAACAAACAAACAAACAAAGGAACAATTAAACAAACAAACAATCAAAGGAACAATTGAACAAACAAACAAACAAAGGAACAATTAAACAAACAAACAAACAAGCAAAGGAACAATTAAACAAACAAACAAACAATTGAACAAACAAACAAACAAAGGAACAATTAAACAAACAAACAAAGGAACAATTAAACAAACAAACAAAGGAACAATTAAACAAACAAACAAACAAAGGAATAATTAAACAAACAAACAAGCAAAGGAACAATTGAACAAACAAATAAACAAAGGAACAATTAAACAAACAAACAAACAAAGGAACAATTGAACAAACAAACAAACAAAGGAACAATTAAACAAACAAACAAACAAAGGAACAAACAAACAAATAAACAAATAAACAAACAAAGGAACAAACAAACAAATAAAGAAACAAACAAACAAAGGAACAAACAAACAAATAAACAAACAAAGGAACAAACAAACAAATAAAGAAACAAACAAACAAATAAACAAAAAAATAAATGAACAAACAAATAAACAAACAAACAAATAAACAAACAAACAAAGGAACAAATAAACAAACAAACAAATATACAAACAAACAGTGAATGTGAAACTATTTCTGACTCTCCCCTTTCATATAAATTTATCGAGCTCAAAGCCTTTATGTTTATTTTTTTTTACTTTCTATTTCCGTCCCTTTCTCTTCGGTTCCCTGCAATCAGGAGACTCTTCTCGAATACTCTTTCTAGTCGCTCCATATTTTGTTTTTATCGAATTCATGACTTTGATGCTAATTTAATTCAATTAATACCTCGTAACATTTCTTTTTTTTAGAAATTATGTGAAGCAATACTGAGGTAACTCTATATTTTCAGAGAATTTCTAGGTTCATTAGTATTGGAATGCTAGCAAATTATGTTGATTTTTTTTTTTTTCATATAAAAACGCTTACACTACACAGCGTTCTGGAAATCATATTTTGGTCTCGATTCTTTCGTCAGAAAGTATATTTTTCTTTATAATACTCCTTCTTTGTTGTATGGAAATATAACTGTCCTTGCATTGCGTCATAATATTGTTTTTATTTTTCAGTAATGTCTCCTTTGTTTCTATCCAGCAGTCAGAAGGGATGTTGGGGAAACACTTATAGTTGCATCCAGCTTTATCTATCGCTCTATAATTGTGAGTGTTTGATTTGACGAAGAAAAGGTCCGTCCATTCCTCTATAATTGTGAGTGTTTGATATGACGAAGAAAAGGTCCGTCCATTCCTCTATAATTGTGAGTGTTTGTTCTGACGAAGAAAAGGTCCTTCCATTCCTCTATAATTGTGAGTGTTTGATATGACGAAGAAAAGGTCCGTCCATTCCTCTATAATTGTGAGTGTTTGTTCTGACGAAGAAAAGGTCCGTCCATTCCTCTATAATTGTGAGTGTTTGATATGACGAAGAAAAGGTCCGTCCATTCCTCTATAATTGTGAGTGTTTGTTCTGACGAAGAAAAGGTCCTTCCATTCCTCTATAATTGTGAGTGTTTGATCTGACGAAGAAAAGGTCCGTCCATTCCTCTATAATTGTGAGTGTTTTATTTGACGAAGAAAAGGTCCGTCCATTCCTCTATAATTGTGAGTGTTCGATTTGACGAAGAAAAGGTCCGTCCAATCCTCTATAATTGTGAGTGTTCGATCTGACGAAGAAAAGGTCCGTTCATTCCTCTATAATTCTAACTGTTCGATATGACGAATAAAAGGTCCGTCCGTTCCTCTATAATTGTAACTGTTCGATCTGACGAAGAAAAGGTCCGTCCATTCCTCTATAATTGTAACTGTTCGATGTGACGAAGAAAAGGTCCGTCCATTCCTCTATAATTGTAACTGTTCGATGTGACGAAGAAAAGGTCCGTCCATTCCTCTATAATTGTAACTGTTCGATCTGACGAAGAAAAGGTCCGTCCATTCCTCTATAATTGTAACTGTTCGATCTGACGAAGAAAAGGTCCGTTCATTCTTCCATAATTGTAACTGTTCGATCTGACGAAGAAAAGGTCCGTCCATTCCTCTATAATTGTAACTGTTCGATCTGACGAAAAAAAGATCCGTCCATTCCTCTATGTCGTCTTCAAATATTTTCTTCTGTCTTCTACGCTTTCTTCGTTATTCTCTGTACCCCAAAAGATGATCTTCCCCACAACGAACCAGTGAAATTACACGCCCATTACAACAGACTTGGAGTCTCTTCTCAGCCATCAAGAGGATTATGCACGTATCAGTGTGTTGCTGATAATCTGATATGTTTGATATATGTTCAACTAAGCATACAAGTTACGGAGCGTGAAACAAGAGCAATATAGTTAGTCTCAATTTAAAAAAAAATATATTATTGATATATGTATAATGCATTGATTTTTATAAACATATATATATATATATATATATATATATATATATATATATATATATATATATATATATATATAGACGTATAAGGAATATGGTGTTAGTGACCATAAATTTTACAGGCCTTCAGGACATGATTTTTTGGGGGTAATGTGGTCAGTATTGCGCCCGTGCCGTTTCCTTTCCCAGAAAAAATCCGGTACCTATGATGGAACCTAAGGCTGGATGAACCCGGAAGCCGTCGGTTGGTATGGAACCCTACCTCTTGTACTTTGTAGTCCAGTTCACTAACCACTGAGCTATCGCGGCTAGCATATATATATATATATATATATATATATATATATATATTGTATATTATATTTTTAAATATAGAGAACAAAAAAAATATCTACGGTAGAATGCGCACAGCAAATATTTATTAATATCCAAAACTGTGGAGCGTAAAATTATCACAAATATAACCTCAGAATAATTTTGCTAAAATTATTTTTTTAACTTTTAGCATTTTTCGCAACACGTGGTCTAGCACAAAATCACCTGCTATTTAGTTGTCAATGAAGTAATATAACGTTTCTCAAATCAACAAACTCACTGTCTCGTTCATTCATGTTCATATTAACATAGCGTTTCTCAAATCAACAAACTACCTGCCTCGTTCATTCATGTTCTCATGTTTAGCTGTCGAGGCCCTTCCAGTAGAACCGCTCCCATACTTTTCTACTATTTGACCCGAGACTAAATAAATTACCAATTGTAGTTTCATGATTCGTGTTCTTGTCATATTTTGAAAAAAGTTTCAGTCCGCTAATCTTCTCTCAATCTATTTGATTTCTTCTAACTTCATCAGTAAACGAATTACGTTACACTGTGTTTTAATATTGCATCCAAGCATCGTAAATTTCGTCGACAAGGTCATTCCGTGCACGTCCTGCTCTAGCGTAGAGGCGACTATTCCATATGATAATGACTGAAATTGCCAGTAGAGAGAGAACCAGAACTTTGTATCTCTCTCGACACTCAAAGTGGCTAGAAGAGGGAAGATAGAAGAAAAGAAGGAGACGATGACGATGATGATAATGATGATAATGATGATGATAATGATGATGATAATGATGATGATAATGATGATGATAATGATGATGATAATGATGATGATAATGACGATGATGATAATGATGATAATGATGATGATAATGATGATTATGATGATTATAATGATAATGATGATTATTATTCAACACTTTAAAAAACATTGAATAATCCAAGGAAGCATAGCCAAGCACACTAAACGTTCGCTTTATTCAACTGATACAAGCTACCGCCCATCTCAAACAGGCGATTTATAACTTGTCTGTGGAACAAATGCACACAAAGAGACATCAGCAGGATTTTTCTTTCTCTTTGAAAACAAAAATGTGATGTATAAACTGTTAATATCCACACAGTGATAACTTGCTTAAAAGTGCATGTAGGATGTAGAAATGGATCACAAAATATTCGGACACAGTAAGACTTTAATTTGAGAGTAATAGAGGAGAGAGAGAGAGGGAGAATTATAATGCCGGAACTTAAATTTGTTCATCCCCGCCCCTTTCCTACCCTCCCACGTAAGCACACAACCTCCCTGCATTAGTTGACCCCCTCAACTTCTAATTTATACAACACCAAAGGTGCACATTTTCACGTCATGTCCTGGCTCATAGTTCCAAATAAATGACAGGTACGACCAGAAACCACGCTGTAAACACATTCCTGAACACTTGCTGCGAGACGAATATATATTAATTTACCATTCTAAACACGCACACAAAACATTAACCACCTCAGACACAGGCCATTGTCTCTAGAGAGCGACATGGCGCCATCTTGAACGTCTGCAGCAATTTGAGTCCAACAATGTTCCTTTCTTGTATTTATTTGAATTTTCTTTTGATTTCTATCAGCCGGGGGGTGTTTCAAAAATGCGCGCACGCCAGGATTTATATAAGAATATCATATAAACTTCATTGCTGGAATTTAACGAAATCCTATACTGCAGAAGTGAAAGTGATTGCCCTTATAGGAAGGATCGATTCTCACGGTCTTACCAAAAGATCAAGCCAGTCTTAAAGAAAAAAAAAAAATAGGAAAGCTATAATTTCTGAATTTGGCCAGAACTGATTCTGTTTCGACAGAATCTCGAATGTGCTTTATGAATGGCTACAAATCAGTTTCCTCCATCGCTGAAGCGTCAGTTAGTAGATCACTGAGTGAGTCAGAACACACAAAATGCTGCGGAAACAGCTTTGGGTTATTCTGGTTTATTTTGTGTTTCCATTTCAACATTTATTTAGTGCATAATTTAAAGAATATATTTATATGCAAATGTGTCCTCTGTATACGACTTGTGAAAGTTTAGGAAATCTTCGCAATTGTAAATAGGACACTTTCTTTTTTCTTTCTTTCTTTCTTTCTTACTTTCTTTCTTTCTTTCTTTCTTTCTTTCTTTCTTTCTTTCTTTCTTTCTTACTTTCTTTCTTTTTTTTCTTTCTTTCTTTCTTTCTTTCTTTCTTTCTTTCTTTCTTACTTTCTTTCTTTCTTTCTTACTTTCTTTCTTTCTTTCTTACTTTCTTTCTTTCTTTCTTACTTTCTTTCTTTTTTTTCTTTCTTTCTTTCTTACTTTCTTTCTTTCTTACTTTCTTTCTTTCTTTTTTTCTTAATTTCTTTCTTTCTTTCTTTCTTACTTTCTTTCTTTTTTTCTTACTTACTTTCTTTCTTACTTTCTTACTTTCTTTCTTTCTTTCTTGTTCAGTACCTTTTTTTTGTTACGAAGACAAATAAAGAATAACTTTAGTTACAAATACAGTGTGTTTGTGTATGTGTCTACGTGTGTCTACGTGTGTCTATGTACGTGTATGTCTGTCTATGTGTGTGTGTGTCTATTCAGTTATATTTCATCTCTTTCAAAATTATAACTGGTTTCAAAGGTAAATATAATCTTTCTTTTCTTTTTATTTTTAATGACAAGAAAAAAAGCATTAAAGTTTATGTTAATTACAATATGAAAGATTTGTTCCTAATTTTGACACTTTTGTTTTAATCATAGTTTTGAAAGATTGATTTGTTTAATCCCAGTTTTGAATGATTTGTTTAATCCCAGTTTTGAAGGATTTGTTTCAATCCCACTTTTAAACAATCTGTTTAATCCCAGATTTGAACGATTTGTTTTAATCCCACTTTTTTTTTTTCACACAGTGCAACGTTTTAACGGGTGTTCAATCAGACTGGATCTGGCAGACTCTAATTGTGATGTTCTGTCTGTGGGGGGGGGGGGGGGGGGCGATCAACACACTTAACCTGACAGTTGACTTCATGTGAGAGTCTGGAATCCTACTCTGATTGAGTCCTGATCGTATAGAGAGAGAGAGAGAGAGAGAGAGAGAAAGAGAGAGAGAGAGAGAGAGAGAGAGAGAGGGAGAGAGAATCCCACTTTTGAACAATTTGGTTTAGTCCCACTTCTGAACAATTTATTTTAACCTCATATAATGATTACTATATTGGTAAAGTTGTAAAATTGAACAATTTATTTTAACCTCATATAATGATTACTGTATTGGTAAAGTTGTAAAGTTGTAAAATTGAACAATTTATTTTAACCTCATATGATGATTACTGTATTGGTAAAGTTGTAAAGTTGTAAAATTGAACAATTTATTTTAACCTCATATAATGATTACTGTATTGATAAAGTTGTAAAGATGTAAAATTGAATAATTTATTTTAACATCATATAATTATTACTGTATTGGTAAAGTTGTAAAGTTGTAAAATTGAACAATTTGTTTGTAGATTTCGACAGTAGCTCAACACAGATTTCTCTTACCAATAATCATAAAAATCACAACCTCTGTAAGGCGTTTGATCGTAATTTGTAAAGTTAATTATGAATGATTAAGATCAATTATAGAGCTACAGATAAGTAAGTAAAAATGTAAAGTACCCCCCGTCCGACAGATAAGCGACTCCTAAATCTTCTTCTTCTTCTTTCCTTCCTCATTTGCCTTTCAGCGTCGAGTAAAGTAAAATAAAAAGTAAAGTGCCCCGTCACGCCAAGTGGCGTATAGGGAATATGGTGTTAGTGACCATAAATTTTACAGACCTTCAGCACATGATTTTTGGGATGATGTGGTCGGTATTACGCCCCTGCTGCTTTACTTTCCCAGAAAAAAATCCGATACCCATTAAAGGTTGGGTGAACCCGGAAGCCGTCGGTTGGAATCGAACCCTAACTCTTGTCCTTTGTAGTCCAGTTCACTAACCACTGAGCTATCGCGGCTCCCTTTCAGCGTCGAGGGGAGATATAATTTGCGGTCTTTCGCTCTTCTGTTCGCTTCTGCTGCTGTTATGTTTCTTAGTGTTCCTAATATTCCATCGATCCATCTTTTTCGTGGTCGACCCTTGGGTCTGGAGTTTATTGAAGGCCCGTTGTGTTGTTTTTTGATCACTCTGCCTTGTAACGTGGTCAAACAAATTTATCTGTTTTTTCTTTATATATTCTATAGCGGGGGCTATTCCTAGTTTTTTTCTCAAACTCGCAAAAAGGTTTCCTAAAAAAAAGGGAGATGCACTGACGTATTACTCACCCTAGAACTGCTAGCAGAAAAGATGACAGAACACAATCAACATTTGTACACAGTTTTCATAGACCTATTGGACTACAAAGGACGAGAGGGCAGGTTCGATCCAGATCGACAGCTTCCGGGTTCACCCAGTCCTAAATGGGTACCGGATTATTTTTCTGGGAAGGTAAAGCGGCACATGCGTAATACCGACCACATTACCCCAAAAATCATGTGCTGAAGGTCTGTAAAATGTATGGTCTTTAACACCATATTCCCTATCCGCCACTTGGCGTGACAGGGGCTCTTTACTTTTTACTGACCTCCTCTCTGATATGTCACTCTCAGCACAGTTGTAATATCATTCAAGTATACTATCTCAGTTTAGTATCTGAATTATCTTTAGCGATCAGCACTGGCCTCCTCTCTGATCTGTCAGTATCAACACATTCCCCAAAAATTGCAGATGCTCCGTCAGCCGAGGGTACACGATACTTCTACTCTTAACATTTTGAGCTTTGGTCGTCATTTTTTGCTGATTCTAAACAGTGCGAGATAACAATAGTGATCCGCCTACATATGTGGCAACTAGGAATGTCAGTGAATTCACACCTTCACAGGTCTCCCGTCGCCGCAGGTTCTTTCGTGATAAAGTTGCGATTGATTTCTTTTAAATAAATTTAATAACTAAGGAATGTATGTATGTACCTGTGAATCTGATTTTAGAAAAGTCGGGAGAGTTGCGCAATGTCAACCTCACTTCTCTATCCTTGCTGGCTAATAACTCCATCAATTTAAACTACGCTTACTTTTATTCTTAATATCATTTTAACCATGGTTAATTATTAATTACTCAATATTAAAATATATTAATCGTCTTTTTTTATTCTTCAAATGTACACACGATGCTAGTTATTATCATGGTCCGTCTTTCTGAGGTCGACAACTGTTTTACGGTGATACACACCCCATTGAGTATTACCTGAAACGTGTTAACATTAATACATGGAACATGTTAACGTTAATACCTGAAAAATGTTAACATTAATATCTGGAACATGTTAACATTAATACCTGAAAAATGTTAACATTAATACCTGGAACATGTTAACATTAATACCTGAAACGTGTTAACATTAATACCTGAAACGTGTTAACATTAATACCTGAAACGTGTTAACATTAATACCTGAAACGTGTTAACATTAATACCTGAAACGTGTTAACATTAATACCTGAAACGTGTTAACATTAATACCTGAAACGTGTTAACATTAATACCTGAAACGTGTTAACATTAATACCTGAAACGTGTTAACATTAATACATGGAACGTGTTAACATTAATACCTGAAACGTGTTAACGTTAATACCTAAAACGTGTTAACATTAATACCTGGAACCTGTTACAATTAATTGAGCATATTCAAGGGAATGTGCTGTTAAAAAATCAAGAGGAAGGAGTGGTATGTAGTTGTCAAAAAAAAAGACAACAAAAAAAATAAGAATAGTAACAAGTATTTGATGACGTGAAACACTTGGAAGGTAATTCAAGAAATCGGTTCTGGCGGCTACAAGGACAAACGCCGGTGTGATTATGTTGAATGTCAAAGCTGCACGGAGTTAAAAGATCGGTCAATCAATGTGAAGGCTATTGAGACCACAGAACAGTTATTATGTATTCATTTATATATAAAACAGGGAAGAGCGTGTAGCCGAATCGATAACTCGTCCTGATCCAAATCAGGAGAACGCGGGTTCGATTCTCGGCAGGGTCAACAGTTTTTTTCTATCTGGAAAAGGTGGGGAAGAGGGGGGGGGGGGGGATATTCAGACCCGAACACCTCGCAGTGACTCCACTGGACAAGCGGCCCTTATTCTCCGGTCCAATATGTTCCACAGACAGGTCCCATGTAATGAGAAAATTCCGTAAGGATAGTTTTTTTTTTTAAATATAAAACATCATCAGTAAATGAAATGACTTTAAACGTAAAACCAAATTTAGTGTAAGAAACTAGTGACGTAAACAGACACACACAAGCTTTTTTGTGTGCACATTTCTGCACATTCACGACAGCCACACTCAGGTTACCATTTCTTTTTCATTTTGACCTCGGCCTGACACACAGGATAGACATTTTTATTTTCTTTAACATATTTCGATTATTTTTGTTTTGGATGGTTCGTTATTAGTTTTACTTACATATCCGTGTGTGTGTGTGTTTTTTTTTGTTTGTTCCTGCTGAAGGCCTATTGGGCCGAAACGTCGTTTAATCTGTGTCGTCCACTAATCACGTAAAGCTTCTAACATACCATTTTTTTTTTCTATTTTTTTTTATGTTTCCACACACAAGCTTACAGGTGGACGTATTTTACAATTACGCGCGTCGGAAAATTGCCGCAACGTTGTTTGTTAAATAACAAAAATTTAATAATTCTGATCAGGCACACTCATCCCAGATGTAAATGTGTAAAAAAAAAAAAAAAAAAAAAAAAAAAAATAAGAAAGTAAAGTGCCCCCGTCACGCCAAGTGGCGTATATGGAATATGGTGTTAGTGACCATACATTTTTCAGACCTTCGGCACATGATTTTTGGGGTAATGTGGTCGGTATTACGCCCGTGCCGCTTTACTTTCCCAGAAAAAAATCCAGTATCCATTATAGGCTGGGTGTATCGATTGGGATCGAACCCTACCTCTTGTCCTTTGTAGTCCAGTTCACTAACCACTGAGCTTTCGCGGCTCCCCATTCTTCTAATGTACTTAATTACGTTAATTTCTTTATTTTAGTTAACTTAACGTTATCTCACTAACTTTACTTTATGTAACCTAACTTTATTTAAATTGCTTTACTTCGCTCAATTTTACTTTACTTTACTTAATCTAACTTTATGTTACTGTAGTTTACTTTACTTTACTAAACCCAGATTTAATTTTCTTAATTTGACTGTACTTCGTTATGGTTTACTTTACTTACTTAAGTTTCTTTACTTCACTTCATTTTACTTTACCTAATTTTATTTTAGTTTATTTAACTTTACATTACTTTACTTTGATTTACTTTAATTTACTTAACTTAACTTTATTTACTTTACTTCTCTTTACTTAAACTAACTTTACTTTATTTTACATTCCTCCGCTTCCACTCCCTTTCCACGTTGAGCGAATATCAAATGTCAATACTAGGTACTTTACTTTCATGTGTGGAACTCATCGTAGTTTCTACATTTCAATGACCCACGGTCTTCTAAGTCTGCCTTTTCCCATTGCTTCTGAACGTTGAATCTCTCCCCGCATTATTGTGTTACATATCCAAGATACCATGTCTGTTGTTCCCAAACAAGGTAACCACATTGATATAATCTCATCTATTTTTGCTTTTTTTGTGACGTTTTTACAATTCTGAACAAATATTCACGCCATGAAAATAAATGATACCCATAACAGTTTGTGGTGTAAATTAAATCTAGTTCTGGTCATCATATTTTAACATAATTATCATCATCATCATTGAGTGCCTTCTCCGCAACGAAGGTTGGCTACCATGGATCGCCATTCCACTCTGTTTCTTGCTTTGATGGTGCAGGCTGACATAGATTGACTTGTCCATCTTTTGATGTTACTCGTCCATGTTAGTCTTGGTCTGCCTCTGCCTCTTTTACCTTGTATTTTCCCTTCCAATATTACTTTTAGTAGGATGTTGTGTCTTTTAACATGCCCCAAAAATGTCAATTGTCTTGTCTTAATTGTAGTTAGTAGTTCTCTTTTTATTTTCAGTTGTTTTAAAACTTCATCGTTTGTTATCTTTTCTTTCCATCCAATTCTACTTATTCTTCTATAAATCCACATTTCAAAGGCTTCAATTTTCTGTTCTGTTTTCTTGTCTAATGTTCATGTTTCTGCACCATACAGGAATGTTGAGAAGACATAACATTCTGCTATTCTTAGTTTTAGTCCTGGTGTTATTTGTTTTGATGTTAATATGTTTTTCATGACATTAAAAATACTTTTAGCCATTCCCATTCTTTTGTTTATTTCAGTTGTACATTTTCCATCACTGGTTATATCATCATCATCATCATCAAGTACCGGGCCTACTGGTGTAGGTGATCATGTCTCTCCACAACTTTCGATCTCGGCAGCTATTTATCATTTCTGTTGTTGACCTTCTGCCAAGCCATTCTCTTAAGCTGTCTGTTATTTTTTTCTCTTTGCTTCCCTCTATCTCTTCGTCCCTCAATTTTTTCAGTTGTTACAATATATTCCAGTTGTTCTCTTCTCATTACATGGCCAAAAAAAATGATGATTGTTTCTTCCTAATATTGGAAATTAGCTCTCTTTTTACTTTGACCTCTTTCAGAACATTTTCATTACTCTTCTTAGCTGTCCATGATTCTCTCAACATTCTTCTGTAAAACCACATTTCTACAGACTCCAGTGATTTTTTTGTCTGTTGTCCTGTTGTCCATGATTCGCATCCATATGTTAAGACTGGCTCTACATAAGATTTAAGAACTCTTTTTCTTGTTTCTATTGTCAAAAATGGATTGCATAGTATCTTCCTCATGTTTTGGAAAGCTGCTTTTGACTGAGCCATTCTGCATCTCTCCACTTTTGTACATCTTCCGTCTGAGGTTAACAAAGTTCCCAAATATTTAAATTCATTTACCTGTTTTAATATTGTTCCACTTGTCTTTATTTTGCACTGAGGTGATGTCTTTTTCTTTGTTGTTACCATTACTTCTGTCTTTTTGCTATTAAGGCTGAGTCTTTATTTTTGCTTTCTTTCACTATAATGTCCAACATTTTCACTCTTAGCGATTAAGACTGTATCATCAGCATACCTTAAATTATTAATGTTATGACCTCCAATTGTTATTCCAGGATGTCCCTTATGGATTTTAAAATAATTTCACTATAAATATTAAACAAATCTGGTGACAGCACACAACCTTGTCTAACACCCTGTTTTATTTGTTGAAACATTCCCAATTGGTTTCCAGTTCTTATGGCCGCTGTTTGTTGCCAGTAAATGTTCTTTATTATTCTTAGATCTTTGCTGTCTACGTTTATGCTTTCTAAAATTTTGATTAGTTCTTGGAGCTTTACTTTGTCAAATGCCTTGGTGTAATCTATGAAACATAGGTATAGATCTGTTTTCACCTCTATGGCTCATTCTACTAAAGATCTTATGATGTAAATGGCATTGCTTGTTCCTTTATCTTTAACAAAACCACACTGTTCATCGCTAATTTCTGGACTGATTTTGTTTCGCACTCTTCGCATGATGATTCTTAGTAATATCTTAGTCATATGACTCATACGGCTTATAGTGCGATGATCATCGCATTCAATCGCATCCGATTTCTTTGGTAGGGCTATGAATATTGATTTGAGCATGTCGTCTGGTATATATCCGCTGTTGTAGATATCATTCAATATTTTTGTTATTATTTCTATTCCAAAATCACCCATGGCTTCAATCTCTTCGTTAGTTATATTATCTGGTCCAGGAGCCTTGCCTGCTTTCATATTGCGCAAGGCATCTTCCACTTCTTCTCTGAGTATTTCTGGTCCTTCTCCATTATCCTTTATATTTACTTCCGTTCGCTCATCATTATAAAGATCTTTAATGTATTCTGTCCAACATTTCCTTATGTTTTCTTGATCAATCAACAGTTCTCTTTCCTTTGATCTTAGACATCCATTTTTTTATTGCGTTTGTTTTTCTTCCTGTTAATTCCTCAATTTGTTTGTATTAATCCTTTAGCATCTCCTTTTTGTTGCAGTTCAAACTCTTTGCATCTCTCTTTTAGCCATGCTTCTTTTGCTTCATTGCATTTTATTACAATTTCTTTATTAGATCGCTAGGATTTTCTGCTAGTAGTACAGTATCGTCAGCATATCTTAGGTTATTTATTATATTTCCATTAATGTGTAGGCCTGGCATCTCTGTGATGTTTTTAAAGATTTGCTCAGGGTATAGATTGAACACGCTTGGCGATAGGATGCATCCCTTTCTTACTCCTCTTTTTATATCAATGGGTGTAGAGTTCTCTTTGTTATATTTTATTATTGCTGTTTGCTCCCAGTATAGATAACATATTAGTAGTATGTTCATGTCATCTAGATATATCTCTTTTAGGCATTCTATAAGTTGTTTGTGGTGTACTCTATTAAAAGCTTTGGTGTAGTCTATGAAGCAGGCATATATTGGTTTCTTTACGTCTGTGTACTTTTCGATTAATGTTCTGATGCAGAATATGGCTTATTTGTCCCACTATTTTTCCCAAATCCAAATTGCTGCTCGTCTAATTCAGTATTGATTTCATTCTGAATCCTTCCTTGTATAACTTTCAGCAAGATTTTTGTAACATGGCTCATTAGGCTTATTGTTCTAAAGTCACTGCATTCAACTGCACTATTCTTTTTAGGCAATGCAATGAACGTTGATGTTTCTAGTTCATTTGGTATGTATCCTGTGGTATATGTCGTTGCATATGTCTGTAATCACTTCAATGCCAACATCTTCTAGTGCCTGTATCATCTCTATCTGTATGCTGTCAGGTCCTGCTGTTTTTCCCTTTTTCATTGTTTTCATAGCTTTTTCCACCTCAGATTTTAGGATTGTATAGCCTGATGTACATTTTATAACTGGTTTCTTGTCCCTTTGATCATGAAATAGTTCTGTTATATATTCCTGCCATCTATCTATTATATCTTTATTGTCTGTTAGCATTTTTCCTTTTTTGTCTGCAGTGGATCCACCTACTGTGGTAAAGCCACAGGACCAGATCAAATTCTTTCAGAAGTCATCAAAGTATATATCAACACCTACACCAAGATGTTACATAATCTGCTAGATAAAATTTGGGAGAGGGAAGAAATACCTAAAGACTGGAAAGAAGGTATATGATCAAGCTACTAAAGAAAGGAAGTTTACAGGAGTGCACAAATTATAGGAGAATTATGCTACTATCAGTGCCAGGAACAATATTAAGCAGAATAATTCTGGAGAGACCAAAAGAGGCCATAGAGAAACAATTGAGAGATGAACAAGCAGGTTTTAGGAAGAACAGATCATGTGCTGATCAAATAACTACCTTACCTATAACAGTTGAACAAAGTTTAGAATTATACAGTCCCCACTTTATATCGGATTTATATATTACGAAAAAAGCATTTGATAGTTTAGACAGAGGAATGTTTTAAAAGTTACTGAGTCATTACGGAATCCCCACAAAGTTTGATAAGAACAATGTATGAAGGAATGAAATATAGTGCGGTGCGTGAAGGGCAGCTTACGGAAGCATTTGAAATAAGAACAGGAGTAAGGCAGGGAGGCCTTCTGTCTCCATTTCTCTTTTTAGTGAGATTGGATTATGAAAATAATTCAAAACAACAGAAATGTAACGCAGTGGTCACTGACCAAGCAAATTGGTTACTAAGACTTTGCTGCTGAGATAGTTCTCCTATCACAAAAAAACATCAACAGATGCAGGAACATATGAGCATACTTGATGTATGATACAAACATCTGGGACTGAAAATAAATAGAGATAAGACCAAAATTATGAGAATTAATGCAGTTGGCAATAACTAACCAAATAACAATTGGAGAAATACCTTTACCAGACGTACAATCGTACATATATTTGAGCATTAATATAGACAAAGAGGGAGGAACCGAGAGTGATGCCAAATTAAGGATATCAAAAGCAAGCCAAAATAAGGATATCAAAAGCAAGCCAAAATAAGGATATCAAAAGCAAGAGAAGCATTCGTTGCATTGATAAACATGTGGAAATCCAAAGAAAAAGGTTAAATACACACAAAAAATGTTCAACTCCAGTGTTAAGTCAGTCCTATTATATGACTGGAAAAGACAGAGAACAACAAAAATGACAATCATGAAGATAAAGACTTTCATTACTGAATGCCTGCGCAGAATAAAAGGATGGAAATGGTAGGGCATAATCACTAACATAGAATTATGGAAAATACCAGTTTTTAAAAAAGTGGATAAAGAAATACAAAGAAGACGTTGGCGTTGGATAGGATACACACTGAAGAAGCCAATTGAGATAATTACATGACATGCACTTTTTTGGAATTTCCAGGTGAAAAGACAAAAAAGAAGATCAAAATATTCTTGGAGAAGACAGATGGAAGCAGAGATGAAGATGATGGGGAAAACGTGGAATAATTATAAAAGAATTGCAAGAAACAGAACGACTTGGAAAATTTTTGTTGTTGAAGACCTATGCTCCACAGGGAGTTGAAAGGAAGAAGAGAGAAAAAGAAGAGTAACCTCTGTTAGTCATAGCTGACTATGAATTTTGCAGTGCTATTAGGAAATGTTATTTTTTTTCTTTTATTTCGCAGTGTTTTCATTCTCTTTTTCTATGGATCCGTCTGCTTTTTGCTTGAGTGTTGGAGCTTTAGAGTGATTTCCAAAGATTGTGGTCTGCAGCTATGTCTTCCCAGGCTGCAGGGTTTATGTCCAGTGTCTTCACGTCACGTTTACACACGTCCATAAATCGGAGTTTTGAGCACCACCTAGTTCTTTTACCATCTACTAATTGTCCATACTTTGTCCAAAATACTGGATAGCTTGGTGTCATGGCATGGAAAACAGTCAACAACAGAACTGATACGATGCTGTAGGTAGAAGATTGTGGAAGGACATGATCGCCTACGCCAACCGATTTGGCACATGATGATTATGATGTTGAATTGTCAATAAAGTATATCTTTTGGTATGCGGCCATCTTTCATACGCGAAGCCACCGCAACCTACGTTGTGTGAGCGGCGTGTAGATGACGTTCGTGAGGCCTGTGTGAGTGAGTAAACTTCACATTTATATATGACATGTTAAAAATATATACTGCAAGTAAAGCTTTCAATCCGAGAAACGTACTTTTAGGATACGTCAATTTGTAAGTAGTACGTCTGTTAGCATCAGTAGTTTAATATACGTCTGTTAGCATCAGTAGTTTAATATACGTCTGTTAGCATCAGTAGTTTAATATACGTCTGTAAGCATCAGTAGTTTAATATACGTCTGTAAGCATCAGTAGTTTAATATACGTCTGTAAGCATCAGTAGTTTAATACATTCAATTTGATTTGATGTTTTACATCATTTTTCCTAAAAAGACTGTATGTATATATATATATATATAAATCCTATATAAATCCTATATATATATATATATATATATATATATATATATATATATATATATATATTTATATTTATATAAATCCTAACTGGCATACTGCCGCATGAATAAGCGTTTAATGTTACTCACGAAACATGGAAGAATGACTCTATCCAACAGTCTGACAGCGACGTCAAACAGGTAATAATGTATAAGCAGATCAATGCGAGGCCTTGTCTGTTATGAAAGCTTGTTTGAGAGCAGTTAGCTTAAGTGGAAGATGTGAGAGAGACTCGTTGCAGGAAGATGAGAGAAGGATAAACACACACAGACTAGTGTTGTAACACTCACGCAGGTTTTTTTGTATTATGTCAGATTGAGAAATAGTGTAACAGAGAGGGAGACAAATAGTGTGGAAGATGGGAGACGAATAGTGTGGAAGAGGGGGAGACGAATAGTGTGGAAGAGGGGGAGACGAATAGTGTGGAAGAGGGGGAGACGAATAGTGTGGAAGAGGGGGAGACGAATAGTGTGGAAGAGGGGGAGACGAATAGTGTGGAAGAGGGGGAGACGAATAGTGTGGAAGAGGGGGAGACGAATAGTGTGGAAGAGAGGGAGACGAATAGTGTGGAAGAGGGGGAGACGAATAGTGTGGAAGAGGGGGAGACAAAGAGTGTGGAAGAGGGGGAGACGAATAGTGTGGAAGAGGGGGAGACGAATAGTGTGGAAGAGGGGGAGACGAATAGTGTGGAAGAGGGGGAGACGAATAGTGTGGAAGAGGGGAGACGAATAGTGTGGAAGAGGGGGAGACGAATAGTGTGGAAGATGGGAGACGAATAGTGTGGAAGAGGGGGAGACGAATTGTGTGGAAGAGGGGGAGACAAATAGTGTGGAAGAGGGGGAGACGAATAGTGTGGAAGAGGGGGAGACGAATAGTGTGGAAGAGGGGGAGACGAATAGTGTGGTAGAGGGGAAGACAAATAGTGTGGAAGAGGGGAAGACAAATAGTGTGGTAGAGGGGAAGACAAATAGTGTGGTAGAGGGGAAGACAAATAGTGTGGAAGAGGGGGAGACAAATAGTGTGGAAGAGATGGAGACAAATAGTGTGGTAGAGGGGAAGACAAATAGTGTGGAAGAGGGGGAGACAAATAGTGTGGAAGAGTGGGAGACAAATAGTGTGGAAGAGGGGAAGACAAATAGTGTGGAAGAGAGGGAGACAAATAGTGTGGAAGAGGGGGAGACAAATAGTGTGGAAGAGGGGGAGACAAATAGTGTGGAAGAGAGGGAGACAAATAGTGTGGAAGAGAGGGAGACAAATAGTGTGGAAGAGGGGGAGACAAATAGTGTGGAAGAGGGGAGACAAATAGTGTGGAAGAGAGGGAGACAAATAGTGTGGAAGAGAGGGAGACAAATAGTGTGGAAGAGGGGAAGACAAATAGTGTGGAAGAGGGGGAGACAAATAGTGTGGAAGAGAGGGAGACAAATAGTGTGGAAGAGAGGGAGACAAATAGTGTGGAAGAGGGGAAGACAAATAGTGTGGAATAGGGGGAGACAAATAGTGTGGAAGAGGGGGAGACAAATAGTGTGGCAGAGGGGGAGACAAATAGTGTGGAAGAGGGGGAGACAAATAGTGTGGAAGAGGGGGAGACAAATTGTGTGGCAGAGGGGGAGACAAATAGTGTGGAAGAGGGGGAGACAAATAGTGTTGAAGAGGGGGAGACAAATAGTGTGGCAGAGGGGGAGACAAATAGTGTGGCAGAGGGGGAGACAAATAGTGTGGCAGAGGGGGAGACAAATAGTGTGGAAGAGAGGGAGACAAATAGTGTGGTAGAGGGGAAGACAAATAGTGTGGAAGAGGGGGAGACAAATAGTGTGGAAGAGTGGGAGACAAATAGTGTGGAAGAGGGGAAGACAAATAGTGTGGAAGAGAGGGAGACAAATAGTGTGGAAGAGGGGGAGACAAATAGTGTGGAAGAGGGGGAGACAAATAGTGTGGAAGAGAGGGAGACAAATAGTGTGGAAGAGAGGGAGACAAATAGTGTGGAAGAGGGGGAGACAAATAGTGTGGAAGAGGGGGAGACAAATAGTGTGGAAGAGGGGGAGACAAATAGTGTGGCAGAGGGGGAGACAAATAGTGTGGCAGAAGGAAACATTAATAGTGCGTTTAATATATATTTTTACATTTAGCTAGGGTAGCTACATCAGCAGTCTCAGACATGTTCTGTAATAAACTCGTCCTTGGGTAGGTTGTGGAATACAGTACTTAATGTGCAGCCTATTCATGTATCGATCGCCGTTATTGTTAACTCCGAGTTTAACATGGACGAGTAACATCAAAAGATTGACAAGGCAGCCTATGACAATCTGCACCATCAAAACAAGAGACAGAGCGGAATGTCGCTCCATGGTAGCCAAACTTCGATGCGGAGACGGCACTCAATGATGGTGATGATTGTTAACTAAGCTTATTTGAGCTATAATAATAACAGAAAATACTACGCGTATCTGAAATAACGCATGCGTAACCAATTATTTTTTTTTTAGATTCTGTTTTATATAAATTACAATATAAAAATAAATAAATATAAATTACATTTAATGCAGAAATACATCTCATGGATCAAAACAAACACACACAAAAATCTCGTTAAAAAATGTAAATAACACTCACTTGTCAGTTCCGAAGTTTCCTCTGGTTGTAGAAGGACAAGCTCAACAAATTGTTCCACGTAGAGAGGGATTCCCTATCGACATTTTTATTCTACAGCATTTGATTGGTAAACTCCAGCCAAGTGAGAATTGATTGGCCAATCGATAGCGTCCCTAGAGCGTCGCTCTTGCTATTCTGGAGTACAGCAAATGGCGGGAAGCGATTTATCTTAAAACTACCCCGACGAAGATTTTCTTCATTAATATCAGTAACAGAGAGGTGGCTCCAGACGTGCAAACACCGACCGGCGACTTCCTTCCAAATTTGTCCTCATGAAAAGCGGGAAGTATTTTTTTAAAGATTGCTACATTTTTGAAATGTTGATTTTTCCTATAAAAAATCGTGTTATTTAGTATAAAAGAATCTATAGAAATAATTCTCGCATGTATGGCGCAAAAATATTGAAAGATTTTTTAACGGCCGATATATCCATATATCGTAACTGACATTTAAAAAAAAATTGATTCGTACAATCAGAGAAAGAAAGTAGTTAAATTAAACAGCGGAAAAGTTTGCGAGAAAGTACTGGAGAAATGTTAATAAAATACTAAAATAAATTTCTATAGTCGGTTCAGAAATTGTTGCCCATGCTGAAAATTAATTTTCTCGGAAACTGTTTAATGCATTGCATATGAAATTTTGCATGCAGTCTTATATTTCCCCTGACCATAATACAATATTTTGTTCTATTAATAAATTGATCTAGTGTAAGATGTTGCTTTTGTAGCATATGTAAAAAAAAAATAACTGCTTTTAAAAACATCCAAAAACGTTTCTACATTCAATCCCCGCTTCATTTCAATAACGGGCACACTTTCCAATTTTAAGTGATAAACAACCATGCCAAGTCTCAAGGTGCACGGGATACCCGCGCGGAAGACAGCGAGTGACCTAACCATCATATAGATGAGCTCGTAAGTTGAGTGTGATACACAGAATAAATGCGTATCGCAAAACATAATTTATTTTTCCGAAGTGCTAAATTAGTAGCCTATCTCAGTTTTCTAATCATAATGAATTTAAAGTGTAAACCCATCACTATACAAAATGTAATTTTAATATTCAACAGACACTTGTGAGTAGCCTAAGAGGGTTCGATTATGCAGCAACATCCAAGAGCCAGAGAAGAGAACACTGGATGTAGAGAGAAAAACTTGTATCCGTTGGATAAGACAGGACTTTGAATCTGAAAAGGCTACCGTCAATCAAGAAACAAAAATTAAAGTGGATGATTTTGACAAAGATGTTATTAGACGTGAGGTTTTGAAAATGTTTCAGGAAAATAAGCTTGTTACTCTCCGCAACCTGAAAATTACAATCGGAATGCAATATTAAACTGTCAAAAGCGACCACTTTTCGCAAATTTCTCGACGACAGGAACATTGTTTGTGTAAAGCCATGATTGATTGTTTCTCCGAGTAAATAACTGAAGCAGATGCGAGAGAGAAGAATAGAAGGCCGTGACATAGATTGAGTTATTGAGTTATTAGGATTTAGGAAAAATGGCGGGACAAAAGAAGCCATATTCTACATGAGAACATTAATTGAAAAGTACACAGAAGTAAAGAAACCAATATATGCCTGCTTCATAAACTACGCCAAAGCTTTTGATAGAGTACACCACAAACAACTTATAGAATGCCTAAAATAGATACATCTAGATGACATGGACATACGACTGGTATGTAACTTGTACTGGGAGCAAACATCAATAATAAGATATAACAAAGAGAACTCTACACCCATTGATATAAAAAGAGGAGTAAGACAAGGATGCATCCTATCACCAAGCTTGTTCAATCTATACACTGAGCAAATCTTTAAAAACATCACAGAGATGCCAGGCTTAAACATTAATGGAAAGATAATCAATAACCCAAGATATGCTGACGATACTGTACTACTAGCAGAAAATCCTAACGATCTACAACAATTACTTAATGAAATAAACATGACAAGCAAAAATATGGACAAAATATGAATATCAAAAAGACTAAAACTATTATCATAAACAAATAAAATACTCAAAACCCACAAGTGGATATCAAAATTGAAGGAATAGACCTGGAGACAGTTCAGAGCTACAACTACCTTGGACATACTATAACCAGTGATGGAAAATGTACAACTGAAATAAACAAAAGAATAGGAATGACAAAAAGTAATTGTAATGTCATGAAGAACATACTAACAACAAAACAAATAACGCCAAGGCTAAAATTAAGAATAGTAAAATGTTATGTCTTCTCAACATTCCTATATGGTGCAGAAACATGGACATTAGACAAGAAAACAGAACAGAGAATTGAAGCCTTTGACATGTGGATATACAGAAAAATAAGTAGAATTGGATGGAAGGAAAAGAAACAAACGATGAAGTTTTAAAACAACTAAAAATGAAAAGAGAACTACTAAATACAATTCAAACAAGTCAAATGCGATTTTTGGGCCATGTTAAAAGACACAACAGCCTACTAAAAGTAATCCTGGAGGGGAAAATACAAGGTAAAAGAGGCAGAGGCAGACCAAGACTAACATGGACGAGTAACATCAAAAGATGGACAAACCATCCTATGACAACCTGCACCATGAAAGCAAGAGACAGAGCAGAATGGCGCTCCATGGTAGTCAACCTTCGTTGCGGAGATGGCACTCGATGATGATGATGATTGAATTACTGAGCTATTTTAGGGTCATCATCATTGCACTCCGAACATGTCGATAGATGCTCAGATCCCCTCCTCAGCAAGCCCCGTCCAGCGAATGACGGCTCCAGTTCTGTGTTGGTTGATAAGTCTTCTTACACGCCCACTAAGTTTCTCGTTTCTGGCTGTGCCCATCTTAACTCCCATCTCTATCATCCGAAGGAGTGACGTGGATTTGTGGTTGTCGAAGTTCTATGCTCTTCCCACATTTCGGAGGGCATTGATGATATCCGCCCGATCCATTGGTTGACCGTCCTCAACGACAGCGCTGCTAGCCAACCTGTCCACTCTTTCATTTCCCCGTACTCCGTCTTGTCCAAAGACATAGACAAATGTGACCTTCATGACATAGATATTTGGATAAAACGTGGCTGAAATGTATCTCATAGTCTCACTGTATCTATGAGCAGGGATGGTAATCACTTGACAGAGAAAGTAGAAGAAAATACCAAGCAGCAAAGGCCAGCTCATTATAATGGTATATTCTGGCAGCATGTAATTAGCCTATAATTAAAGAAGATTTGTATGAAGAACTAGCCTTATATGAGTATTAAGCGATATTATTATCCCTAGACCTTTATTTGGTGTTATGGAGTACTCTGTTGAGGTCTCCATGTGTGATCACACAAGACATCAAAATCCTAATAGACACTCTGTTGAGGTCTCCATGTGTGATCACACAAGACGTCAAAATCATAATGGACACTCTGTTGAGGTCTCCATGTGTGATCACACAAGACGTCAAAATCATAATGGACACTCTGTTGAGGTCTCCATGTGTGATCACACAAGACATCAAAATCCTAATAGACACTCTGTTGAGGTCTCCATGTGTGATCACACAAGACGTCAAAATCATAATGGACACTCTGTTGAGGTCTCCATGTGTGATCACACAAGACGTCAAAATCATAATAGACACTCTGTTGAGGTCTCCATGTGTGATCACACAAGACATCAAGATCATAATGGACACTCTGTTGAGGTCTCCATGTGTGATCACAAGACATCAAAATCATAATAGACACTCTGTTGAGGTCTCCATGTGTGATCACACAAGACATCAAGATCATAATGGACACTCTGTTGAGGTCTTCCATGTGTGATTACACAAGACATCAAAATCCTAATAGACACCCTGTTGAGGTCTCCATGTGTGATCACACAAGACATCAAGATCATAATGGACACTCTGTTGAGGTCTTCCATGTGTGATTACACAAGACATCAAAATCCTAATAGACACCCTGTTGAGGTCTCCATGTGTGATCACACAAGACATCAAGATCATAATGGACACTCTGTTGAGGTCTCCATGTGTGATAGACACCCTGTTGAGGTCTCCATGTGTGATCACACAAGACAACAAGATCATAATGGACACTCTGTTGAGGTCTCCATGTGTGATCACACAAGACATCAAGATCATAATGGACACTCTGTTGAGGTCTCCATGTGTGATCACACAAGACATCAAGAGCATAATGAACACTCTGTTGAGGTCTCCATGTGTGATCACACAAGACATCAAAATCCTAATAGACACCCTGTTACAATGTCGATGATTTCATTTAAAGAAATAAATTCATGAATCCTTTGGAACTACCAAAAATGTGGTGGTGCGATTGTGACATTTTTATTGCCTCTTTTTTTAATACTTTACTCTCGTTCTGCAATGTGATTGTTGTTTGAGTGACAGAAGAAACACTGAAATACAACATTGTTTGAGAGATATATTATCTAATCTGAAATTAAACAAGCTTTTGATTTTTGGGAATCGGCATTTGTGATGACGAATACAACACGTCCGTTGAAGAAACTTTCAAAGGGGCTGTTAAAAAGTTGGATCTCCTAAATGTCAAAATGGCTGATTGATTATCTTGGTAAGAACTGAGTACACGTGGACGCAAGGCTATTTGAGGACGGATCTAATAAACCAAGGAACCTAAATGAGATAGTGCGGCAACGAAGGGGAACATAAATTATTGGGGATTTACAGTAATGTAAGTCGGGTGAAGCTTCGTTAGTTCAAACAGAAACGCTGGTTACAAATAATAAGTAATTTGTTATTATTGTGGAAAAGCACAACGTAGGAAGTATGTATTGCTTCTTCTTCTTTCCTTTCTCATTTGTCTTTCAGCGTGGAGGGGAGATATAATTTGCGGCCTTTTGCTCTTCTGTTCGCCTTCGCAGCTGTTGTTTCCTAGTGTTTCTAATATTCCGTCAATCCTTTTTCGTGGTCGGCCTTTGGTGTTCTCGCAACGTTTATTGAAGGCTCGTTTTGTTGTGTTTTGTTGATCTTTCTTTCTTGTCACGTGGCCAAACCATTTGTATCTGTTGTTTCTTTATATATTCTATGGCGAGGTTTATTTCTAGCTTTTTTTCTCAGTTCTTCATTTCTGATCTTATCTCTCAGACTGTTTTCTGTCATTCGTCCAACACACTTCATCTCAGAGAGGGTTTTTTTTTACCCTATTGTTCTTGATCTGGCACTGGTAGCACAACGTTGGGATGAAGATTGTATTGTATAGTGCCCGTATTGCCTCTAGGGTTATTTCTTCCTTATTGGACAATGGTGGTGATAGTTGTCCAATGATTTGACAAGCTTTGTTGCAAATTGAGTCTATTTCTGCTGTTTGTAAATTGTTTGTCACTAAACTTCCTACGTATTTAAATTTCTCTACATGTTTTAGTTGCCTGACTTCTATAGTTATGTTGATGTTCTGTTTCTCTTTTATTATTTTCATGACTTCTGTTTTGTTGATGTTGATTTTCATGTTGTATTTTGTGCATGAGCTGTTGAGTTTGTTTAAGTGTTTTTGTAGGTCTTCTATTGTTTCATGTATTAGTGCCTGAGCGGTTGAGTTTGTTTAAGTGTTCTTGTAGGTCTTCTATTGTTTCATGTTTTAGTGCCTGAGCTGTTGAGTTTGATTAAGTGTCCTTGTAGGTCTTCTATTATTTCATGTAATAGTGCCTGATCGTCAGCAAATAAAAGCTCGTTGATCTCCTCTGTCTCTGCTAGGTTGGCTAACTTGCATATATAGCCCAGTATAGTCCAATATTATATTATATGGATTCATAGATTACGAAAAGGCATTTGATAGTTTAGACATAGGAATGCTTTGGAAGTTGCTGAGTCATTACGGAATCCCCATAAAGTTTATTTACCTGATAAAAACAATGTATGAAGTACAGCTTACAGAAGCATTTGAAATAAGAACAGGAGTAAGGCAGGGATGCCTTCTGTCTCCATTTCTCTTTCTGCTGGCCATGGATTGGATTATGAGAGTGGCTCGAGACGGTAGAGGTGGGGTCCGGTGGTCGTTGACCAAGCGGCTTGTTGATTTGAACTTTGCTGATGACATGGCTCTCCTGTCGCACAGCCATCGACGGATGCTGGATGGGATGAGCATACTTGGTGCGGGATCGCAGCAGCTGGGACTGAAAATTGATAGAGATGAGACCAGCATTGTGAGAATTAGTGCAGTTGGCAGTTGTCAAATGAAATTGGGAGAAATGCCTCTGCTGGACGTGCAGTCTTGCATATATCTGGGTGGTGATATAAATATGGAGGGAGGAGTGGAAAATGATACCAAAATGGGGGTATCAAAAGCGAGGGGAGCATTTGTTGCACTGGGAAACATATGGAAGTCCAAAGAAATTAGGTTAAATACAAAAATAAAAATTTTCAACTCCAATGTTAAGTCAGTCCTATTATATGGCTGTGAAACATGGAGAACAACAAAAATGACAATCATGAAGATACAGACTTTCATTAATGGATGCTTACGTAGAATAAAAGGATGGAAATGGCAGGACAAAATCACTAACATAGAATTTTGGAAATGTACCAGTCAAACACAAGTGGATAAAGAGATACAGCGAAGACGATGGCGCTGGATAGGACACATACTACGGAAGCCAACTGAGAGTATTACATAACATGCCCTTTTTTGGAATCCACAGGGGAAAAGACAAAGAGGAAGACCAAAGAATTATTGGAGAATACAAATAGAAGCAGAGATGAAGATGATGGGGAAGACATGGAATGATCATAAAAGAATGGCAAGAAACAGAACTGCTTGGAAAGTGTTTGTTGAGGACCTATGCTCCACGGGGAGCTGAAAGGTAGAAGAAGAAGAAGATAGTCGGTATGTATTGCAACTGTGAGTATTTGTAATATACTACATTAGGGACATGAGTTGAGTACGTTAAATAACTTCACTCACGACTGTCGTTATCGTAATATTTCACTCTACTCACACTCGACTAGGACACGTACTCTATCACGAGAGCTGCCTACTATTGGAGACACACGTCACGTGAAGGGAAAGGAAAACAACAAAGAACGAGTTCAACTCAGTAATGGTGTAGAGTAAAGTAAAGTATCCCCGTCACGCCAAGTGGCGTATAGGGAAATATGGTGCTAGTGACCCTATATTTTACAGACCTTCAGCATATGATTTCTGGGGTAATGTGGTCGGTATTACGCCCGTGCTGCTTTACTTTCCCAGAAAAAAAATCCGGTACCCATTTAAGGCTGGGTGAACCCGGAAGCCGTCGGTTCGTATCGAACCCTACCCTTTTCAGTAATGGTGTACTCATCAGCAAAACGTGTATCAACACAACAAAATATTCCTACAGTAATAGAATATTAGCTGGTATAACATATATTGGGGCAGACGTTTGTTTATTGTTTGCTTCATTTACTTGTCATACTAACTATATATTTGTTTTATTGTTTGCTTCATTTACTTGTCATACTAACTATATATTTGTTTTATTGTTTGCTTCATTTACTTGCCATACTAACTATATATTTGTTTTATTGTTTGCTTTTCTTTGTTTTTCTTCTGAATCTTGATCCTTCCAGGGCCACTAGACGTTGTATAAAGCTCGTAGTGCTATCTTTCTTTATTTGTTGCTCTATTCTTGGCGATTTGTTCGGTCTTATCCAATGGCTGCCAACTTTGCTAAAGTTATTAGTGTCTTTTTCCATCCTGTGACTCTCCAGGTGCGCCCCGCACATTCTTTTTTCTGTATTCTGATATTTTCCATATAAGGGCCTGTTTTGGAATTCTTCTTTTGTCTCTTCTTAACACATATAATATAAAAGAGGTGCACTAGTTACTTGGATAATATAAGAGAGGTGCACTAGTTACTTGAATAATATAAGAGAGGTGCACTAGTTACTTGGATAATATAAAAGAGGTGCACTAGTTACTTGAATAATATAAAAGAGGTGCACTAGTTACTTGGATAATATAAAAGAGGTGCACTGGTTACTTGGATAATATAAGAGAGGTGCACTAGTTACTTGAATAATATAAGAGAGGTACAATAGTTACTTGAATAATATAAAAGAGGTGCACTAGTTTCTTGGCTAATATAAGAGAGGTGCACTAGTTACTTGGATAATATAAGAGAGGTGCACTAGTTACTTGAATAATATAAGAGAGGTGCACTAGTTACTTGAATAATATAAGAGAGGTGCACTAGTTACTTGAATAATATAAAAGAGGTGCACTAGTTATTTGAATAATATAAAAGAGGTGCACTAGTTACTTGAATAATATAAAAGAGGTGCACTAGTTACTTGAATAATATAAAAGGGGTGCACTAGTTACTTGAATAATATAAAAGAGGTGCACTAGTTATTTGAATAATATAAAAGAGGTGCACTAGTTACTTGAATAATATAAAAGAGGTGCACTAGTTACTTGAATAATATAAAAGGGGTGCACTAGTTACTTGAATAATATAAGAGAGGTGCACTAGTTACTTGAATAATATAAAAGAGGTGCACTAGTTACTTGGATAATATAAAAGAGGTGCACTAGTTACTTGGATAATATAAAAGAGGTGCACTAGTTACTTGGATAATATAAAAGAGGGGCGCTGATTACTAGGCTATTACAACACAGGGTCACAAGTTACTTGGCTAATATAAAAGAGAGACACTTATTACTTGACTAATATAAAAGAGAGACACTTATCACTTTGCTAATATAAAAGAGAGACACTTATTACTTGGCTAATATAAAAGAGAGACACTTATCACTTGGCTAATATAAAAGAGAGACACTTATCACTTGGCTAATATAAAAGAGAGACACTTATCACTTGGCTATTATGAAATTGGGAAGGAACGAAACTGAAGAAAAAATGAGTTTAAAGTTTCTTGATTATTATAAAACTGAGTTTTAGGTTGCAAGTTACTATCAGACTGGGTTATTGGTTAATGAGTTGTTATAAAATGGGGTTATAGATTACATGAAGTTATATCACGCTACTTCTCTTTTATAGGTTATTGGACTAATATAATAGGTTACTAAACTAACCTAACTTAAAGGAATTAAAGTATTTGATATTTGAGCACAATGTTTACAGAAGATGGAAAACTAGACAGAGAAATTGACATGAGAATACAAAAAGCAAATGCCGTCACATACCAGTTTTTACCATTGTTAAGACATCCAAACATTTCTATGGCAGCTAAACAACAAATGATAAATAGCATTTTCATACCAATTTTGTGCTATGAAAGTCAAATATGGACCCTGACTAAATCACATTTAAGAAAGATCAATACATGTGAGATGCGATGCTTGAGAAAAGTAACAAACAACACAAGAAGAGATAGAATACCGAATGAAACCATAAGAAAAATGGTAGGAAAAAAACCCTGCTAAGAATATATAGAACAACAACTTAAATGGTTTGGCCACCTGGTCAGAATGAACCATTACCAATCACCATCAATGGCGTTCTTCTCAAGAAAGCATGGAAAAAGACCAAGAGGAAGACCCAGAAGAAGATGGATAGATGCAGTGACAGAGACATGTAACTAAAAAGGAAAATCACTAATTCAGACAATTCGAGCAGCTCAAGAACGACAAATGATATAACCACGACACCTTTTAGGTATCAATGAGAAAGAGAAAAGAAAGAAGAAAGAAGACTAAACTAACCTAACAGGTTACTGGGGTAATATAACAGGTTACTAAACTAACCTAATAGGTTACTGGGGTAATATAACAGGTTACTAAACTAACCTAACAGTTTACTGGGTAATATAACAGGTTACTAAACTAACATAACAGGTTACTGGGGTAATATAACAGGTTACTAAACTAACCTAACAGGTTACTGGGGTAATATAACAGGTTACTAAACTAACCTAACAGGTTACTGGGGTAATATAACAGGTTACTAAACTAACCTAACAGTTTACTGGGGTAATATAACAGGTTACTAAACTAACCTAACAGGTTACTGGGGTAATATAACAGGTTACTAAACTAACAGGTTACTGGGGTAATATAACAGGCTACTTAACTAACCTAACAGGTTACTGGGGTAATATAACAGGTAACTGTACAATTATAACAGATTGCTGGGCTATTATAAAAGGTTACTGGAATAATATAGCAAGATACTGGACTATTATGATAGGTTTCTAAGGTAATATAACCTGGACAAACGGACAATTACAACAGATTACTGGACTGTTATATATTATAATAGGTTACTGGAGTAATATTATTGGTTCCTGGACTAAACGGGATTAACTATTATGAAGAAAAAGGCAGGCAAAAAGAGGGAAAACAAAAAAATAAGGAGAATAAAAAGTAAAAAAAAAAAAAACTCAGAATGTGAGAAATTGAATGCAGAGAAGGCAATGAAGGAAGAAGGCGAATAACCAGAAGAACAAGCGGACAAATGAGAACTAATAGGTGAAGAACAACAAGAACAAAAAAAAAACCATTAAAAAATGAATAAATAAAAATAAAAAGCAGAAGTGGGGTAAGTAAAATATACATAAAATGGTATTAAGCAGCTACACTTATAGAGAGACGCGACAAACTACAACGTTTCGACAAGAGCATTCATCAGGTACAAACCAGCAACTATTAATACGAAGAAGAAAAAAAACACACATAGCTGGCTTAGAGAGGAACAAAGGTAGGACAATGAAAACAATTTAAGAGGGGGCCAGTGATTAAAGGAAAGAGTAAAAGGAGTTTAAACCTCTCGGATGGAGTGTGTAAAAAAAAAAAACTGGCCATGAGTCGAGGGTAAGTAGAAGTAGCCAAATTAATTCGAAATGTGGAAACAAATTCTGGCCACTTCTGTCCGTGTTGTTAGCGGCATGGATTCAGGGGCAATAACTGTCTGACTTGAGGAAATGACTGTTTTAATCTGAACTCGCCACTGGCGTACTGGGAGGACTTGTTGGCTTCCCTGTAGAGTTTAAGCAAATACTAATGTTAAACATGACAAACCGGCCTTTTCACATTAGCCTTTCCATTTGACTGCAGTAAAGTCATTAAACAACCCACTGTCGACACAGCTTCCCTGGCAATAGTCACAGTTACAAATAAGGAGAGAAGGATGTTACGATCGTTTATTTAAAAGAAGAGAGAGCATTTCTTTTGTCTCATTTTCTTATATTAAATCCATCATCACTATAGACTTTCAGAATGTCCATTAACATTCCGCCCTTTTTTCTAATAACCGGAGTAGACTTCAGCACTGTGCATAACTACGTATCACCTGGGGGACAGTTAATTTCAGAAAGCTGGAAAATCACAATCGGCAACGGAAAAAACTTGGCATTGTTACAAAGCTATGGATATATTCGCTTGTGCGAACTGAGGCCTGAAAGGGGACTAAAGAATGTTGTCGCTGTTCTCGACCAGGCATGTCGTAAGTGGCGACTAAAGAATGTTGTCGCTGTTCTCGACCAGGCATGTCGTAAGTGGCGACTAAAGAATGTTATCGCTGTTCTCGACCAGGCATGTCGTAAGTGGCGACTAAAGAATGTTGTCGCTGTTCTCGACCAGGCATGTCGTAAGTGGCGACTAAAGAATGTTGTCGCTGTTCTCGACCATGCATGTCGTAAGTGGCGACTAAAGAATGTTGTCGCTGTTCTCGACCAGGCATGTCGTAAGTGGCGACTAAAGAATGTTGTCGCTGTTCTCGACCAGGCATGTCGTAAGTGGCGACTAAAGAATGATGTCGCTGTTCTCGACCAGGCATGTCGTAAGTGGCGACTAAAGAATGTTGTCGCTGTTCTCGACCAGGCATGTCGTAAGTGGCGACTAAAGAATGTTGTCGCTGTTCTCGACCAGGCATGGCGTAAGTGGCGACTAAAGAATGATGTCGCTGTTCTCGACCAGGCATGTCGTAAGTGGCGACTAAATAATGTTGTCGCTGTTCTCGACCAGGCATGTCGTAAGTGGCGACTAAAGAATGTTATCGCTGTTCTCGACCAGGCATGTCGTAAGTGGCGATTAAAGAATGTTGTCGCTGTTCTCGACCAGGCATGTCGTAAGTGGCGACTAAAGAATGTTGTCGCTGTTCTCGACCAGGCATGTCGTAAGTGGCGACTAAAGAATGTTATCGCTGTTCTCGACCAGGCATGTCGTAAGTGGCGACTAAAGAATGTTATCGCTGTTCTCGACCAGGCATGTCGTAAGTGGCGACTAAAGAATGTTAAGTCTTGCGACTGGCTATCCTGTACTGTTAAAGAAAAGAAACTCAAAAAAAGCCCCAAAAAAAACTTCATTAACATGGATGTCAAAGAAAAGAAAGAATGCCAAAATATACTTGAAGAAGACAGGGTTGAAGCAGAGATGAAGTAGATGGGGAAGTTATGGAACTATATTCATCATCATCATCATCAAGTACCGGGCCTGCTGGCATAGGACATCATGTCTCTCCTCAACTTACGAGATCTCGAAGGTTATTTTTATCATTTCTGTTGCTGACCTTCTGCCAAGCCATTCTCTTAAGCTGTCTGGTATTTTTTTCTTTTTACTTCCCTCTAGCTCTTCGTCCCTCAATTTTTCCAGTTGTTACAATATATTCCAGTTGCTCTCTTCTCATTACATGGCCAACAAATGATGATTGTTTCTTCCTAATATTGGAAATTAGCTCACTTTTTGCTTTGACCTCTTTCAGAACATTTTCATTACTCTTCTTAGCTGTCCATGGTATTCTCAACATTCTTCTGTAAAACCACATTTCTACATACTCCAGGGATTGTCTTGTCTGTTGTACTATTGTCCATGATTCACATCCATATGTTAAGACTGGCTCTACATAACATTTAAGAACTCTTTTTCTTGTTTCTATTGTCAAAAATGGATTGCATAGTATATTCCTCATTTTTTGGAAAGCTGCTTTTGCCTGAGCCATTCTACATCTCACCTCTTTTGTACATCTTCCGTCTGAGGTTAACAAAGTTCTGAACTCGCCACTGGCGTACTGGTAGGACTTGTTGGCTTCCCTGTAGAGTTTAAGCAAATACTAATGTTAAACATGACAAACCGGCCTTTTCACATTAGCCTTTCCATTTGACTGCAGTAAAGTCATTAAACAACCCACTGTCGACACAGCTTCCCTGGCAATAGTCACAGTTACAAATAAGGAGAGAAGGATGTTACGATCGTTTATTTAAAAGAAGAGAGAGCATTTCTTTTGTCTCATTTTCTTATATTAAATCCATCATCACTATAGACTTTCAGAATGTCCATTAACATTCCGCCCTTTTTTCTAATAACCGGAGTAGACTTCAGCACTGTGCATAACTACGTATCACCTGGGGGACAGTTAATTTCAGAAAGCTGGAAAATCACAATCGGCAACGGAAAAAACTTGGCATTGTTACAAAGCTATGGATATCTTCGCTTGTGCGAACTGAGGCCTGAAAGGGGACTAAAGAATGTTGTCGCTGTTCTCGACCAGGCATGTCGTAAGTGGCGACTAAAGAATGTTATCACTGTTCTCGACCAGGCATGTCGTAAGTGGCGATTAAAGAATGTTGTCGCTGTTCTCGACCAGGCATGTCGTAAGTGGCGACTAAAGAATGTTATCGCTGTTCTCGACCAGGCATGTCGTAAGTGGCGACTAAAGAATGTTATCGCTGTTCTCGACCAGGCATGTCGTAAGTGGCGACTAAAGAATGTTAAGTCTTGCGACTGGCTATCCTGTACTGTTAAAGAAAAGAAACTCAAAAAAAGCCCCAAAAAAAACTTCATTAACATGGATGTCAAAGAAAAGAAAGAATGCCAAAATATACTTGAAGAAGACAGGGTTGAAGCAGAGATGAAGTAGATGGGGAAGTTATGGAACTATATTCATCATCATCATCATCAAGTACCGGGCCTGCTGGCATAGGACATCATGTCTCTCCTCAACTTACGAGATCTCGAAGGTTATTTTTATCATTTCTGTTGCTGACCTTCTGCCAAGCCATTCTCTTAAGCTGTCTGGTATTTTTTTCTTTTTACTTCCCTCTAGCTCTTCGTCCCTCAATTTTTCCAGTTGTTACAATATATTCCAGTTGCTCTCTTCTCATTACATGGCCAACAAATGATGATTGTTTCTTCCTAATATTGGAAATTAGCTCACTTTTTGCTTTGACCTCTTTCAGAACATTTTCATTACTCTTCTTAGCTGTCCATGGTATTCTCAACATTCTTCTGTAAAACCACATTTCTACATACTCCAGGGATTGTCTTGTCTGTTGTACTATTGTCCATGATTCACATCCATATGTTAAGACTGGCTCTACATAACATTTAAGAACTCTTTTTCTTGTTTCTATTGTCAAAAATGGATTGCATAGTATATTCCTCATTTTTTGGAAAGCTGCTTTTGCCTGAGCCATTCTACATCTCACCTCTTTTGTACATCTTCCGTCTGAGGTTAACAAAGTTCTGAACTCGCCACTGGCGTACTGGTAGGACTTGTTGGCTTCCCTGTAGAGTTTAAGCAAATACTAATGTTAAACATGACAAACCGGCCTTTTCACATTAGCCTTTCCATTTGACTGCAGTAAAGTCATTAAACAACCCACTGTCGACACAGCTTCCCTGGCAATAGTCACAGTTACAAATAAGGAGAGAAGGATGTTACGATCGTTTATTTAAAAGAAGAGAGAGCATTTCTTTTGTCTCATTTTCTTATATTAAATCCATCATCACTATAGACTTTCAGAATGTCCATTAACATTCCGCCCTTTTTTCTAATAACCGGAGTAGACTTCAGCACTGTGCATAACTACGTATCACCTGGGGGACAGTTAATTTCAGAAAGCTGGAAAATCACAATCGGCAACGGAAAAAACTTGGCATTGTTACAAAGCTATGGATATCTTCGCTTGTGCGAACTGAGGCCTGAAAGGGGACTAAAGAATGTTGTCGCTGTTCTCGACCAGGCATGTCGTAAGTGGCGACTAAAGAATGTTATCACTGTTCTCGACCAGGCATGTCGTAAGTGGCGATTAAAGAATGTTGTCGCTGTTCTCGACCAGGCATGTCGTAAGTGGCGACTAAAGAATGTTGTCGCTGTTCTCGACCAGGCATGTCGTAAGTGGCGACTAAAGAATGTTATCGCTGTTCTCGACCAGGCATGTCGTAAGTGGCGACTAAAGAATGTTGTCGCTGTTCTCGACCAGGCATGTCGTAAGTGGCGACTAAAGAATGTTGTCGCTGTTCTCGACCAGGCATGTCGTAAGTGGCGACTAAAGAATGTTGTCGCTGTTCTCGACCAGGCATGTCGTAAGTGGCGACTAAAGAATGTTGTCGCTGTTCTCGACCAGGCATGTCGTAAGTGGCGACTAAAGAATGATGTCGCTGTTCTCGACCAGGCATGTCGTAAGTGGCGACTAAATAATGTTGTCGCTGTTCTCGACCAGGCATGTCGTAAGTGGCGACTAAAGAATGTTATCGCTGTTCTCGACCAGGCATGTCGTAAGTGGCGATTAAAGAATGTTGTCGCTGTTCTCGACCAGGCATGTCGTAAGTGGCGACTAAAGAATGTTGTCGCTGTTCTCGACCAGGCATGTCGTAAGTGGCGACTAAAGAATGTTATCGCTGTTCTCGACCAGGCATGTCGTAAGTGGCGACTAAAGAATGTTGTCGCTGTTCTCGACCAGGCATGTCGTAAGTGGCGACTAAAGAATATTGTCGCTGTTCTCGACCAGGCATGTCGTAAGTGGCGACTAAAGAATGTTGTCGCTGTTCTCGACCAGGCATGTCGTAAGTGGCGACTAAAGAATGTTGTCGCTGTTCTCGACCAGGCATGTCGTAAATGGCGACTAAAGAATGATGTCGCTGTTCTCGACCAGGCATGTCGTAAGTGGCGACTAAAGAATGATGTCGCTGTTCTCGACCAGGCATGTCGTAAATGGCGACTAAAGAATGATGTCGCTGTTCTCGACCAGGCATGTCGTAAGTGGCGAATAAAGAATGATGTCGCTGTTCTCGACCAGGCATGTCGTAAGTGGCGACTAAAGAATGTTATCGCTGTTCTCGACCAGGCATGTCGTAATTGGCGACTAAATAATGTTAAGTCTTGCGACTGGCTATCCTGTACTGTTAAAGAAAAAAAACTCAAAAAAAGCCCCCAAAAAAACTTCATTAACATGGATGTCAAAGAAAAGAAAGAATGCCAAAATATACTTGAAGAAGACAGGGTTGAAGCAGAGATGAAGTAGATGGGGAAGTTATGGAACTATATTCATCATCATCATCATCAAGTACCGGGCCTGCTGGCATAGGACATCATGTCTCTCCTCAACTTACGAGATCTCGAAGGTTATTTTTATCATTTCTGTTGCTGACCTTCTGCCAAGCCATTCTCTTAAGCTGTCTGGTATTTTTTTCTTTTTACTTCCCTCTAGCTCTTCGTCCCTCAATTTTTCCAGTTGTTACAATATATTCCAGTTGCTCTCTTCTCATTACATGGCCAACAAATGATGATTGTTTCTTCCTAATATTGGAAATTAGCTCACTTTTTGCTTTGACCTCTTTCAGAACATTTTCATTACTCTTCTTAGCTGTCCATGGTATTCTCAACATTCTTCTGTAAAACCACATTTCTACATACTCCAGGGATTGTCTTGTCTGTTGTACTATTGTCCATGATTCACATCCATATGTTAAGACTGGCTCTACATAACATTTAAGAACTCTTTTTCTTGTTTCTATTGTCAAAAATGGATTGTATAGTATATTCCTCATTTTTTGGAAAGCTGCTTTTGCCTGAGCCATTCTACATCTCACCTCTTTTGTACATCTTCCGTCTGAGGTTAACAAAGTTCCCAAATATTTCAATTCATTTACCTGTTTTAATATGCTTGCTTACGTTTGCCCGATGACTAAAGTATTCTAGAGTATTCATAGACTGTAGAATTCCTCTTCGTCATCCGCCCTTAAAAGGACGTTAAGTGGACGTATCTGCGTCGTGTTGTGGTTTGCAGTATAACTGTTATATTTGCGCCTTTCGGCCCAACACGTCCGACTTAAGAACGACATTTTTGAGTACCGGGTTGTCTTCCCTCTTCGATCCCTGCTCGCTTGGCCAGACTAGTTTTAATATTGTTCCACTTTTCTTTATTTTGTACTGAGGAGATATCTTTTTCTTTGCTGTTACCATTAATTCTGTCTTTTTGCTATTAAGGCTGAGGAACTATCTTAAGAGAATGATAAGAAACAGGAGGGTCTGGAAAGTGCTTGTTGAAGACATGTGCTTCACATGGAAATGAAAGGAGACAACAGTCGTAGGAAAAAGGACAATGAATGGATACATTGGATCTGTAGTAACTAGCTATAGAGACTGTCAGGATGAGATCGAAATAAGATTAGCAACAGTAACCCAAAAATTGAATCCAATGAGGACACTGACATATCTTCTTCTTGACATTTAATGTGCGTGCTGCTATTGCAGTACCAAAGAGGCAGTAAAATTAAAACTGCTGAGGACGTGTGTCTTCCAGATAGCAACACTATAGTTGTGAGTAATTGACAATGTCTTTAGCAACAATGAAGAAAATTGGGTGTTGTTGTTTGTTGTTTGTTATTTATTGTTTGCTATTTGTTATTTGTTGTTTGTTATTTGTTATTTGTTGTTTGTTGTTTGTTATTTGTTATTTGTTGTTTGTTATTTGTTATTTGTTGTTTGTTATTTGTTATTTGTTGTTTGTTATTTATTGTTTGCTATTTGTTATTTGTTGTTTGTTATTTGTTATTTGTTGTTTGTTGTTTGTTATTTGTTATTTGTTATTTGTTATTTGTTGTTTGTTATTTGTTATTTGTTATTTATTATTTGTTGTTTGTTGTTTGTTATTTGTTATTTGTTGTTTGTTATTTGTTATTTGTTATTTGTTGTTTGTTGTTTGTTATTTGTTATTTGTTGTTTGTTATTTGTTATTTGTTGTTTGTTATTTGTTGTTTGTTATTTGTTATTTGTTATTTGTTGTTTGTTATTTGTTGTTTGTTATTTGTTATTTGTTGTTTGTTATTTGTTATTTATTGTTTGTTATTTGTTATTTGTTGTTTGTTATTTGTTATTTGTTGTTTGTTATTTGTTATTTGTTGTTTGTTATTTGTTATTTGTTATTTGTTATTTGTTGTTTTTTATTTGTTGTTTGTTATTTGTTATTTGTTGTTTGCGTTCGCCAACTTTATATCTCTAGCAAAGTCCCAAGAGACTGAATTGTTACTTGAATATAACTTTTTACTATTTTCCATTCTGGCAGCCGTGTGCTCAGGTGTCCCCCGCCATACAGGTTGATATTCTCCGACTACAAATGTACTCTCATATTTTTATCGTCGAGAGTTTTAACGTTTTGGGGAGATTTTTTCTATTAATTTGGCCCGGGCAGTGGCTATTCTTTGGCCTACTCTTTTCGATTTCAGATTGCCAAGTGTTCTTTAACGTGCGCTGAATGCACACGGGACCTCTTGTTTTTCGCCGTTTTCCGAAAGGGTCAGATATCGGATGTCACTACCCAGAGACCAGTGGAAGGAAAAGCCACGGATTCCATGTTATTTATTTTTAATTTTATTTTCCACCGCCAGTGGTGGGAACCGAACCCGAGACCTTCTCGTCTAGAGGCCAACGTCTTACCTCAAGACAACCCAGTCGCCCCCCTCTCTTCGAAAATTGGTTCATTCGAAACAAAATGCTACAGAAAATATCCTTAGCATACCGTGGATAATGGCAATGTGCAATTAAGATATACATTATGGGACCTAACACGTTAAAAAGAACTGGCTTGTAAATGACATCTTACAGTGGGCATTAAAATACTACAGCCACGTCAAAAGACATGGTGGGCTGGATAGAACAATAATGGAAGGCGTGGTTCCAGGAAGATGAGATAGAGGCAGACCAAAAAGAAGGTGCTTTCAAGACATCAAACAGTTCATAACAAGTTTGAGATCTGGCCAGATAGAGATTTTTTTTTTCAGAAGAGCAATGATGAATGCAGCATTCTGTGGGAGATCTAACTAGAGGCAGACATTCTTTCAGACGAGCTGATGCAGCGTTTTACATTGACCTCAAACTTGAGGATGACAAAGCTGGATAATTGTTGCTGTCCATATACTACGGATATGTCAATGTATGTCCATATATTAGGGATGTGTCAATATATGTTCATATACTAAGGATATGTCAATACATGTCCATATACTAGGGATATTTGGTTATTTGGTTATGGAAGGCCCCGGTATCACTGCAAATGAATTAAAATCCATAATTGCCCAACCGCCCATGCCAGCCTAATCATCCGAATATCTCATCTCCCAAATAAAGAAAGGTAACTGTAGTCCACATCGTAGCAGTCCCAGCACACGCCAAAAGACATAAGGCGAAACCGCGCAGAAAGTGAACACAGCCAACTGTTCCCTGTCATACGATATCATCAATCATCGTAAACAATTTGAATATCGAAACATGATCAAAACGGACGAGAGACACAGCTCACAGTGTGCACAGAGCTATGTTACAACATAAGTCCAACCTGACGTTTGTTTATATATTACAACATAAGTCCAACCTGGCGTTTGTTTCTATGTTACAACATAAGTCTAACCTGGCGTTTGTTTCTATGTTACAACATAAGTCCAACCTGACGTTTGTTTCTATGTTACAACATAAGTCCAACCTGACGTTTGTTTCTATGTTACAACACAAGTCCAACCTGACGTTTGTTTCTATGTTACAACATAAGTCCAACCTTGCGTTTGTTTCTATGTTACAACATAAGTCCAACCTTGCGTTTGTTTCTATGTTACAACATAAGTCCAACCTGACGTTTGTTTCTATGTTACAACATAAGTCCAACCTGACGTTTGTTTCTATGTTACAACATAAGTCCAACCTGACGTTTGTTTCTATGTTACAACATAAGTCCAACCTGACGTTTGTTTCTATGTTACAACATAAGTCCAACCTGACGTTTGTTTCTATGTTACAACATAAGTCCAACCTGGCGTTTGTTTCTATGTTACAACATAAGTCCAACCTGACGTTTGTTTCTATGTTACAACATAAGTCCAACCTGACGTTTGTTTCTATGTTACAACATAAGTCCAACCTGGCGTTTGTTTCTATGTTACAAATCTTTGATATAGACCTTCTTGTGTTATTTTTTTTTTAAAGAAGGCTCCAAAGATGTCATTAAACTTAAGCTAGATTATGGTCTCACAGTCCGAGGGAAACAAATTTGCTTATATACATCAAATCTATAATATATATTCCGACGTTAATTTCTTTTTTTTTTTTAGTTTAATAGAGGGCTTCAAAATGCAATTTAACAAAGCCGCTTAAGGCCTCACAGTCCGATGGGACCCCACATTTGCTTATTTATTTATTACAAATCTGTGATATAGACCTTCTGGTGTTAATTTTATGTGTTTTAATAGGGGGCCCCAGAATGTCATTTAAAACTAAGCCAGCTTAGGGCCTCGCCGAGTTTAAATCCGGACCTGCATAACACCGACCACATCGTCCACAAATGTGCCAATGGTCATGAAAGAATATTGGCAGTAACGCGATATTTCCCATGAGTACCACAAGGCGTGATCCTCACCCTTAACATAAAATCATTCATTAGAAGGACTAAGGGAAAGAAAATCTCCGAAAAGCTAAGTTCATCCTTTCTCTATAACTGCTTTAAGTCTCACGGGTTTAAAGTTCCCGGTGGTTTTCATCTGTGTGGGTGGTACTTTTGATTTCTAAAGCACTTTCTCCTTGCATTAAAAAAACAGTGCTAAAGTCTGGCGCGTCAAATCTATCTTGTGACTTGTTTTAACCATTGGTCTTGCCTGTCCACTAAGATTAATCATTTCTAGTTCAGTATTTATATCCGCGATTCCCAAACTGTGGGTCGCAATCACCAAGGGAGTTCTCAAATGTTCTCCGTGGGGTCGCCAAGAAAACTGTTAATTAAGATTCATTTTGCAGGAAATTTCTTTACTAATGTTTTAAAGCGGTGGTACGTTAATTTGTATTTTAAAAGAAAGTCCCATGTTACTTTGATATTATTGTAAAACAGGGTATCAGGTTTCCTGACTGTTATAGCTGGAAGGGTGGGGGGCACAGGTTGCTTGGTTATTATAAGAGAGATAATAAAAAATATCAACGAAATAACCTGAGGAAGAAACTCTAAATTGAACCAGCCATCGAATACATAAAGAAACAACAGATAAATTGGTTCGGCCACATAGCAAGACAAAAAGAACTAACAATGACTCAAAGAGCCATAAACAAACGCTAAGAAAACGCCAGATTAAGAGGAAGACCGAGTATGAGATGGATAAAAGGGAATACTAGAGTCACTAGGAGAGATAACACCAGAAGAGCAAAGAATCGCAGATTGTATCTCCCATTGACGCCAACGGCAATGGGGAAAGGATAGAAGATAGAAGAAGAAGAAGAACGAAATAAGTGAATATATATAAATAAACTTTCCACTTTTTGCCTGATGGTGCCATTGTGTAACTAATTGGTGACAACCGGTGTTTAACTTTAAGTACGTAGCTATTTAATTAATAATTGCATATCATCCGACCACCACGGCAATTTGTAACCCATACAAAAACGGATGCTAAAGACAAAGACACACAATCACTTTGATGTGACGAAGGATTGCCATCAAATAAAAGGCCTCTTATTTAAATTTCAACACAGGGTGTTACAATACCACGCAATCCACTCCAAACAACACGACCTTTTAGCCATTGCGACACTAACAACAAAAACTACACGACATTTAAAGGATTGTCCATAGTGTAGTGTCCATTATAAAAAGCAATGAACTTTGCAGTCTAGGTTTGAAACACATAGCTACTACTAAACCACGGATGTGATAACAATTATTTTGTTTTAGCGAATTCGTTAATAAAATTACCATTTTTTTCAAGTGAGTTTTAAATTTGTTTGCATTTATGTGTTACTTTTCATTTATTTATTTTTTAAGTTTGCGGAATGGAGAGTATAGTTATTGTCAAATCAAGCACGAGAGTCAATCAAAATATCTTGGTGGGCCGGTTCTAACCAGCGGGCCGTAGGTTGTACACAAGCAGAGGCTTGAAGGCATTATGGGGAATGTAGTGTTAAGTGTCCATATTTTGTACATGTCCATAACGCATTTTATGAGTAAAGTGGTCGGGATTACGCCAGGCTGTCCACTCTTTTGTGAAAACAAAAAGTTATCCGGTACTTATTTTTAGAGCCAGCGTGACAACTGAAGCCGTGTTGTCTGAAAAATGTAAAAACGGAGATTGTTAATGACGAGTTTCTAAACACGACCCTTTGTGACTTTGTTTACTTGATTCATTTTTGCTTCCATCAATGCCGCGCCAGACAGATCGGATCGACGGATCTGTTCCGATCCAGCGGATTGTATGTGTGGTCGACCTCTGGCCTAATTCAATGTTCTTTAAGCTTATTTTAGACAAGTAAAAAGTTAGAAATGTCATGTGTTATGTTTGTCCGACAACTAATCAATGCTGCAGAAGCAGACAGACATGATCGAACATTGAACAAATAGTTGGCAGGCAAAATCTAGAACTATTTTGGAACATCAAGGAACATTACAGTTCTAGGTCTTCTTCTTCATTATGCAATATTGTTCTTCTATTTCTTGTTCTTCATCATAGAATATGACTCTTCTCTGGTTCTTGTTCTTCATTATGGAATATGACTCTTCTAGTCAGGGCCGGCTCAAGGTACCGGCAATTCGGGCAGTTGCCGGGGGCGCGCCATGTGTTTAGGGGCGCCATCAAGGATTTTCCAAAATGTTTAGTTTTTTTTTCCCTTGTGACAATTGTTGTAATTATACCTGAAAAGGGCGCCGAAGTTCAGCTTGCCCAGGGCGCCAGCAACATTATGGTCATCACTGCTTCCAAATCTTGTTCTTCCTCGTGGAATATGACACTTCTCTAGTTCTTGTTCTTCCTCGTGGAATATGACACTTCTCTAGTTCTTGTTCTTCATCGTGGAATATGACACTTCTCTAGTGCTTGTTCTTCCTCGTGGAATATGACACTTCTCTAGTGCTTGTTCTTCATCGTGGAATATGACACTTCTCTAGTGCTTGTTCTTCCTCGTGGAATATGACACTTCTCTAGTGCTTGTTCTTCCTCGTGGAATATGACACTTCTCTAGTGCTTGTTCTTCCTCGTGGAATATGACACTTCTCTAGTGCTTGTTCTTCCTCGTGGAATATGACACTTCTCTAGTGCTTGTTCTTCCTCGTGGAATATGACACTTCTCTAGTGCTTGTTCTTCCTCGTGGAATATGACACTTCTCTAGTGCTTGTTCTTCCTCGTGGAATATGACACTTCTCTAGTGCTTGTTCTTCATCATGGAATATGACACTTTTAATTCTTGTTCTTCATCGCGGAATATAACACCTTGAAATATAAACGAAACTATTTTTTCTCCGAAGCTGTGTAGCTGAGTGGTTAGTGTATTCACCATTGGCCTGCAAGGACTGGGTTCAGTTCCCGAATTCGATAACATTTTTCCTGATCGATTTTTTCTAGGTTCTCCCATCCTCTCAAAATTAGTGTAAGAGATTTTTTGTCGATGAAAGTGTAGCGGCCTGATGTGGTACTGACTATATCGTCCACAAAATGTGCTGGCCATCCAGTTGCATATTCTTTGTAGAAAGTTGTGTAATAGTATGGTGTTAATTAGGAGTTCCCTTTTTGTGTTGGCTTTTTTGAGAATTTCCTCGTTGGTCATTGTTCAGGGAACGTTCAACATTCTTCTGAAAAATCCCATCTACAAGGCCTTCGCTTACAGTGGTCAGAATTGGCTCTATATAGCACTGCTGAACTCGCTTTCTCACTTCTATTGACATAGACTTGCTGCATAAGACGTTTTTTTTCTGAATTTCAGAAAAAGGACAAATGTATCTAGTTATTAAATTTTAAAAAATAATGCTGGCCGCTTTCCGCAACAAGTTGATGCTATGTCTTAGTGTAATGGTCATTCTTCTGAATGTCGATTGTGTTTGAAGAGTTTTAGTTTTCATTTTATCAAGCTGCGTGTGTAGCTTCAAGTGATAATATATTATTCATTGTTACCACTTAACTACCAGGCAATATGTCAGTATTAGAAACGATTAGAAAGCGCCTCACATAACTATTTTCGTGACGGCATAGGCATATTTAATACTATTTATCTGTCCTTTGGAAGTGGTGCAACGAGAATTGTATTCTGCGCCTCAACATATGCCTCTGTTCTCAGGACTGTCACCACAGACAAATTTATGGAGAAACGCAACATTCTATTGGCTCCATACCCTCCATAATTCTTGTACTCGAACTTTGCTCCGCGTGACGCCTTCTTCGGGTTATGGTTATGGTTATGGTTAGTCGAAGGCCCCGGTATCACTGCAAACGAATTAAAATCCATAATTGCTCAACCGCCCGTGCCAGTCGAATCAGCCGAATTTAAATTCATTTAATTGAAGGATCTAAACAAAGAAAGGCAGCTGCAGTCCCCATTATAGCAGTTACAGCACATGCTAAAAGACATAAGGCCAAGTGGCACCGAAAGTGAACGCAACTGAACTGTCCTGAAGGACATACGATATCAACATTTAAATTAAGCAATCGGAATATCAAAACACAGCTCATGGTGTGCGCAGAGCACTAAACTCATTAGCTCCGGCAGCAAGCATTACTTGGAATATGAGGAAACTGCAACAAGGAACACTTTTCAAACAGAGCTCCAACGGTTCCTGCTGCCTATCCGCCACACTGACCGGAAGTCCTTCTTCTTGTTACTTCAACTTAAAAAAAAACATTGAAAGGTCCCTGATTCGGTGAAATTAGAGAGATTCAAACCAACGCGCCTAGTCCGGTGAGGTCTATCACACAAAATAAGTGTCTATTAGAGGAGCTTTAGTCCTTGCTAACCCCACTCCCCCCCACCCGTGCAATAAGTAGTTATAAGCACAAAAGTACAACTTTGAAATAAACATAACTGATTAACCAACAAATATACTAATTCAGCCAAAAGAGTTCACATATTTGTCAACAGCTATTGTTTAATTTATATACAAATACAACAATGACATGCGATGCTGTTGCTGTGTCATGGAGGGATCATTTAAGATAGTTGGTGGGTATTGCACAGAAATGGAAACATGGAAGCAAAACAGAACTGTTTTGATGCGACCGAAACCCATCGCAGTGATACAGAGGCTCAGGACGTGATGATTCCTTCGTCGTATCCCTATTGCCATATGACTGAAGCGTTATAGATGTTTAGTTAAACCTGAAGACTGGAAATTGATGGAGAATGAGCGCAGTGAGTCCGGATTTGACTAAGCTGTTAGAGCACAGAGGTCGCTGTTTTTTTTAAATATGGCAGTGACGTAACGGTCAGTCAGCTGATTCTATACCGCGCTTGACAGCAAACCCAGACGCCCCAAACACATCAAATGCCTACTATATAGATGGCATCGTGCCAAAGGGCAGAGGACCACACACTGTTGGATCAATAACCAGGATGGTGATGCAAGGAATGTCCAAAGACAACTCTACAGTTTTGTGAGAAATTGATGTGATTATTTTAAGAGAAAGAGGAAAAGGTAGAAGATAAAGAACATGAAGATGGAGACAAGGAAGGAAGGAAGGAAGGAAGGAGGGAGGGAGGAAGAAAGGAAGGATAGATGGAAGAATAGAAGGAAAAGGAGGGAGGAAGAAAGAAAGGAAGGAAGGATAGAAGGAAGGATAGGAAGGAAGGAAGGAAGGAAGGAAGGAAGGAAGGAAGGAAGGAAGGAAGGAAGGAAGGAAGGAAGGAAGGAAGGAAAGAAGGAAAGAAGGAAAAGAGGAAAGAAGGAAGGAAGGAAGGAGTAAACGACATACATACACAAGTAAGTAATAAAAAATAGCTAATTCAGGTGAAACAAAAACATACATAGTTGGAACGAATGAAATATTTTGTTTCTTATAGCTTTGAAATAATCCTACAATATCTATTCCCAATTGAGGTAAAATGTTAATTGCCTGGCGTTCGATATATTTGACAAATAATTTAGTGTCCGGGCTTGATAAGGCCATATTATCTATCTAGCTAGAAAAATAGCATGCGGCAAATTGGTTTGTGTATTAAAATATGTCACGCGTAAAACAGAACAATGTTTGTGGAACATTCTAATTTCATGTAACAATTAATTTTTCTTGGAGAAATTACATGCAAATTTTTTTTCCCAAATACAGTTAATTATGGTTTCTATTGAGGGAGTATAAAACATAGAAGAAAGAGTCGATGTAACGTAGCGATTAAGAAGATGAGTAGTAAAAGGGTTATTGAAAAAAAAATGCAAAACAGAAAAACATAGAGAAAAACGAGGACAAGATAAAATATAATAGAGAGTTGAAGTTACAAATACTTGCAAATACTTGAACCTTATACATTTCAAGTTGTGTTTCACAAAAGTGCTAACGTGTGGATGCGCATGAGTGGGGCCTCTGTAGCCTAGTTGGGGAATCCCTCCCACTAGCTAGCGCCGTTGGGACAACCCGTGTTCGATTCCCGCTGGAAGCTGCTTGTGAATTGTACTCGTGGTTGGGAAAAAAATACCCACTGGGTCGACCCAGCCGCTGTCAGAAATCAGTACCAGGGTAACACTGAGTTGGTGAGGAAAAGCACCTCCCTCGTGAGTTACGATGCTTGAGGCGACACTAGACAGGAGTCGCCGAAAACGTATGGATCATCAACATCAAGTACCGGACCTGCTGGCTTAGGTGATCATGTCTCTCCACAACTTTCGATCTCGACAGTTATTTATCATTTCTGTTGTTGACCTTCTGCCAAGTCATTCTCTTAAGCTGTCTGTTATTTTTTCTCTTTGCTTCCCTCTTTATTCTTCGTCCCTCAATTTTCCCAGTTGTTACAATATATTCCTGGTTGTTCTCTTCTCATTACATCGCTAAAAAAATTATGATTGTTTCTTCCTAATATTTGAAATTAGCTCTCTTTTTGCTTTGGCCTCTTTCAGAACGTTTTCATTACTCTTCTCAGCTGTCCATGGCATTCTCAACATTCTTCTGTAAAACATTTCTACAGACTCCAGTGATTTTCTTGTCTGTGTCCATGTCCACTTCTGGATAGGCGAGCACAAATGGGTAAAAACCCGCGTGCTTAGACGCCGATTCAAGTCTCTTACTTTTACCTTTACCTTTACCTTTACCTTTACCGTTACCGTTACCGTTACCGTTACCTTTACCTTTACCTTCACCTTCACCTTCACCTTCACCTTTACCTTCATCTTTACCTTTACCTTCACCTTCACCTTCACCTTTACCTTTACCTTCACCTTCACCTTCACCTTTACCTTCATCTTTACCTTCACCTTCACCTTCACCTTCACCTTTACCTTTACCTTTACCTTTACCTTTACCTTCACCTTCACCTTTACCTTTACCTTTACCTCCACCGTTACCTGCACCTTTACCTCTACTTTCACCTTTATGATAGAAATCCATCCAAACTCTAGAAAAAAGGCATAACCTTCGAAATGGAATGCTTCTGAAAACTTATAAACATAATTAATATAGAGAGACTTTGCACCAAATGGAACTATAAGAGGAAAACCAGTCGAGAATACATGTCAAGCTATATAAATATGGGGAGTCGCGATAGCTCAGTGGTTAGTGAACTGGACTACAAAGGACATGAGGTAGGGTTCGACGGCTTCCGGTACACCCAGCCTTTAATGGGTACCGGATTTTTTTTCTGGTGAAAGTAAAGCGGCACGGGCGTAATACCGACCACATTACCCCAAAAATCATGTGCCGAAGGTCTGTAAAATGTGTGGTCACTAACACCATATTCCCTATACGCCACTTGGCGGGACGGGGGTACTATATATATATATATATATATATATATATATATATATATATATATATATATATATATACACGGAAATATGGAAACGACGGTGGAAGTGCATCGTCATGTGCTCAGAATGAACGAAAGGATACTTCCACGCTAAGCCTTTAAGCAGAAATAGGATTGTTTAAAAAAAAATCACAGCAGACGACCAAAAGCAGTTGTATGTAGAAATAATAATAGAGAGGGCGCAACTATGAGCTTAAGAACAAAACAATCAGAACAAGATGTAGCAATAAATAGTCAAGCATGCAAACTTATGGCTTCTGCCTTAAGTGCCGTCTTCAGCCTGAGAGAAAGTAAGAGGATGAATAAGACAAAAGATATGACGCATGAAGAAAACGAAGAAGATTAAATAAAAACTAAACAAATATCAATGACAATGTAATGGGAAGAATGAGTCAAAACGTAACAGAACAAACAAGTAATTGGACAAGAAAACAAAACATGAGGAAATGACAACAACAAAGAGGAAGTTCATTGTTAGAAATAGATGAAGATAAATATGAAATAGTGGAGTGAAATAGTGGTTCTTATGAAGAGGAAGAAAGCATGGACAATAGAGTAAAGGAATTTCAAAAAAATGAATGTAATAATAATCATCATCAAGTACCGGGCCTATTGGCGTAGGTGATCATGTCTCTCCACAACAATGATAATAAAGAAGTTAAAAAATATAAAACTACGAAGTTGAAGCTAATAATGAAGAGGTTAGTGACGTATGAGCAGCCTCGGTGGCTGAGTGACTAGTGTATTCGCTTCCTGATCAGAAGGGTTCGGGTTCGATCCCCAAAAGATGTACCCCTGAGTTTACCCAGCCTCTAAAAATTGGTAAAAAAAAATTTTCTGGGAAGTAAACGCGGCCTGGCGTGGTACCGGCCATATCACCCTATAATTTTCTGTGGCCAAAAGAAAAATGTGCTCACTGTCACAAGGTTCCCCCCGTACCAGTAGCAAGGAACATAGCATCGACGTTAATTGAATCCTTACTTTCTTTTAGTGACATAAGAGCACTATAATGAGGGCAGATTTTATTTCAAGAATAATGATAAAAAGAAAGCAACAAGAAAGAGGGAGAGATTAATTGTAAGTAAATGATGACGTATGTGTAATACTCTCAATAAGCTTCCGCAGTGTATGTTCTATCCAGCGCCATCGGTTCGCTGTATCTCTTTATCCACTGGTATTTGACTGGTACATTTCCATAATTCTGTGTTAGTGATTTTATCCTGCCATTTCCATCATTTTATTCTGCGTAAGCATCCATTAATAAAAATCTGTATCTTCATGATTGTCAAATTATTACACAACAGACCCTTTTTTGGAATCTCAGGGGAAAAGACAAAGAGGAAGACCAAGAAATACTTGGAGAAGACAGACAGAAGCAGAGATGACGATGATGGGGAAGACATGGAATGATTTTAAAAGAATGGCAAGAAACAGAACGACTTGGAACGTGTTTGTTGAAGACCTATGCTCCACAGGGAGCTGAAAGGTAGAAGAAGAAGAAGAAGAAATAATGACGTTTATGAAAAAAATAAGAAACAGCAGAAGTTCTTGAAAAATGTGTATTATATTAACAGAAAAAGAAAATACGACTTAACAATTATAATGGTAAAATAGAAAGAGTATAATGGAATAGATGAAATCTATTGTCCTTTCGAGCCGAAGACGGCACATAGGGCAGAACCACAATCCCAAAAACAGAAACCTTGCGTGCCAAAATGGCACATATTGCAGAGATCACTGCTTCCAAAATCTATGGTCTGTTTCCATAACAATGCTTTTTACAATGACAGCTTGTCAAGCCATCGATCAACCTCCTTAGTCGCCTCATACGACATGCCTGGAAGGTCACAGTGTCACTATTCTTTACATCCCACATAATGGGGCCCCGGTAACACACGGGCACGGAATAGATGAAATAGAAAAGAAAAATTAAGAATCATAATAAATGAAGAAAAAGAAGAAAAGAAGAGAGGAAAGTAGAAGGATGAGCATGGATGCAATACTATTAAAAGAGGAAGTAAATTATTAGCACTTAAGACGACAATGATAATATCAGAAGCTTCTCGAATTTCGAATATTGGAGAGAGAGGGAAATGGAAAATGTGTGTGTGGTTTTGGGAAGACAGAAGGGGGAGAGAGAGAGATAAACAAAACATCTTCCTTAGAAATACTGAAGGTTACTGCGACACAATCTTTAGAGAAATTAGTTTCCTTGTTAAAGGAGAAACAAATGTAATTTTTGTTTCGTTTCTGCCCCTAGCAAATGGGTTTTCATTTTTGCTTTATTCGTCTTTAAGTTGTTTCTCCTTTGAAATTTGACAGAAACTAAAAATGTCATCCCAGTCGGGCGATTATGCCTTTCTCAGAGAAGACAAAAATGACAGAAAGGACGCGAAGAAAGAAAAAAACGTAATTTGTTTTTTTGTTTTGTTGCAATAGAACTTAAGGTATCTCGGGTCTTTGGGTCAGCAGTGTCTGCTTGATGTGATTACGTTCCAGGACACGACGCTGTGATTGTCGAGTGGGGGCGCTGAATATAGTTTGTCTTAACATAAGAGGTCACTTTCTTAAGTGAATAGAGCAACGGACGCGCGGTGTCGATGAATTGAAGACAAGAGGTGACTTTCTTAAGGGAATAGAGCAACGGACGCGCGGTGTCGATGAATTGAAGACAAGAGGTGACTTTCTTAAGGGAATAGAGCAACGGATGAGCAGTGTCGATGAATTGAAGACAAGAGGTCACTTTCTTAAGGGAATAGAGCAACGGACGCATGGTGCCGATGAATTGAAGACAAGAGGTGACTTTCTTAAGGGAATAGAGCAACGGACGCGCGGTGTCAATGAATTGAAGACAAGAGGTGACTTTCTTAAGGGAATAGAGCAACGGACGAGCAGTGTCGATGAATTGAAGACAAGAGGTGACTTTATTAAGGGAATAGAGCAACGGACGCATGGTGCCGATGAATTGAAGACAAGAGATCACTTTCTTAAAGGAATAGAGCAACGGACGCGCGGTGTCAATGAAATGAAAACAAGAGGTCAATTTCTTAAGGGAATAGAGCAACGGACGAACAGTTTCAATGAATTGAAGACAAGAGGTCACTTTCTTAAGGGAATGGAGCAACGGACGCGCGGTGTCAATGAAATGAAAACAAGAGGTCGCTTTCTTAAGGGAATAGAGCAACGGACGGACAGTGTCAATGAAATGAAGACAAGAGGTCACTTTCTTAAGGGAATAGAGCAACGGACGCGCGGTGTCAATGAATAGAGGACAAGCGGTCACTTTTTCTTAAGGGAATAGAGCAACAGAAGCGCGGTGTCGATGAATTGAAGACAAGAGGTCACTTTCTTAAGGGAATAGAGCAACGAACGCGCGGTATCAATGAAATGAAACAAGAAGTCACTTTCTTAATGGAATAGAGCAACGGACGGACAGTGTCAATGAAATGAAGACAAGAGGTCACTTTCTTAAGGGAATAGAGCAACGGACAAACAGTGTCAATGAAATGAAGACAAGAGGTCACTTTCTTAAGGGAATAGAGCAACGGACGCGCGGTATCAATGAAATGAAAACAAGAAGTCACTTTCTTAATGGAATAGAGCAACGGACGGACAGTGTCAATGAAATGTAGACAAGAGGTCACTTTCTTAAGGGAATAGACCAACGGACGGACAGTGTCAATGAAATGAAGACAAGAGGTCACTTTCTTAAGTGAATAGAGCAACGGACGCGCGGTGCCAATGAATTGAGGACAAGAGGTCACTTTCTTAAGGGAATAGTGCAACGGACTTGCAGTGTCAACGAATTGAAGACAAGAGATCGCTAAGAGAATAGAACAACGGACGCGGTGTCGATGAAATGAGGACAAGGTGTCACTTTCTTAAAGGAATAGCACAAAGTAGCAAATTGAGGACAAGATCTAGTTTTCTTAAAGGAATAGAGCAAAGTAGCAAATTGAGGACAAGGTCTAGTTTTCTTAAAGGAATAGAACAAAGTAGCAAATTGAGGACAAGATCTAGTTTTCTTAAAGGAATAGAACAAAGTAGCAAATTGAGGACAAGATCTAGTTTTCTTAAAGGAATAGAACAAAGCAGTAATCTGAGGACAATCCATTCATTTGGTGCGGTCGAAGGTTGGCTACCATGGAGCACCATTTTACTCTATCTTTTGCATTCATTGTGCACGTTGTCATAGGTCCATCTTTTGATGCTATCAGTCCACTTTAGTCTTGGCCTTTTTCTGTCTCGTCTGCCTCGAATTTTCTTCTCTAATATGACTTTCAGTTTGGTATTATATCTCTTCACATGCCCAACAAATTCCACCTGTCTTATTCGAGTTGTGTTAAATAGTTCGGGACATGTCCAAGATGACTTCCCTATGTGGACAGTGTTTTCCGTTACAGCGGGTGTTGTTTCGAAATCCGCCGGTTACCCTCAGTGTGCTTCTTGGATTTAATGTTCTGCTCATGCCAGTTGTAGCTGTTTAACTTCTGACAGGCTGGTGGACGGTAGAAATTCTCGTTGTTAAGTGGGCATTTATCTTCTTTTCGTTCCTCTTCTTACGCGATCATGACTCTTTCAGAGTAGGATTCCGGACTCTCTCACGAAGGCAGCTGTCTATTTAAGTGATTCGGTTGCCCCGTATAGTTTCTCCTCTAGGGAGGTGGGTGTAGACCACATTGTACTTCTCAGGTCTGTGTACTGGGACAATCCTGTAGAACATGTTTTGTTGTCATGTTGTCCAGTGTGCAGTGGCATTGGCTGGTAGAACCAATTTTGAGTTTGGTGAACATGTGTTTTCTCATTCTGTTGTGGTCATTGCGGAGGCGAAGTATGATGACTTGATCCCTCCTTGATAGTTGGAGGTATCCATATACAGTCTTCCCTCGCTACTTCGCGGTTCATTTATCACGGCCTCAGTACATCGCGGATTGTTCAAAAATTCAAAATTGAGGAATTATTATTTTAAAAAAAAAACAGTTTATGTATGTTATTTATACTATTAATATTTTATTTACATGTTTGAAACTATTCTTTAATGTTCTAATGATAACATATGCACTTATATGGTTTCATATACACTTATTGATATTATACATACACAAACAAATGTACGTGTGTTAAAAATGAGAGGGTGACACTACTTTGCGGTTTTTCACTTATCGCGGCCGGTTCTGGTCCCTTTTAACCGCGATAACTGAGGAATTACTTTATTCTTTTCATTCGAGATAGACCTATCGGTGATAGGTCATTGTTTCACACTGTCGTTGCGGGCAGACAGGAATGTCCATCTCGAATTGTACAAAGTCTGTGACGGTGGATGGGACGGAAGAGTCAGCAATGATCAACGGCACAGAAAACGAAAACAGCAAAGTGTGTGGTACACAAGTGGCATGTTCAGGACACGAAAGACGAATGTGGCTGACCACTGTGAAAGAGATTGGAGCCTCATCACGTAATATTCCTGAGAAAGCCATGGAGAGCAATTCAAACATATGTCGAAGGAAAGATCTAAAAATGAGTACATGGAATGTTAAGACTCTCGACCAGAAGGAAAATTAGAAAATCTTATTCAAGAAGCAGAACGATTAAAAAAATATATTTTAGGCATATCAGAGACAAAATGGAAAGAATGTGGGTACATAGAGGACGAAAAATATACATTTATATACACAGGAAACACAACAGAGCATCAAAGATGGGTAGGAATACTAATAAAAAGAGAGCTACAAAAATATTTAAGTACCCACTGGACATATAATGATAGGATTATACTATTAAAAATGAAGGCAAAACCATTTGACATAACAATAATACAGACATACGCACCTACTCAAGACTATACAGATAAACAAATAGAAGCAATATACTATGAAGATCTAAATAAAGTTTTGAAGTAAGTGAAATCTTCAGACATCTTGATTGTAATGGGTGACATGAACCCTAAAGTAAGAAACGGTAGATATAAGACCATTACATGAAATCATGATTTAGGAAAAAGAAATGACAGAGAAGAAAGATTAATACAATTCTGTGAGGAGAATAGGCTGATAATATGTAACACCTTCTTTGAACAAGAGAAAAGGAAACTATACACATGGAAAAGCCCTGGAAATAAGAAGAGGAATCAAATAAATTACATAGTGATAAAAGATAGGTTCCGTAACAGCGTCAAGAAAGCCAAAACCTATCCAGGAGCAGATATTAACTCAGATTATAATCCTGCAATGATTAAGATGAAAATCAAACTTAAGAGAAACAAATAAAAGTCTAATTTATCAACAATACCACTAGATATAACAAATCAAAAAGACATTAAAGATACTTATGCAATACAAGTAAAGAACACATATCAGAAGCTGCTAGAAGAAGGAATTGAGCAATACAGAGGAGAAAATCCTGATGAAAAAGTCTTAACCAAATGATTGTGCATAAAGAAAAGCATACAAGAAACTTGCGACACCTTACCCAAAAAAGAAAAGAACAAAAAACAAAAATGGGTAACTAACACCATCTTAGAAAAAAATGGAAGAAATGAGACAAACGAAGAACGCTGCCCAATACAATAAAATAGATAAATTAAATATGCAAAAGGGCAAAAGAAAACTGGCTTAGCCAAAAATGTATAGAAAATAGAAACTATGGAAAGCAAACAAAATTTAAGAGGAATACACACAGAAATAAAGAGAATGACTAATACAATTTTTTTTAAAGCCGCAGAAAGCGGATGCATTGCAGACAAAAAAGGAATTTAATGCTAAAAGACAATAAGGATATAATATAAAGATGGCAGGAATATATAACAGAACTATTTCATGATCAAAGGGACAAGAAACCAATTATAAAATGTAGATCAGACTATCTTCTTCTACTTCTTTCCTTCCTCATTTGCCTTTCAGTGTTGAGGGGAGATATAATTTGCGGTCTTTTGCTCTTCTGTTCGCCTCTTCTGCTGTTATGTTTCCAGTGCTTCTAATATTCCATCCATCAATTTTTTGCTCTTCTGTTCGCCTCTTCTGCTGTTATGTTTCCAGTGCTTCTAATGTTCCATCCATCAATTTTTTGCTCTTCTGTTCGCCTCTTCTGCTGTTATGTTTCCAGTGCTTCTAATGTTCCACCCATCAATCTGTTGCTCTTCTGTTCGCCTCTTCTGCTGTTATGTTTCCAGTGCTTCTAATGTTCCATCCATCAATCTTTTGTTCTTCTGTTCGCCACTTCTGCTGTTATGTTTCCAGTGCTTCTAATGTTCCACCCATCAATCTTTTGCTCTTCTGTTCGCCTCTTCTGCTGTTATGTTTCCAGTGCTTCTAATGTTCCATCCATCAATCTTTTGCTTTTCTGTTCGCCTCTTCTGCTGTTATGTTTCCAGTGCTTCTAATGTTCCACCCATCAATCTTTTGCTCTTCTGTTCGCCTCTTCTGCTGTTATGTTTCCAGTGCTTCTAATGTTCCATCCATCAATCTTTTTCGTGGTCTACCATTGGGTCTGGTATTCTCACGTTTGTTGAAGGCTCGTTGTGTTGTGTTTCGATCTTTCTGCCTTGTCCTTTGGCTAAACCATTTTATCTGTTGTTTCGTTATATATTCTATGGCGAGGGATATTCCTAAATTTTTTCTCAGTTCTTCATTCTGATCTTATCTCTCAGACTGTTTCCTGTCATTCGTCTGACACAATTAATCTCAGTAGAGGTTATTTTTCTTATTGATCTTGCGTCTGAGGTCCAAGTCTGGCATTGGTAGCATAATGTTGGGATGAAGATTGTATTGTATAGTGTTCGTTTTGCCTCCAGAGTTATTTCCTTATTGGACAATAGTGGTGATAACCGTCCAATGAATTGACAAGCTTTGTTGCATCTTGAGTCTACCTCTGCTGTTTGTAAATTATCGTTTGTCACTAAACTTTAGGCAATAGATTCTTAAAATCTGAGGTTGAAAAGGCTATATAAACAATGAACAAGAGAAAAGCAGCAAGACCTGACAGCATACAGATAGAGATGATATAGGCACTAGAAGATTTTGGCATTGAAGTGATTACAGACATATGCAACGACATATACCATACAGGATACATACCAAATGAACTAAAAACATCAACTTTCATTGCATTACCCAAAAGGAATGGTGTATAGTTGAATGCAGTGATTTTAGAACAATAAGCCTAATGAGCCATGTTACAAAAATCTTGCTAAAAGTTATACAAGGAAGGATTCAGAATGAAATCAATACTGAATTAGATGAGCAGCAATTTGGATTTGGGAAAAATAGCGGGACAAAGAAAGCCATATTCTGCATGAGAACATTAATCGAAAAGTACACAGAAGTAAACAAACCACTATATGCCTGCTTCGTAGACTTCACCAAAGCTATTGATAGAGTACACTAAAAACGACTTAGAGAATGCCTAAAAGAGATATATCTAGATGACATGGACATACGACTAATATGTAATCTATACTGGGAGCAAACAGCAATAATAAAATATAAAAAGAGAATTCTACACCGATTGATATAAAAAGAGAAGTAAGACAGGGATGCATCCTATCACCAAGCTTGTTCAATCTATACACTTAGCAAATTTTTAAAAACATCATAGAGATGCCAGGTCTACAAATTAATGGAAAGATAATCAATAACCTAAGATATGCTGACGATACTGTACTACTAGCAGAAAATCCTAAAGACCTACAACAATTGCTTAATGAAATAAACATGACAAGCAAAAAATATAGATATGAATATCAAAAAGACTAAAACTATGATCATAAACAAAGAAAATGTTCAGAACCCACAAGTGGATATCAAAATTTAAGGAATAGACCTGGAGACAGTTCAGAACTACAACTACCTTGGACATACTATAACCAGTGATGGAAAATGTACAATTGAAATAAATAAAAGAATAGGAATGGCAAAAAGTAATTTTAATGTCATGAAGAACATACTAACATCAAAACAAATAATACCAGGGCTAAAACTAAGAATAGTAAAATGTTATATCTTCTCAACATTCATATATGGTGCAGAAACATGGACATTAGACAAGAAAACAGAACAGAGAATTGAAGCCTTTGAAATGTGGATATATAGAAGAATAGGAAGAATTGGATGGAAAGAAAAGAAAACAAACTATGAAGTCTTAAAACAACTGAAAATTAAAAGAGAACTACTAAACACAATTCAAACAAAACAAATGCGATTTTTGGGCCATGTTAAAAGACACAACAGCCTACTAAAAGTAATCTTGGAGGGGAAAATACAAGGGAAAAGAGACATATGCAGACCAAGACTAACATGGACGATTACATCAAAAGATGGACAAATTAGCCTATGACAACCTGCTCCATCAAAGCAAGAGACAGCGCAGAGTCTTGCGGAGATGGCACTCGATGATGATGATGAGGATGTTAAGTAGTTCATTTTTTTTAATTTTCCGCGGATTTTCCATGTTTGTCTTCTTTTCTTTCCACTCATTTCTCCCCATTTTTTTTTAAATTCCAAATTCCAAAGCCTTCGATTTTCTAGCTTTTTTTTCTTATTTAATATCTATGTTTCTGCGCCGTTTATAAATATTGAGTAGATATAACATTATTTTACTACTCGTATTTATGATGTTTGCTTTGATGTTAGTATATTTTTCATGTTGCTAAAATTAGTTATTTTGCTATTCCTATTTTTGACAATGTCTGTCTCACATTCTCCATCACTTGTTACGTGTCCAATGTACAAAGATAAACGGTACAAATATAAGATCAATAACAATTTGCTATTGCAGATTATGTTCCCTTTACTTCGTCAACGAATGAGAACTAACAGCGCTACCTGGTATGTGAGAAGCCTTCGGCCTGTTTGGGCCAGCCATATTGACATTGTTCAAACAGTTGAATTACATTTTTTATAACAAACCTAGAATATGACACAAAAGCCTGGCCAGTTTTGTTCGTCTCTGTTTGTTCACATGTTCATCATCATCGTCATCATCATCGTCATCATCATCGTCATCATCATCGTCATCATCATCATCATTGACGTTTGTCAATCATAGAGCAACAATTTAGTGCTTCTCTTGTTTGATTCATCATCATCATCAAGTACCGGACATGCTGGTGTAGGTGATCATGTCTCTCCACAACTTTCGATCTCGACAGTTATTTATCATTTCTGTTGTTGACCTCCTACCAAGCCATTCTCTTAAGCTGTCTGGTATTTTTTTCTCTTTGCTTCCCTCTATCTCTTCATCCCTCATTTTTTCCAGTTGTTACAATATATTCCAGTTGTTCTCTTCTCATTACATGGCCAAAAAATCATGATTGTTTCTTTCTAATATTGGAAATTAGCTCTCTTTTTGCTTTGACCTCTTTTAGAACATTTTCATTACTCTTCTTAGCTGTCCATGGTATTCTCAACATGCTTCTGTAAAACCACATTTCTACAGACTCCAGTAATTTTCTTGTCTGTTGTCCTATAGTCCTTGATTCACATCCATATGTTATGGCTGGTTCTACATAACATTTAAGAACTCGTTTTCTTGTTTCTATTGTCAAAAATAATGTTATCTATATTATTAATATTGACTTGTTTGATTAATCTCTGATTTAATTCACGATATACTTCTTGATGTTACCGGTTAGCTTTTATTCTCTGTTGCTTTAACCCAATAGTGTTTGATGTTACCGGTTAGCTTTTAATCTCTGTTGCTTTAACCCAGTAGTGTTTGATGTTACCGGTTAGCTTTTAATCTCTGTTGCTTTAACCCAGTAGTGTTTGATGTTACCGGTTAGCTTTTAATCTCTGTTGCTTTAACCCAATAGTGTTCCCTTACAGGATTCACATTTACAGTGTCTTATGCTTACTTTTAGCTATATATAAATATATATATTTATATGTCTTGTTCTATTTTTAATTTAAAGCTCTTGTTTTCATTTTTCGGTTGCTTTACATTTATTTGCTTTCATCTCTTTTCATCCAGTTTATTAAATTCTTCTGTACACCCACAAATCTAGATCGCAATATATTTTCCTTGTTTATTATTGATATTTTTTCAGAATATGGCCTACAGTATGCGTGTGTGCCTCTACCAACTGTTCATTACTTGTTTGTCCCTGACCTTTCTTTCTTTCCCCTTCAAGATTCCTTTGGTGTACCAGTGACACTACAGTGTTGAACAATTATACACAAAAGGATAGAGAACATGGAAGTCCAAACAATTCTGGTCACGTGGTCAACTTAGTTGAATCTGTAACTTCAAATATTCTAAACATTTCTTTTGTTCGACACTTCATATGATAACACAAGACATCGTCTAGATCTCGTACAAGAGTTTATTCACACAGTTCTTGAGTTACACTTCAGAAGTCATTTGGGTACATATCTTGGTTGTGTATAAAAGTCAATCATTGCACATAATATCTGTTACGGCTGTCTAAACATTCACCAAACTAAATCGTTAATAGAAATTCTATATTTGTGTTTTGGCTACCGCTGTTGTTACATGACCTCTCCCAGGTTCTGACATTGTGTCCGCCTAACTTCTTGTAAAAATAAACAATAAAGCGCGCCGTCACGCCAAGTGGCGTATAGGGAATATGGTGTTAGTGACCATAATTTTTATAGACCTTTATGTTATCATTAAGAGCTGTCACGTTTTGAGATTTTCTCTATCAATTTTGCACGGGCAATGGCAATCTTTTCCCCACTCTTTTTTTACTTACAGCTGCCAATGGCTTTTTAAGCGGTCGTTACTTCTTTGGTCCTGTCGAGAGTCCCTCGACATACACCATCAAAAATATATAGTTGATGGGTCGTAGGATATATATATATATATATATATTTTTTTTTTTTAAAGGTTTATTTAACCTGGCGCAGTACACACACGGGAACTTCTGATTTATTATCGGTTTTCAAGAAGGTTCGAGATCGGTTATCACGACCCAGAGATCGGGGGAGGGAAAATCCACGAAGAAACCACTGATTCGAAGTAAAAAAAAACTCCTCCGCTCTTGGCGGGTTTGAACGCGGAACCTTCTTGTCCAAAGGTGGACGTCTTACCTCTAGACCACCCAGCCCTCACGTCTTATCTCTAGACTACCCAGTCCTGACGTCTTACCTCTAGATCACCCAGCATCACGTCTTATCTCTAGACTACCCAGTCCTGACGTCTTACCTCTAGACTACCCAGACCTGATGTCTTACCTCTAGACCACCCAGACCTGACGTCTTACCTCTAGACCACACAGCCCTGACTTCTTACCTCTAGACTACCCAGTCCTGACGTCTTACCTCTAGACCACACAGCCCTGACGTCTTACCTCTAGACCACCCAGACCGACGTCTTACCTCTAGACCACCCAGACCGACGTCTTACCTCTAGACCACCCAGCCCTCACATCTTATCTCTAGACTACCCAGACCTGACGTCTTACCTCTAGACCACCCAGACTGACGTCTTACATCTAGACCACCCAGCCCGACGTCTTACCTCTAGACCACCCAGACCGACGTATTATCCCTAGACTACCCAGTCCTGACGTCTTACCTCTAGACCATCCAGACCTGACGTCTTACCTCTAGACCACCCAGACCGATGTCTTACATCTAGACCACCCAGCCCGACGTCTTACATCTAGACCACCCAGCCCGACGTCTTACTTCTAGACCACCCAGCCCTGACGTCTTACCTCTAGACCACCCAGACCTGACGTTTTACCTCTAGACTACCCAGACCTGACTTCTTACCTCTACACTACTCAGACTGGACGTCTTATCTCTAGACCACCCAGCCCTGACGCCTTACCTCTAGACCACCTAGCCCTGACATTTTATCTCTAGACCACACAGCCCTGACGTCTTACCTCTAGACCACCTAGCCCTGACATTTTATCTGTAGACCACACAGCCCTGACGTCTTACCTCTAGACCACCTAGCCCTGACATTTTATCTCTAGACCACACAGCCCTGACGTCTTACCTCTAGACCACCTAGCCCTGACGTCTTACCTCTAGACCACCCAGCCCTGACGTCTTACCTCTAGACCACCCAGCCCTGACGTCTTACCTCTAGACCACACAGCCCTGACGTCTTACCTCTAGACCACACAGCCCTGACGTCTTACCTCTAGACCACACAGCCCTGACGTCTTACCTCTAGACCACCCAGACCTGACGTCTTACCTCTAGACCACCCAGCCCTGACGTCTTACCTCTAGACCACCCAGCCCTGACGTCTTACCTCTAGACCACCCAGTCCTGACGTCTTACCTCTAGACCACCCAGCCCTGACGTCTTACCTCTAGACCACACAGCCCTGACATTTTATCTCTAGACTACCCAGCCCTCCCAATTATTTTCTCCCTACCACCTCACCCCATCTTCCGCACTTCGGTGTCTATTACATGACAGTTCTTGATAATGTTTCTCGTTATTCTAGTCTACAGGCTCAGTGACCTATGTATTGTGTCAGTTATTATTCCAACTCCAACACGCGACCTGGCACATGTAAGTCCTCATAAACCGCTTCTGTAAGCGATTTTCCTGACTTCTTACTTCCCCTTAAGATGTTTTCTCCCGGCAAAAATAATGAGATTGCTGTTAAAGAAAAAGTAATCAAAAGCCTAACAAATGCGAACCAACTCAAAATTGCATGACGACTGTCAAGGATTTTAAGACAGCCCCAGAATTAGGATGTTTCCAGGACTGATGTTTTAAAGTGTCATCTGGAGATGGAGGTTTCCAAATCGGATTGGGATTTATGTCCCTTTATTGGCTTCCTCCTTTACGATTCTCTTCACTTTTTAATCTTCTTTTGCGTGTTTAAAAACAAATGTCAAAATTGTATAATTTATCCGCTGTAATGCTGAACTTTCTAGAAGAAATTCCTCCTTCATTCGCTTTCAATCCTTGCCTTCGTTTCTCTCTTACGCATGTTAATGCACTCTCTGACTCATTCCATCTCTATATCTCACGCCCACTGTAAAATAGTCTCCCTATCTCCTGTGTTCGCTCTCTGACTTTCTCAGGTTCTGTCATTCTTTCAATCAATGACTCTCTCCCACACATTCTCTCACTAATTCATTTTAAATAGCTTTATTTCATTGCGCTATCTATCTATCTATCTATCTATCTATCTATCTATCTATCTATCTATCTATCTATCTATCTATCTATCTATCTATCTATCTATCTATCTATCTATCTATCTATCTATCTATCTATCTATCTATCTATCTATCTATCTATCTATCTATCTATCTATCTATCTATCTATCTATCTATCTATCTATCTATCTATCTATCTATCTATCTATCTATCTATCTATCTATCTATCTATCTATCTATCTATCTATCATCTATCTATCTATCTATCTATCTATCTATCTATCTATCTATCTATCTATCTATCTATCTATCTATCTATCTATCTATCTATCTATCTATCTATCTATCTATCTATCTATCTATCTATCTATCTATCTATCTATCTATCTATCTATCTATCTATCTATCTATCTATCTATCTATCTATCTATCTATCTATCTATTTATCTATCTCTGTTTCTCTCAAGTAATACTGGGTACAGTATGTCAGTCCTGGACCCTAGATGCAAGAACAATAAACAAAAAAAAAAACTCTACTGAGATGAAATGTGATAGACGAATGACAGGAAATAGCTTGAGAGACAAGATCAGAAATTAAGAACTGAGAAAGCTAGGAATAACCCCCGCCATATAATATATAAAGTAACAACAGATAAAATGGTTCGACCACGTGATAAGACAGAGTGATCAAAACACAACACAAGGAGCATTCAATAAACGTTGCGAAAACACCAGATCCAAGGGCCGACCACGAAAAAGGT
>JAVIAB010000088.1:29231709-29336709 GCA_032433765.1 Megaustenia siamemsis
ATCCAAAGGAGTGACGTGGACTCCCATATCTCGAAGTGCAGTGATGATGACCGCCCTCAACAATTGCGCAGCTAGCCAACCTGTGTGCTCTTTCATTTCCCCGTACTCCCACATGTCTTGGAACGTAGGCAAAGGCCTACGTATTTTTTGTATCTCTGCAATGACTCTACCCATTGCATGCGTACAGAGCCCGCCTCCACTTTGTTATTATCATGCTCATCGAATCACTCAGTATGCAGGCGTGGGTGTAGTCTTGTGACTCTAAAAAAAACATATGGTATCCAACTGAAGGTTGATCGAGGGTCACATTATAGCCAAGGCCGGGGATATTAGGGCCAAACTTAAGAGTATCATAGAAAATTACATGACATGTGATTTAGTCATATATAAATAATGCTTGCACTTTGACATGTTTTATATGTAACAAGACAATTCATTATTTAATTCAAAACTTTGATTTTATATATATATATATATATATATATATATAGATAGATAGATAGATATTTAACATAGTAGTTTCTGTGGACACTTCATAGGCCAAGGAAAAATAGACTGGCTGGTCCATTTGGCCATCACTGATATCAGATATAATTTTCTTGTTAAGGTTTTTCAAAGCTTTTATATTTTGTGATCTACGTTGTTTTTGTCCATGATTAAAACTTCTTGAGTCGAGACGTTGGTTTGCCTGGAAAGCTCACGCTCGGTATCTTTAGGAGCAAGTGGTGGGGCGTGACGTTACTCAACACTGCAATCATTTGCCTGTTCCCCATCATATGTTTAGTTATCCTCTTGCAACTACACCAGTTGTGACGCGACTGTTTAGCGCTGATACTTTATTTAATTTCTTGATTTATGTCTTTCCAGAAATTTAAAATACACATGCTTCTATTATACATTCAATGTGACTAGAAGAAACTCTGTCTTGAATTACAAAAACGTGAGCGATTACAAAATAAATAGGCCAATTTCAGTAACCGAAACTCTGCAATTTACATTTTTAAATTTTTTTTTATTACAAGCATTATTCTAGTAAAATATCATATTCACACATTATTCTATTTAAATATCATATTCACACATTACGCTACTAAAATATCATATTCACACATTATTCTACTTAAATATCATATTCACACATTACGCTACTAAAATATCATATTCACACATTATTCTACTTAAATATCATATTCACACATTACGCTACTAAAATATCATATTTACACATTATTCTTCTTAAATATCATATTCACACATTACGCTACTAAAATATCATATTCACACATTATTCTACTTAAATATCATATTCACACATTATTCTACTTAAATATCATATTCACACATTATTCTACTTCAATATCATATTCACACATTATTCTAGTAAAATATCATATTCACACATTATTCTAGTAAAATATCATACTCACACATTATTCTAGTAAAATATCATATTCACATATTATCCTAGTAAAATATCACATTCACACATTTTTCCACTAAAATATCACTTTCACCTTTTTATTTAGCTAAGCACAATTTTACGTTTCTTGTGTGGTATTACAAATTGAAACCAGATACATAAAATACAAGTTTTAAGAAAGAGGGAAATGTACCCAACTCCAAATCTACACCAAAAAAAAAAAGCGTTGTAATGTTTACAAGACTACAGCTAAGATATATGAGTATCACCAGATCATAGAACGGAGAATCATATTGATCACATATGTATTATTAAAGCCAACCGAAAGTATTACACGACAAGACCTTTTTTGGAACCCTCAGGGGAGGAGACAAATAAGATGGTCAAAATATGGGTAAAGTCATAAAGATGCATAAAAAAAAAAGTAAAGTACCCCCGTCACGCCAAGTGACGTATAAGGAATATGGTGTTAGTGACCATACATTTTACAGACCTTCGGCACATAATTTTTGCGGTAATGTGGTCGGTATTACGCCCGTGCCGTTTTACTTTCCCAGAAAAAAATCCGGTACCCTGTTAAAGACTGGGCGAACCGGAAGCCGTCGGTTGGAATCGAACCCTACCTTTTGTCCCTTGTAGTCCAGTTCACTAACCACTGAGCTATCGCGGCTCCCATAAAGAGGCATCAAGATACATGGCAATACGACGCTGCTGTAAAGCGGAAGATAATCATGAAATTTTTTTTTTTAATGAAAAAAAGTGCTGGTAACAGCTTTACGTAGGTGAGAAACAAAACAAAAGTAGAAGGACGTTTCGGCCAACATATTTTTAATTGTTCCAGCTGAAGACCTTGGGAGCCCCGGTAGCCTAGTTGGGGAAACCACTCGACTGGGCTACTGATGTTCGGACAACAGATGCTCGACACCCACTGGAAGTAGTGTGAATTGTACTCGTGGTTAGAAAAAAAACCCGTGGTAGACCCAGCCGCTGGCAGAAACGGGTACTAGGGTATTACTCCAGGAAAGTGGGGAATGCCGTCTCGTATCGTGAATTTCGATACTTGAAGCGACACTATCAAGAAGTCTCAGAACACTTCTGGATAGGCGGCCGAGCACATATGGCTGAAAACTCGCGTGTTAAGTCTTGTAATTTACCTTGACCTTTTGGTCGAAATGTTCTACTTTTGTTTTGTTTCTCGCCTACTGAAAGCGGTTACCGTAACACTTTTTACTTTTTAAAAAAAAAATGTGAATTCAGATCAAAATATACTTGGAGAAGATAGGTGAAAGCAGAGATGAAGAGAATGGGGAAGACATGTAAAGATCTTAAAAGAATGGTAAGAAAAAAGAACGGCTTGGAAATTGTTTGTTGAGGACAAGGGAGTTGAAAGGAGGAAGGAGGGGAAGAAGAAGAATAAGAAGAAAGAAGAACAACAACAACAGAAAGAAGACGGCGACAAGAAGAAGAAGGAGAAGAAGAAGAAGAAGAAGAAGAAGCAGACGATGGCGAAAATGAAGACGATGACCATGAAGAAGAAGAAGAACAACAACAACAGAAAGAAGACGGCGACAAGAAGAAGAAGGAGAGGAAGAAGAAGAAGAAGAAGAAGAAGACGATGAAGAAGACGAAAAAGAAGACGATGAAGAAGAAGAAGAAGAAGACGATGAAGAAGAAGAAGACGATGAAGAAGACGAAAAAGAAGACGATGATGAAGAAGAAGAAGGAGGAGGAGAAGAAAAAGAAGACGATGAAGAAGACGAAAAAGAAGACGATGATGAAGAAGAAGAAGGAGGAGGAGGAGGAGAAGAAAAAGAAGACGATGAAGAAGACGAAAAAGAAGACGATGATGAAGAAGAAGAAGGAGGAGGAGGAGGAGAAGAAAAAGAAGACGATGAAGAAGACGAAAAAGAAGACGATGATGAAGAAGAAGAAGGAGGAGGAGGAGAAGAAGAAAAAGAAGACGATGAAGAAGACGAAAAAGAAGACGATGATGAAGAAGAAGAAGGAGGAGGAGGAGGAGGAGAAGAAAAAGAAGACGATGAAGAAGAAGAAGAAGGAGTAGAAGAAGAATGCTGAAATACCACTTTAAAAATTAAAATAAGCAACCGTAGACACCGAATGATTACAACTGCTATCAAGCTATTTCCACCAATCTATACACGGCCCCTTTTCGCTGTGAATACATCCACTATCACTTGATACCAAAAAAAGTAGACGAGATTTCCCCACTTTGAGAATCTCTGTTGTAATGTATTCATTATTAATTTATCCCTCTGTGCCACCATGCTTTCTATCATCGCTCCTTGATTGCGTGTCCATTGATTTGGCTCCCGTCAATCTCAATAACTTGAATTTGCGTTAAATAGTTTTTATTTACTCTTGTTTTTTAACTTTTCCTTGATGAATCTTTATTTCAACCAGTTGAGTTCTAATGTAATTTTCATGCCCGACTCGTCATTCTATTCCCATCCAACATATCCGGCGTATGTTTTTTTTATTATTTCAGTTGAGTAGATTATCGGTTTATTGGGATGGTCGTTTATTTGAAATATACCAGCTTAGATGATAGTGTAAACATGGCTTGTACAAACGAGACAGATGCGAGAGACATGGAAGGTAGTGAGAGTGAGGAGGGGACGAAAGAAGAACGTGAGAGTGAGAGAGAGAGCGAAAGAGACGGTGGATGGAAGAAAAATGGAAGAGTAAAGCAATTAAAAGTAAGTATTCGTTCCGTTCTCTACTGGTCTGGTCTATATAAAGACTTCAAGAGTCGTTGGGTCACGATCAAATGACGCTACTTTTCTTTTCCTGTTTTCTCAGTCGTCTCACCGACGAGGGGCACGTGGTCGTGCGGCTAAATCCACTGTTTCGCTGACTGATAAGCCGGTGTTCGAAACCCGCGTAAGTCAGAAAGGGTTTTTTTTCACCTGGAGGGTGAAATAAATATCTTACGCGTCGTGTCGACTGCTTTGACCAAGCTGCCTTTATCCCTCTGGTTCTATCGTGAGCGCTCCCACCCCCCTCCCCACCCAAAAAAATATATACCAGCAATGATACTAAGTGTCGTAAAGAGCATCATCATCATCCAGCGCCGTCTCCGCAACAAAGGTTGGCTACCATGGATTGCCATTCCACTCTGTTTCTTGCTTGGATGGTGCAGGTTGTCATAGATTGACTTGTCCATCTTTTGATGTTACTCGTCCATGTTAGTCTTGGTCTGCCTCTGCCACTTTTACCTTGTATTTTCCCTTCCAATATTACTTTCAGTAGGCTGTTGTGTCTTTTAACATGCCCCAAAAATTTCATTTGTCTTGTCTTAATTTTATTTAGTAGTTCTCTTTTTATTTTTAGTTGTTTTAAAACGTCATCGTTTGTTTTCTTTACTTTCCAACCAATTCTACCTATTCTTCTATAAATCCACATTTTAAAGGCTTCAATTGTCTGTTCTGTTTCTTAAAACAATAGTTAGAATTTCTCTCCATGGCTTTCTCTGGAGTGTTACGTAATGAAGCTCCAATCTCTTTCACGGTGGTCTGCCATATTCGTCGTAAAGATAGTTAGAAGATAGTTCACTGAAATTCGTGATAGGGTACAATTTTTGATGATTAAGATGGTGATGACGAATTGCTGGTGATAGTAAATTGATTGTGATGGTAAATTAGTGGTGGTGGTAAATTAATGGCGATAGTAATTTGATGGTAGTGGTAATTTGATGAGAGTGTTTAGCGCGGTTATGGCAAATTGCTGATGATAGTAAATTGATCGTGATAATACATTGACTGTGATGGTAAATTAATGCTGATGGTGATGATGAATTGAATTCGATAGTAAATTGATGGTGGTGGTAATTTGACTGTGGTGGTAAACTGATGGCTGGTAATTTGATGATAGGGAAGGCATGGATCGATCTTAAAATAATGGCAAGAAACAGAACGGCTTGGAAAGTATTTGTTGAAGACCTATGCTCCACAGCGAGCTGATAGATAGAAAAAGAAGAATTTGATAGTGTTTAGCATGGTTTTGGCAAATTGGTGATGATGTTGATTAGGATGGTAAAAGTAAATTGATAATAATGGTACTTTTGATAATTAATGATAGTGACTTTGTGATAATGATAATTATTATGACGATGATTATAATAATAATGATGAATACATAGTGCAATAGTGATGGTGATTATGATAACTATCATCGCGATGATGATAATAATGGTTATGATGGTGATAGAGAATTGATGGTAATGATTATGATAATGAGAGTGATAATTATGATGACAATAATGATAGTGATGATGGAGATAATAATGACTGTGATGACGGTAATGAGTGAATTCCAAAGGGCCAAGACCAAACGTTGTCTCTTACATCCTAAAAGTTTATGTATTATTTCAATGTTTCTCCTGATTTCCTGTGTTCTGCTGGGGAAGCAGTATCGTGTCCATCCTAGATCTACTATAGCACAAGACCTACTGCGTCAACAGAGATTCTCCCCCTCCCCTCCTACATCTGTGTGAAGCCTCACCTCCATAGCCAGTTTCTTGTGACGAGAGTACTACCCATTTGGAGGTGAAGTGAGGTTTTGGTCAGCTTTGTGTCTGCTGCAAGTTATATAGCTCGTGTTCCCAAAGTTTTATAATTAAATCCTCGATGGCATCATTTCAGTATCTCCTTCTTTCTGTTCAATATCCTTATCCATTTCGATCTAAGTCTGCTGTGAGACTCAAACCAGTTCGTTGATCTCCATTAATTACATTTTAAAAATGTTAAATCAACATTCAACTGCAGACTTAACCATGATATTGCTGCTGATAAGAAGTTCACGCATTGTGATAATATCTTTCTACTTTATTCGGAAATAGACTACAATTAATAAAATAATGTACACAAACATTTTAATTACAGCGTCTAGCTCAGCTCCTTGCCTTGTTTGATCGATCTATTTCTGTTTGTGTGGAAGTCTTTTATTATGACCGTCAGTATTTCATTTAAGGATCGTTATTCCAATGTTGTGCTACCAATGCCAGTCCTGAACCCTAGATGCTAGAACAATAAGAAAAATAACCTTTACTGATATGAAATCTCACGAACAGCTAAGAAGAGTAATGAAAACGTTATGAAAGAGGATAAGTCAAAAGAGAGCAAATATCCAATATTTAGGAAGAAACAATAATAATTTTTTGGCCATGTAATGAGAAGGGAACAGCTGGAATATATTGTAACAACTGGGAAAATTGAGGGACGAAGAGTTAGAGGGAAGCAGAGAGAAGAGGTGCCAGTCAGCTTAAGAGAATGGCTTGGCAGAAGGTCAACAACAGAAATGATAAATAACTGTTGAGATAGAAAGTTATGGAGAGACATGATCACCTACGCCAGCAGGCAGAGTAGTTGATGAAGATGATGATGACGATGATGATGATGATGATGATGACGATGATGATGATGATATGAAATGTGTTAGACGAATGACAGGAAACAGTCTGAGAGACAAGATCAGAAGGGAAAATCTGAGAAAAAATCTAGAAATAACCACCGCCATAGAATATATAAGGAAACAACAGATAAAATAGGCTACGCGACAAGGCAAAAAGTTCAAAACAGAACACAACGAGCCTTTAATAAACGTTGCGAGAACACCAGACCCAAGGGCGAACCACGAAAAACAGATGGATTAACTGAATATTAGAAACACTAGGAAACAACATCAGCAGATGCGAACAGAAGAGCAAAATACCGCAAATTATCTCCCCTCGACGCCGAAAGGCAAATGGGGAAGGGAAGAAGAAGAAGCAATTCGTGATTTGACAGTTTTGATCAAAGTGAAATCGAATAAGTAGATATTCGTGTTTTCCTATTATAACAAGCACGGAAAGTGTTAGCAAACTAGAACTGGCTCTTGAAGTTTTGATATCGATACCAAAAAGTGTTTCGCCTTCAAAGAACTGTTGGTATCTCCCTTGTGATTGGTTGTTTCTTGTCAGAGTTGCAACAGAGAAAGGGGTTAGTTTGAATGGAAACAAGCATCAGAGTAAGTGGGGTTGCTCGGAATGATTTTTGTATGAAGAGAGTAGGGACAGAGATTTGTTCGAGGGGGTGTGAGAGAAGAGATTTGTATAAAGGGGTAAGGAAGAAAAGATTTGTATAAGGGGGTGTGGGAGAAAAGATTTGTATAAGGGGGTGTGGGAGAAGAAATATGTATAAGGGGCTGTAAGAGAAGAGATTTGTACAAGAGGGTGTGGAGGAGATATTTGTTAAAGGGGGTGTTGGAAAAGAGATTTGTTTACAGGGGGTGTTGGAAAAGAGATTTGTTTACAGGGGGTGTTGGAAAAAAAATTTGTTTACAGGGGGTGTTGGAAAAGAGATTTGTTTACAAGGGGTGTTGTAAAATAGATTTGTTTACGGGGGGTGTTGGAAAAGAGATTTGTTTACAGTGGGTGTTGAAGAAGAGATTTGTATAAGAGGGTGTGGAATAGAGATTTGTATAAAGGGGTGTTCATAAGAGGTTTGTATAAGACGTGTTGGAGAAGATATTTGTATAAGGAGCTGTATGAGCTGTTGGGGAAGAAGTTATATGTGTTGATGAAGAGATTTATTTCAGGGGAAAATAGTGACAAATATTTGTTAGAGTGTAGTTATGGAACGTAGAGCTAAGAAAAACAAAATAAAGAGGAAAGGAAAAAAAGAGAGGGAGAAGAAATGAAGAGAAGAAAGAAGGTATCAAATGAAGAGGAGGAGAAAAAAGATGAGGAAGAAAAGACAGAATGACAGGGAAAGGAGAAATGAAGAGAAGTAGAAAGAAGAGGAAGTGGAGATGAAATGAAAAGAAGGAAGATGAAGAAATTAATAGAAACAAAAACAAGAGCTGAAGGAACAATGAAGATTAGAAAAAGAGGAAGAATAGAAAAGAAAGAAGAGGAGCAGAATGAAGTGGAAGAGAAGGTGGATGATAAGAAATGAAAAGGAGAAGAAAGAAGGAGAGGGAGAAAAGAAAGAAGAGGAAAAGGGGAAGAATTTTGGAGGAGGAGAATGAAGAGAAGGAGTGGTAGAAATGAAGAAGAGAAGAAAGAAGAGGGAAGAGAAGTGAAGAGGAGAAGGATTAAGAAGCGAAGTGGAGAAGAAATGAAGTGGGGAGGGCAGAAATGGAAAAGAAAGAAAATGAGAAGACATAAAAGGAAGGAGAAGAAATGAAAAAGAGGATGAAAAAAAATCGATGGAAGAAGATTAGAAGGAAGAAGAAGAAGACGAAATTGACGAAGAGGAATAAATCGAAATGGGAAGAATACGAAGTAGATGTCGTTTCAAATTTGTTTCTGTATTTAATGATTTAGTTCTTTCAACTCCAGCTTGATGTTTCTTCAAAATAATCAGCTCCTTCATCTGACAGTGACCGAGGCGGTGACCGAGGCTCATATATGACTCGCCCCAGACGCATTAATCGTGGCTCTCTCCGCTCGGGGCGCAGAAGTCTATGGATGACGCCATTAGTGGAATCCACGCAAGCAATTTTGTGGCTCCAGAAACATTAATGTGAAGAACATTATGCACATAATATCTGAGCAGGGGGGGGGGCCATTTTAATCAACGATTGTGTGTTTAATGGAGGGACGGAAGGTGAAGGAAAGAAGGTAGGGAGGAAGGAAGGAAGGAAGGGAGGGAGGGGAGAGAAAGGAGGGAAGGGAGACAGGGAGGTAGAGAGGGAGAAGGATGGAAGGAGAGGAAGGGGAGAAAGGAAGGGGATGGACGGGAGGAAGGAAAGGAGGGATGGAGGGAGATGGAAGGGGAGGGAGGAAGGGAGGGAGGAAAGGGAGGAAGGGAGGGAGGAAAGGAAGGAAGGAAAGAAGGAAGGAAGGAAGGAAGGAAGGAAGGAAGGAAGGAAGGAAGGAAGGAAGGAAGGAAGGAAGGAAGGAAGGAAGGAAGGAAGGAAGGAAGGAAGGAAGGAAGGAAGGAAGGAAGGAAGGAAGGAAGGAAGGAAGGAAGGAAAGGAGAAATGGAGGGAGGGAGGGAGGGAGGGAGGGGAGAGAAAGGAGGGAAGGGAGACAGGGAGGTTGGGAGGGAGAAGGATGGAAGGGAAGGGAGGGGAGGGAGGTAAGGGAGTGAGGAAGGAAGGAAGGAAGGAAGAAGGAAGAAGGAAGGAAGGAAGGTAGGTAGGAAGGAAGGAAGGAAGGAAGGAAGGTAGGAAGGGAAGGAAGGAAGGAAGGAAGGAAGGAAGGAAGGAAGGAAGGAAGGAAGGAAGGAAGGAAGGAAGGAAGGAAGGAAGGAAGGAAGGAAGGAAGGAAGGAAGGAAGGAAGGAAGGAAGGAAGGAAGGAAGGAAGGAAGGAAGAAGGAAGGAAGGAAGGAAGGAAGGAAGGAAGGAAGGAAGGAAGGAAGGAAGGAAGGAAGGAAGGAAGGAAGGAAGGAAGGAAGGAAGGAAGGAAAGGAGAAATGGAGGGAGGGAGGGAGGGAGGGGAGAGAAAGGAGGGAAGGGAGACAGGGAGGTTGGGAGGGAGAAGGATGGAAGGAGAGGGAGGGGAGAAAGGAAGGTGATGGACGGGAGGAAGGAAAGGAGGGATGGAAGGAGGTGGAAGGGAAGGGAGGAAGGGAGGGAGGTAAGGGAGTGAGGAAGGAAGGAAGGAAGGAAGGAAGGAAGAAGAAGGAAGGAAGGAAGGTAGGTAGGAAGGAAGGAAGGAAGGAAGGAAGGTAGGAAGGAAGGAAGGAAGGAAGGAAGGAAGGAAGGAAGGAAGGAAGGAAGGAAGGAAGGAAGGAAGGAAGGAAGGAAGGAAGGAAGGAAGGAAGGAAGGAAGGAAGGAAGGAAGGAAGGAAGGAAGGAAGGAAGGAAGGAAGGAAGGAAGGAAGGAAGGAAGGAAGGCCTACTCTTAGCGAATTGTTCTGCTGTCAACTTTTCATATACATCTAGAGCAGCAAGAATGACGAACAGGAATGTGTGCTTAGTTCCCTGCAGTTTGTTGTAAACGTTTGCTATGTCCCTGAGTTGGCAAGTCTGAGACAGAGGGCCCGGCCTTGGCACTAATATGTTCTGTCCAGAACGACAGACACCATTTGATACAATTAATTGCTGAATGGTGGGTATGTATAAATGCTGTTTTAGTTGCGTTCTATGACTAAACAATTGTTCTTGCCCCTTGTTCTGACACAATTCAGATCTGATAATACACCAACTATTTTACTTATCAACTCTCTTTATTCCTAGCCTTGTTTCATTCAATATTCTCTATCATTCCCCGTTAATTATGATAATTCCTTTATCACTTTTTGTTAATGTCCCTGTTTGACATCAATAAATGACCTAAAATTGGTCGAAAACTGTGTTGCATATTTATTGTTCGTTTGTGCTTACTTAAACTCCGCATTAAAACAAAAATAAATAGTGTTGGTATATATAGGTCATTATGTGGGCGGTTTCCCTGAAATTGCCACTAGGCAATATAGGTAGTTATCCATTTTTTTGACAATAGAAACAAGAAAAAGATTTCTTAAATGTTATGTAGAGCCAGTCTTAACATATGGATGCGAATCATGGACAATAGGACAACAGGCAAGAAAATCACTGGAGTCTGTAGAAATGTGGTTTTACAGAAGAATGTTGAGAGTACCATGGACAGCTAAGAAGAGTAATGAAAACGATCTGAAAGAGGTCAAAGCAAAAAGAGAGCTAATTTCCAATATTAGGAAGAAACAAGCATCAATTTTTTGCCATGTAATGAGAAGAGAACAACTGGAATATATTGTAACAACTGTAAAAATTGAGGGACGAAGAGATAGAGGGAAGCAAAGAGAAAAAATAACAGACAGCTTAAGAGAATGGCTTGACAGAATGTCAACAACAGAAATGATAAATAGCTGCCGAGATTGAAAATTGTGGAGAGACATGATCACCTACGCCAGTAGGCACAGTACTGGATGATGATGATCCATTTGAAGTGGAGACGGCTTCTCACGTTGTCTTGTTTATTTTATGGCATAGTATATCAATAGATCCAACTGAAGACACGAAGTTTGGTTTTTTTTTTTTTTTTTGGAGCTCATCCAATAGTTACACTAGTCGGAGTTACTTTTGATTTACTGCTCGCTTTTGTAACAGAAAATAAATAAAATAAATTTTGATGGCGTGTGCGAAAATAGTATGAGGACGGTAGTAAACTTGGGTAGTGTTTGCATAACATATCTGGCACATGATGGGCGTGACGCATTATTAGTAGCTGGTGTCGTAAATATGGCGTACCATTCTTGCCAGCTAGGACTATCGTTAATCTTTAAAACTTTCTGTTGTATATTATGAGAAAGCAGTCGACCTATAGCTGAGTGTTGACGTCAGAGTCTGCGAAACAGATCTGACCACGACCGTTGGCAACGTCCACGTTACAGTACCGGAAACAGATTGACTCGGTCTGGTCTATAGAGTAGCGATGATGGAAAATAAGCACAGATCAAAGTCTAGAGCGTGACGTTTAGGGACTATGATGTTCATCATCATCATTATACTTATTGAGTGTCGTCACCGCATCGAAGATTGACTACCATGGAGCGCCATTTCGCTCTGTCTCTTGTTTTGCTAGAGCAGGTTGTCATAGGCTGACTTGTCCATCCTTTAATGTTACTCGTCCATGTTAGCCTTGGTCTGCCTCTTTTACCTTGTATTTTCCCTTCCAAAATTACTTTTAGTAGTCTGCTACGTCTTTTAACATGCCTCAAAAATCTAATTTGTCTTGTTTGAATTGTGTTTAGTAGTTCTCTTTTCATTTTAGTTGTTTTAAGACCTCATCGTTTGTTTTCATTTCTTTCCATCCAATTCTACATATTCTTCTATAAATCCATATTTCAAAGGCTTCAATTTTCTGTTCTGTTCTCTTGTCTAATGAAAGAGGAGACAGTTTAATACATGGTGTTTTTTTTTTAACCGTCAGCCCTTCTTGGGCAATATGGTCAGCACTGCACTTGGTCGCCTTTATCTCCCAGAGTAATCTCCCGTGCCCACTAAGCGAATCGAGACAATGATCAGCCCAAACAATGAACTTGACCTTTTAACCCCTAATTATCTGTTGGGTAAAAAAGGGGGCGGGGGAGGGGGTGGTTTCCCCTGTCCTAAAAATATGCTGTGTTTGATCGAATGGTACAGGTTATCGCAGCTTGGCTGCAAATTGCAACTTAGTCTTAACAGTCCTTTTACAGACGAATGGGGGCCTCGGAGGCCTAGTTGGGAAAACCACCCGACTGGACTACCGACGTTCGGACAACCCGTGTTCGATTCCCGCTGGGAGCAGTGTGAATTGTACTCGTGGTTGGGAAAAAAAATACTCCCACGGTTGACCCAGCCGTTGGTAGAAATGGGTATCAAGGTATTACCCTAGAAAGGTGAGGAATGTCGGTATCTGAGTTTAGATGCTTGAGGCGACACTATACAGAAATCTCCGAACATTTCTGGATAGGCCACCGAGCACATATGGGTGTAAACTCGCGTGATAAGACGCCGGTTCAAGTCTCGTACTTTACCTTCTACCTTTACAGACGAGACAACTTACAGGAAATATACATGTTCTTTGTTTGTTTGTTTTTCCACGACGTACACGGATAACGACATATTTCTTTGTAGAGATTGTGTCTGCCGTGACGTGACAATTAACCTTTCTCTACGTCGTTAAATTAAAAAAAAAAAAAAGAATAGTTTGTTTGTGAGAAGCACACTGTACGGTCTCCGCTTTGTGGCACATCTATATTCACTGTGCGGTCTCCGCTTTGTGGCACATCTATATTTCTCATATTTGGCTGTGACAGTTTGAGTTACTTCTGGTAATAAATGTCAACATAACGTTATTTGTTATCTTATCTGACTTGGGGCTCTCAATATTGTTCTGTTAACATCACATCGATGTTAATTTGTGTATTTATTTTTTTTTTTACTCACATGTTAAGATTGGCCCAAAGAGTTGTCTATCTGCCTGTCTGTCTGCCTGCCTGTCTGTCTGTCTGTCTGTCTGTCTGTCTGTCTGTCTGTCTGTCTTCTCTGCCTGCCTGCCTGTCTGTCTGTCTATTTCTTTTTCGAGACAAAAACGACACATAGCGCAGAAATTCTAAACTCTTTGTGTCTGATCTTTGTTATGAGGCATCAGACCTTGCACAGGATCCGCATTGCATCTCCCCATACGTCTCAGTTCATGAGAGTTGCTCTATCTCGGCGAAGAAACTGTTGCTGCCCCTCGCCTCAGTATTTTTTGTTTCTCTAGGTCGACCACTTTTTCTTTTACACTCTCTTACCAGCTGATAAAAATGAAAAGCGGGACATTTCATTTGAAAAAAAAAAGAAGAAGAATGATCCCGCACGCACACATAGACACACAAAAGCAGTAATATGATAATGTTACGTTCATATTTAATTACTCAATATAAAGTAAATGCCTGGTTGGACGCAAGGCATATATCCCTAAAAAGCAGAACATGTCTTGGGAAATCTTAACGTCCCTAATCCAATAGCATTACTGATTTGCGTTGTAAATTGAAGTGCTCCCATCTCTGTTTGACACACTCTTCTTTTCGAAGCCGCGGGATCAAATAAAATTGTTAATAATTGCCTGGTTGTGGATAAAAAATGTTTAAAAATCACAAATCAGAAGAAAAAAACACAGTTCAAAACTTGTGCCATAACTATAATAATACTACTATCATAGTTGTTTATGATAAAATATATTGTTTAAATTCACATACCCCCTTGAATGTAAAATTAAAAAATAAACACAGACTTAACTGTATGTCATAATAACGTAGAGTGAACAAAAATATACATAAAATATGTGTGGGTGTGGGATGTATGCATGATGTGGTGTATGCATGTTGTAGTGAATGCATGGTGTTGAGTATGCATTTTGTGGTGTGGTGTATTCACGGGATGGTGTAGGTATGTTGTGGTGTGGTGAATGCATAGTGTGGTGCATGCATGGGATGGTGTGTGCGTGGTGTGTGCGTGGTGCGGTGCGGTGCATGCATGGTGTGGCGTATGCATGGTGTGGTGTATGCGTGGTGTGGTGTATGCGTGGTGTGGCGTATGCATGGTGTGGCGTATGCGTGGTGTGGCGTATGCATGGTGTGGTGTATACGTGGTGTGGCGTATGCATGGTGTGGCGTATGCATGGTGTGGTGTATACGTGGTGTGGCGTATGCATGGTGTGGCGTATGCGTGGTGTGGTGTATGCGTGGTGTGGTGTATGCATGGTGTGGCGTATGCATGATGTGGCGTATGCGTGGTGTGGTGTATGCGTGGTGTGGTGTATGCATGGTGTGGTGTATGCATGGTGTGGCGTATGCATGGTGTGGCGTATGCATGGTGTGGCGTATGCATGGTGTGGTGTATGCATGGTGTGGTGTATGCATGGTGTGGTGTATGCGTAGTGTGGCGTATGCATGGTGTGGCGTATGCATGGTGTGGTGTATGCATGGTGTGGCGTATGCGTGGTGTGGTGTATGCGTAGTGTGGCGTATGCATGGTGTGGCGTATGCGTAGTGTGGCGTATGCATAGTGTGGCGTATGCGTGGTGTGGTGTATGCATGGTGTGGCGTATGCGTGGTGTGGTGTATGCGTAGTGTGGCGTATGCATGGTGTGATGTATGCGTAGTGTGGCGTAGGCGTGGTGTGGTGTATGCGTAGTGTGGCGTATGCATGGTGTGGCGTATGCGTAGTGTGGCGTATGCATGGTGTGGCGTATGCGTGGTGTGGTGTATGCATGGTGTGGCGTATGCATGGTGTGGCGTATGCGTGGTGTGGTGTATGCGTAGTGTGGCGTATGCATGGTGTGATGTATGCATGGTGTGATGTATGCATGGTGTGGTGTATGCATGATGTGGCGTATGCGTGGTGTGGCGTATGCGTGGTGTGGTGTATGCGTAGTGTGGCGTATGCATGGTGTGATGAATGCATGGTGTGGTGTATGCATGGCGTGGTGTATGTGTGGTGTGATGTATGTGTGGGGTGGCGTATGTATGAGGTGGCATATGCATGGGGTGGAGCATGCATGGTGTGATGTATGTGTGGGGTGGCGTATGCGTGGTGTGATGTATGCGTGGGGTGGCGTATGCGTGGTGTGATGTATGCGTAGGGTGGCGTATACATGGTGTGATGTATGCGTGTGGTGGCGTATGCGTGGTGTGATGTATGCGTGGGTTGGCGTATACGTGGTGTGGTGTATGCATGGTGTGATGTATGCGTGCGGTGGCGTATGCGTGGTGTGGCATATGCGTGGTGTGATGTATGCGTGGTGTGGTGTATGCGTGGTGTGATGTGTGCGTGGTGTGATGTATGCATGGTGTGATGTATGCATGGTGTGGTGTATGTGTGGTGTATGCATGGTGTGGAGTATGCATGGTGTGGTGTATGCATGGTGTGGTGTACGCATGGTGTGGTGAGGTGTATGCGTGGTATGGCGTATGTGTGGTGTGATGTATGCAGGGGGTGGCGAATGTATGGTGTGGTGTATGCGTGGGGTGGCGAATGTATGGTGTGGTGTATGCATGGGGTGGCGAATGTATGGTGTGGTGTATGCATGGGGTGGTGCATGCGTGGTGTGATGTATGCATGGGGTGGCGAATGTATGGTGTGGTGTATGCGTGGTGTGGTGAGGTGTATGCGTGGTGTGGTGTATGCGTGGTGTGATGTACGCATGGTATGGTGTGTGCGTGGTGTGGTGAGGTGTATGCATGGTGTGATGTATGCACGGTGTGGTGTATGCGTGGTGTGGTGAGGTGTATGCATGGTGTGGTGTATGCACGGTGTGGTGTATGCGTGGTGTGGTGAGGTGTATGCATGGTGTGGTGTATGCGTGGTGTGGTGTACGCATGGTGTGGTGTATGCGTGGTGCGGTGTACGCATGGTGTGGTGTACGCAAGGTGTGGTGTATGCGTGGTGTGGTGTATGTGCGGTGTGGTGTAAGCGTGGTGTGGTGTATTTTCGGTGTGGTGTATGCGCGGTGTGGTGTATGCGCGGTGTGGTGTATGCGTGGTGTGGTGTATGCGCGGTGTGGTGTATGCGCGGTATGGTGTATGCACGGTGCGGTGTATGCATGGTGTGGTGTATACATGGTGTGGTGTATGCGTGGTGTGATGTATGCGTGGTGTGGTGTATGCGTGGTGTGGTGTATGCGTGGTGTGGTGTATGCGTTGTGTGGTGTATACATGGTGTGGTGTATGCGTGGTGTATGCGTGGTGTGGTGTATGCGTGGTGTGGTGTATGCGTGGTGTGGTGTATGCGTGGTGTGGTGTGGTGAATGCATGATGTGGTGTATGCGTGGTGTGGTGTACGCCTGGTGTGGTGTAGTGTATTCATTGTGTGGTGAGGTGTATGCATGGTGTGGTGTGGTGAATGCGTGGTGTGGTGTATGCGTGGTGTGGTGTATATGTGCTTGATATTTTTCCTTGCTCCACCGGCAACCTCATCCATTTTCAATCTTTGTTTTTCTTGAATGTTGTCAATCCTTACTCTTGATCTACCATGGGTCCTTCTTTCTTCTTCCCTTTTTAGATATATGGTTTACATGGTGTAGAATATAATCTTAATATATAGATAATCTTAGATATGCTGATGATACGGTCGTAATAGCTAAGAGTGAAAATGAGTTGGAAAATTTAAATACCTGGGATCAATGTTAACCTCAGTATGTAGATATACAGCAGAGGTGAGCTGGTAGATGTACAGCAGAGGTGAGATGTAGAATGGATCCGGTAAAAGCAGCTTTCCTAAAAAAAATTAGGAAGATACTTTGCAATCCAATTTTTACAATAGAAAAAAAGAAAAAAAGAGTTGTTAAGTTTTATGCAGATCCAATCTTAAAATCGGGATGTGAATCATGGACACTGAACAGACAAGAAAATCACTGGAGGTTCTGGATTTGTGGTTATACAGAAGTGTGTTGAGAATACCGTGGACAGCTAAGAAGAGTAATGAAAACTTTCTGAAAGAGGTCAAAGCAAAGAGAAAGCTAATTTCCAATATTAGGAAGAAACAATCATCATTTTTTGGGCCATGTAATGAGAAGGAAACACCTGGAATATTTAGTGACCAGTGTAAAAATTGAGAGACGAAGAGATAGAGGGAAGCAAAGAGAAAAGATACCAGACAGCTGAAGAGAATGGCTTGGAAGAAGGTCAACAGAAATGAAAAAAAAATGTCGAGATCGAGAGTTGTGGAGTGACTGATCACCTACGCTAGCAGGCATGTAAATGATAATGATGACGGTATAGAATCCCTTGGCATTAAGATGTCGACTGTACGCACAATTAAAGTAAATGAGACAATGAAATCAAATGACTATAAATTGTGGTATGATGATAAATGTACAACAGTAGATGTGAAGTGCATGATAAATTCAGGCAAAAACTGCATTCCTGAAAGTGAGAAAGATATGCAATATACTTGTGTCAATGGAAATAAGAAAAAGAATTATTAAGAATCATGTGGCGCCCAACTTGACGTAAGGATGGGAATTCTGGACAACAGAACAAGAGCCATAAAAATAATCGGAGGCCACAGAAATGTAATTTTACATAATAGTAAGTAAAAGTAAAGTACCCCCGTCACGCCAAGTGGCGTATAGGGAAATATGGTGTTAGTGACCCTATATTTTACAGACCTTCAGCACATGATTTTTGGGGTAATGTGGTCGGTATTACGCCCGTGCTGCCAACTTTCCCAGAAAAAAATCCGGTACCCATTTAAGGCTGGGTGAACCCGGAAGCCGTCGGTTGGGATCGAACCCTACCCCTTGTCCGTGGTAGTCCAGTTCACTAACCACTGAGCTATCGCGGCTCCAATTTTACATAATAATGTTGAAAATATCATAAGCAGCTGAAAAGAGTAATGAAGACATTCTAAAGGAGGCCAAAGGAAAAATGAAAGCTGATCTTCAACATCAAAAGAAAACAATCACCATTTTTTTTTTTTTTTTTTTTTTTTGCTGCAATGTTTATAAGGAAAATGGTTGAAATATTTGGTGGGAGCCGGAACAATGGAGGTAGAAGTAATTAGGAAAACACAAAACAATTTAATATTGTGGTTTGGTAAGAAGTCATTGATCAACAATTATAGAGATAAAAAGTTGTGGAGAGATATGATCACCAACTCTTCAAGGTACGGCACCTGACGTCTGAAGCATGGAGGTAGCAGTGATTGAAGAGTGTACGATAAGAGGGGAGTGAGGTAGTAGAAATTGAGGGGAGATGAGAAGGGTGAGTAAAATAAAATCATGGGGGTCCCCGGGAAGAAGGGTTAAGAAGTAAAGAGGATGAACACATCATGACACACAGGAATTGTAAGACACAATGTAGGAATGAGGCAAAAATGTAAAACGGGGTATTGATTGGTTGAAGGGAGAAAAGGTTAGACAAAGGATATGTTGGGAAGATCATTCGAGATAAAACGATGGCTCTATGCGGACGGTTGTGTGTTTTGTGTTGCAACCGGTACCGTGAGCAGGATTGAGTCAGTTCACCAACAAGTGATAGAGTAAGTTAGTTAGTGTGTGGTCGCTGCGGGGAAAAGACAGTATTCCAGGCGCAGTGATAAGTAGAAGTGTCTTAGATTAGTGATAAGATAGTTGTGAAAGTTAGCAGCACCAACCATGTAGTGACAGTCAGTGAGATGGCCTCACAAGGTAGGCTTCGTCAGAAACACGAAGTTAGAATATAGTTGTGCAAGTTAGCAGCAATGAACAGTTTAGTGTCAATCCGTGGGTTAGTCTCACCACGTTAAGCTTCATCAGAAGTGTGAAGATAGAATGTAGTTGTGCAAGTAGCAGCAACGAACAAGTTAGTCTCAATTCGTGAGTTAGTCTCACCACGTTAAGCTTCATCAGAAGTGTGAAGATAGAATGTAGTTGTGCAAGAGGCAGCAACGAACAAGTTAGTGTCAATTCGTAAGTTAGTCTCACCGCGTTAGGCTTCATCAGAAGTGTGAAGATAGAATGTAGCTGTGCACGTTAGCAGGAACGAACAATTTAGTGTCAATCCGTGAGTTAGTCTCACCACGTTAAGCTTCATCAGAAGTGTGAAGATAGAATGTAGTTTTGCAAGAGGCAGCAACGAACAAGTTAGTGTCAATTCGTGAGTTAGTCTCACCACGTTAGGCTTCATCAGAAGTGTGAAGATAGAATGTAATTGTGCAAGTAGCAGCAACGAACAAGGTAGTGTCAATTCGTGAGTTAGTCTCACCACGTTAGGCTTCATCAGAAGTGTTAAGATAGAATGTAGTTGTGCAAGTTAGCAGGAACGAGCAAGTTAGTGTCAATTCGTGAGTTAGTCTCACCACGTTAAGCTTCATCAGAAGTGTGAAGATAGAATGTAGTTGTGCAAGAGGCAGCAACGAACAAGTTAGTGTCAATTCGTGAGTTAGTCTCACCGCGTTAGGCTTCATCAGAAGTGTGAAGATAGAATGTAGCTGTGCACGTTAGCAGGAACGAACAATTTAGTGTCAATCCGTGAGTTAGTCTCACCACGTTAAGCTTCATCAGAAGTGTGAAGATAGAATGTAGTTTTGCAAGAGGCAGCAACGAACAAGTTAGTGTCAATTCGTGAGTTAGTCTCACCACGTTAGGCTTCATCAGAAGTGTGAAGATAGAATGTAATTGTGCAAGTAGCAGCAACGAACAAGGTAGTGTCAATTCGTGAGTTAGTCTCACCACGTTAGGCTTCATCAGAAGTGTTAAGATAGAATGTAGTTGTGCAAGTTAGCAGGAACGAGCAAGTTAGTGTCAATTCGTGAGTTAGTCTCACCACGTTAAGCTTCATCAGAAGTGTGAAGATAGAATGTAGTTGTGCAAGTTAGCAGGAACGAACAAGTTAGCGTCGATTCGTGAGTTAGTCTCACCACGTTAGGTTTCACTAGGAGCAGAGAGTTGGAAGGTAGTGGTGCAGTTTAGCAGCTACGACCATTCAAGTTACAGTACGGGAGAGAAGTTCAATATGTCAGGATTTGTGTAGGAGCATGACGTTAGAGTCGGGTGTGCAGGCAGCGACACCGATCAATGTAAGTGGCGCTGAGCGAGACAGATTCGCAGAGTTTCTATCAACCAAAAAGGGTTCGATACGGAGTACAACGCTCCAGGAGACAACAATATAGGTGAGGTTGAGCGAGACCGATATCGCCAGCTTCGTCATTAGCAATATGGCTGCTAGTGGAGGAATTCCAATAACAAATATTACTTAGAGGAAGGTAGGCGAGGCCAGAGTTGCTTGAGAGAGTGCTGCAGTATAACTCTGCAGTGTAGTAGATAACACAGGGGAATGCCGCAAGGTTAGCAGGCAATGTGTGAGAGGCTACTAACATACAATTGTCATTGTGATTGTGAACGGGTTGTGTGAGGTGGACATTTGAGAATAAAACCTCAGGTGTGTTATTTTTACCTGGTGTTCAGTGAATGTTTTCTCGAGCGCTAGCTGTAATTGCCTGTGCCTAGCTAAGAACGACCCCTGGAAAGGGTCAGCACGCTGGTCTACAGATAACCAACAGTCGTAACACGAAACAGCGCGTAGTACTAAGTTAGGCGATCACACGGCCAAGGGTGCCACACAAGGGCAGAGTTCAAACGAGGCGACAGTCTCGAGCAGTAACCATCGATCACCGGCAGAGGTCGACTCGACTTATCAACCAACACAGGTCATCAAGACGCAAGTCGTCACGACACGTGGGCCTCGATACAGTAAAGGGATGTCCCCGTCAACTCATCAAGGCAGTTAGGGGAAGTCGGACACCATCAAAGCCAGTACAAGTGTGCTGGTACCAGGTGTGTTCCATTCAAGTGCATTAATGAGATCACTGTTGATTTAAGTGCGGAGAGAGCGCGCTGCTCTAGTCTATGAACTATAAACCACTATAAAAAAAAAAAACTATCTTTACGACACATAGTACCATTGCTGGTGTATGTCGGGGGGCAACGATAGAACCAGAGGGATAAAGGCCGCTTGGTCAAGCAGTCGTCACGACGTGTGTGACTGAGGAATTTTATTTCACCCCCGAAAGAAAAAATCCTTTCTGTCTACCGCGGGCTTCGAACACCGTACGTCAGCTTTTCAGCCAGCGGGACAGTGGTTTTAGCCGCACGGCCACGCGCACTTAAGAATACACATAAACGCTCGTAATTTTTAAAGTTGTCGCCATTTGTTTTGTCAAATTACATTTTTATTTTTGTTCCAAACAGAAAAAAATATACTTGTAACTGAACTATACACATATTGTTATTATATCTGTGGTTAAAACTATACCGAATGTTACAAAATATTGCCCTATAATAAAAATGGGAGAAGATATCCTTGCTATTTGAAAAGATCATTTACAAATTGTAGCTGGCTTGTTGCAGGAGCTACTGAGTTAAGTGTTCTGTGCACACCGTGAGCTGTGTGTTTCATCCGTTTTTATCATGTGTCGATATTCCAATTATTTACGATGAACGATGATATTGTATGACAGGGAACAGTTGGCTGTGTTCACTTTCTGTGCGGTTTCGCCTTATGTCTTTTGGCGTGTGCTGAGACTACTATGATGGGGACTACAGTTACCTTTCTTTGTTTGGGAGATGAGTTAGTAATTCGGATGATTCCACTGGCACGGGCGGTTGAGCAATTATGGATTTTAATTCGTTTGCAGTGAAACCGGGGCCTTCCATAACCAAAGTAGCTGTGATAGAGTAGTGGTAACTGGCTTGATACACTATGATATGTGGAATTCAATCGTTCGATCATTATTTAAATTGACCCATATCATGGTATGTTTATTTTACATGCACTTTGCTGCTGTACCAGTGGCCCGCCATAGTATTTACTATTTGGTATATTTGATATCTGTGCTTATCTTCAAGTTTACCCGGCCTTAAATAGGTGCAAGAATTGTGTTACGGGAAATAAAGATGGTACTGGCCTAAGTGCTGATCCGTTACCTAAAATATGTCAATGGTTAAAGAAATAGAAGCCAGCACATACGCTACACTCAGGATTCTTCTTCTTTACAAATTAGCAGCTTAATTCTTCTTCTTTCACTTTTCAGCTCCCTGTGGAGCATAGGTCTTCAACAAACACTTTCAACTCCCTGTGGGGCATAGGTCTTCAACAAACACTTTCAACAAACACTTTCAGTTCCCTGTGGAGCATAGGTCTTCAACAAACACTTTCAACTACCTGTGGAGCATAGGTCTTCAACAAACACTTTCAACTCCCTGTGGGGCATAGGTCTTCAACAAACACTTTCAACTCCCTGTGGGGCATAGGTCTTCAACAAACACTTTCAACTCCCTGTGGGGCATAGGTCTTCAACAAACACTTTCAACTACCTGTGGAGCATAGGTCTTCAACAAACACTTTCAACTCCCTGTGGGGCATAGGTCTTCAACAAACACTTTCAACTCCCTGTGGGGCATAGGTCTTCAACAAACACTTTCCAAGTCGTTCAGTTTCTTGCCATTCTTTTAAGATCATCACATGTCTTTCCCATCATCTTCATCTCTGCTTCCGTCTTCTCCAGAAAATTTCCTGGTAGACAAAAGGTGAGTCAGACTCCTTGCGGCTTTCTCCAAATTGCGTAATGCATCTCTTAGACTGAGAGCCCTTATCTTTCCTGGATGGCGAATTTACTATTTTTCTTTTCTTTGACTTGTCCTTGTTTGTGAAGTTTTTGCGGCTTAATTTTTTACAGTACAGGATAGCCAGTCCTATGCCCAACTCGTTCATAGTCGCCTCTTATGAACATGTCTGGTAGGGAACAGAGCTACAATTCTTTATTCCCCTTCCGGGCCCCGGCAGCACAGGAGCGAAACAGCTTCAATTGCTGATATTTTAATATTGCTTATATTAAAATAACTGCTCATTTACTGTGTCGTCCACATCAATTAAATATTCTACTTTACTACCAAGCTTTCATTATACCTTCATCTCATCATTTGTATACATTCAAAAAATAAAGCAACCATTAAATTCTTTTAAAACAATTTTTCTTTCCAAGGATTGTGCTCAATGATTTAATTAATATTATTTACAATCAAGGAGCTACGATTAGCTGATGATATGAACATCAAATGGCAAGATAAAGTAACCAACTCTAATGTCTTGCGAAACCAAACTCCCATCCATCATGGCAACACTTAGGAGTCGTAGACTAAGGTGGCTGGGTCGTGTAAGAAGAATAGCAAACTTTCGTATTCCGAAACAAATATTGTATGGTGAACTTAAGGACGGAAAGAGTCAAAGGGCGGACCAGTACTAAGATATAAGGATGTTTGCAGGGCTTCCCTAGGGGAATTCTCTATCAGTGAAAGAAATTGGGAAAATCTGGCCGCAGATCGTAGCACATAAGAGAACAAAAATAAGAAATGGCACAGCAACTTTCGAGACAGTGCTGATATCAAATTCAGAAGACAAATGGTGCAGGAGAAAGGAGATGAGACCAGGCACCACGAATACATATTGTTCGTTTTGTGGATGGATCTGTCTATCCTTCATGGCATATTCAGTCACAAGAGAAAATCTTCAGCAAAGCAGCATCCAGTATAAAACACGAATATTTTTACTAAACTATTGACTAATCATGATTAAAAAGGTAAAGTAAGTAAATTACTTTACCTTTATCATGATTGCTTGCTACCAACCGTCTGTCAAGGCGCCAAAGGCCATATATTTACACTCCTACCGTTTATTTTAGCCTTTCTCACTAGGGTCAGAATGAACAGCTGGAGGAGAATCGTACAACATAATTCATTACATGTATAAAACTATACAAGTTAACTTAGTAGTAGAAGATAACTGATTCATTTTGGCTTAATAGATGCTCGATTAAAACCCATTGGAGGTTTACTGATAACAGACTTTTGATGGAAGCTACATTATTAGCATCTGAAGATTGGACCTTTATGTTAAGCCTTCTCCATGTTCAGTATTCTTCTTCTGCTGTGTTTATGCCAGATAACCAGTTCTCTTTATCGTCTGCCCTTATTTGGTTATTTAAGGCCCCGGTATCACTGTAAACGAATTAAAATCCATAATTGCTCAACCGCCCGTGCCAGCGTAGTCATTCGAATCTCATCTCCCAAACAAAGAAAGGTGACTGTAATCCCCATCCTAGCAGTCTCAGCACACGCCAAAAGACATAAGGCGAAACCGCGCAGAAAGTTAACACATCCAACTGTTCCCTGTCATACGATATCGCCATTCATCGAAAGCAATTGGAATATCGAAACATGATAAAAACGGATGAGACACACAGCTCACGGTGTGCACAGAGCACTTAACTCAGTAGCTCCTGCAACAGGCCGGACTTGGAATATGAGGAAACTGCAACAAGGAACACTTTTCATGCATAGCCTTCAATTGTTCCCACCACATACCGGGAGTTCATGTCCTCTTGAAATTGATGATCGTCATATTTTTAAAAAATGTAGAGCGCTTGATGATGTTAGGCCAACTACTCAAGTAACTCTGATGCAATGTACCATACGTACATTTTCCTATACCACAAGTATATTTTAGCCGCGATAGCTCAGTCGACTGGACTACAAAGGACAAGGGGTAGGGTTCTGCCCTTAAAAGTATGGTAAATAGGCGCCGATGATTTGTGCTATCCTTTACAACCTTTTGACCTAAAACATCTGGCTTCAGCATGGGATTGAGAAACCAGTGTTGCCTTCTATCTTCAGCCCCTTATTGGTAGACCAGACGAGCTAGTCCGTTCCAAGCCCGGCCCCTCTCCCACTGAGTAACAGTTAATGCATGTAAACTAACATCAAGCTTTAGAAATGAGTACAAATGTTTGCTAAACATCAATTTGATTTACCTTATGTGGATTCACTCACTTCACGCTGATTTGCTTGTGCATAACTTTTTTGTGGGTGGAAGGGCATTATTAACTATAATAAAATTATGTGATACCTTTTTTTTGAGTACACTATTTCCATATGTAAGCAGCATCTCAGAAAATGTCATCTTGTGCAACAAGTCTTATGTCAATAAAAGTGAGAGTCCATTAGTGCTATATAGAGCCAGTTCTGACCTATGGAAGTGAATCACAAATAGTAAACAAACAAATGAAAAGATGATTGAAGACCACAAAGATGGGATTTCTCAGAAGAATATTGAGTTTCCTGGACAGCTAAAATGGCCAACGGAGAAATTCTCTCTCAAAGAATCCAAAACAAAAAGAGAACTCTCAAAAAAACAAAGAAACAATCAACATTTCTCGGGCACATCATGAGAAGAGGAAAGTTGGAATACTTAGTTACAACTGACAAAATACAGGGAAAGAGAAGTTGCTGACGACAAGGAGAGAAGGTACTAGATAGCTTGGTGCCATGGCAAACTGTCAACAACATAAGTGATACGATACACAGTGAATAGAAAATTGTGAAGGACATTACCTATGCTGCCAAACCAGCACGACACATGATTCTTAATGCAGTATACAAAAAAAAAAAAAAAAAAAATGCTAAAATATTAGTCACCCTTACACAGAAACAGCCCAGATAACTACCAGCTTTCTTAGATGAGGTAAAGCCAATTCCTGTAGTTGTGCATGAGCTGTTATTCTAAATAACAATCAAGGTTCTTTAGGTGTGAATAACGTAAGCCAACTAGTTAGGTTTTACAACATTCAAAATCAATTATCAACAAGAATAAAAAAAAACACTCTGGATGAGATAACCACTATTCTAGATGGACAAAAACACTCTGGATGAGATAACCACTATTCTAGATGGACACACTTTCATTAGGGGCAAAAACACTCTGGATGAGATAACCACTATTCTAGATGGACAAAAACACTCTGGATGAGATAACCACTATTCTAGGTGGACAAACTTTCACTACGAACAAAAACACTCTGGATGAGATAACCACTATTCTAGATGGACAAAAACACTCTGGATGAGATAACCACTATTCTAGGCGGACAAACTTTCACTACGAACAAAAACACTCTGGATGAGATAACCATTATTCTAGATGGACAAAAACACTCTGGATGAGATAACCACTATTCTAGATGGACAAAAACACTCTGGATGAGATAACCACTATTCTAGGTGGACAAACTTTCACTACGAACAAAAACACTCTGGATGAGATAACCATTATTCTAGATGGACAAACTTTCATTAGGGACAAAAACATTCTGGATGAGATAACCATTATTCTAGATGGACAAACTTTCATTATGAACAATGAGATGACCACTATTCTAGATGGACAAACTTTCATAAGAACAAAAACACTCCGAATGAGATCACCACCATTCTTAAAGGACAAACCACAATTATAATTGTATAAATTATGTGCAATTATTAATACTACAATTAAAACAATAAAGCCGTTGGCCTACAGTCTGTTAAGGATTATTTAATAAACTCCATGTATGAAGCAGAAGTAAAATTTATCAAAAATGAATGACAAACTGAAGATAGTAAGAAAAGTCTGCATTAAATGACAGCTTTGTGAGAAATGACGTGACACTATAAAAGCAGACAAAAAAATAGATTTACAAAAAGTAAAGTCTTGGGATCGTGTGTAAGAAATCTTGCATGTGGAGGTTTAAGGGGTGAAAAAAATCAAACAAAATTAGTTAACTTGAAGCAGTCATTTATTTCAAGGAGAAAATCTTGACATTGATAAATAAAACACAAACACCACTGAAATTATATGAGACACACATAGAATAATATAATTAATGAGCTAAATCAATTATTTAGCTAAATAATGAATTAAAACAACAGAAAAAATACAGCTGCATTAAAAAAACGGTCTCGAGTAGAAATAAAAAAAAAATAATAAAATCAAATAAAATAAACTTTATAGATTACAGATAAACAACTAGCATTGTGTAGTGTCATACCTGTGTAAGCAAACATTTCAAGATATTTATGGGTGTCTGACTTATGAATCCCGCAATGTTACATGGAGCCAATGTTGTTTCATGAGCATGAGTTTCAAACAACAAGCAAAATAATATATAATCTTTTAAGCTATAAACACCATGAGCAATAAACAATCTTTGAGTGATCAATGATTCAATCAATCAATCAGAGCCCTTTAGGTCACAGACAATGTATTTCATCCTTCTGTTCTTTGACATTTTCTTTTATTTCATTGAAGTCAAGGCCAATATCTCTGCAAGTTTCCATGACTTTTCTCCTGGACATGTCTGTGAGTCACGGACAGCAATGAACAGACAAACACTCATTGAGTCAGGAGCAGTAAACAAGCTATCAATGAGTAGTGGGCAATAAGCGAACATTCAATCTGTGAGTCATAAATAAACAATCTGTTATTATGAACAGAAATAAACAATCTTGCAGCAAGAGAGACATGGTTTTCTGAAAAAGGAAAGTGAATATCAATGATAGCTAACCAATTAAATAAAGGAATATTGCAAACAAATAAAGACATTTATGTCCTTAGAAAATGATTTTTTTTTCACTTTCGCTGTGTGTTTTCTTTTGTGAATTTGCTTCTTGCTTGAGTTGGATATTTAGAGTGCGTTTCCAAAGATTGCGATCTGCAGCTATTTCTTCCCAGGCTGCAGGGTTTATGTTCAGTCTTCATGTTTCTTGTACATAGTTCATTTGCCATCTGCTAGATATTTTGTTGGTATGCTACCATCTTTCATACAGTAAGTGGCCAAGCCAGAATATGGAATGACAAAGTGGGGGCTCAACACAGCTGACAGTGTTGGATACTGATATGCTTACTGGACAGATGCAGAAGAATTTGATTGACACTGATACAAAATGATCAAAATATTCAATTACAATAGGCAGTAGCTCAGCAGTAGAGATCGAATTTGATCCTGATCAACAGCTCCAAGGTTCACCATAAGCCCACCCAGACTTATATCTATCTATTATCCTTTCGAGCCGAAGACGGCACATAGGGCAGAACCACAATCTCAAAAACAGAAACCTTGCATGTCAAAATGGCACATGTTGCAGAGATCACTGCTCTAAAATATATGGTGCTGTTTCCATAACAATACTTTTTACAATGACAGCTTGTCGAGCCATCGATAAACCTCCTTAGTCGCCTCTTCACTTATATGGGCACTGAAATGTGCTGTTAAAATTGGATAGTCAAGCATTATACAGATCACACTACCCAGAAAATGTCCCGTTGGTTGTTGAATAACATGGACACTAACACCATATTCCCTATATTCCTGTAGCCAAGGAGAGAACATTTTTTTTTTTTCAAGGCATTGTCAATGTCTTCTAAAAGACTACAAGAGAAAACTAGAGAGCAAGCAAATTAAAACCCACCACACTGCAAATAGTCACTGATCTGACAAAAATAAAAAGTGCAAAAATCTACCATGGATAAGCGAGTAGGAGTCAAACATGAAAGATAATTAGGTACCCAAGATTGTCACACTAAAGACTAATGTAAAAGACTAGAAAAATCTGACAGAAGATTGAGAGCACAAGAATAAGAAATGTGAAATATTTGAAAGTGATATGAAGTCAAAGATTAAAGAAGCAAGACCCTCAAGACAATTCTGTCATGATCATCCTGACAGACCTGTCATTACAATATTGACAAAATTAGCAATTAGAGAAGCTGCTTGGCAAAACAGCCCCTGGCAACTACAGTTGTAGATAAACATCAGCTTGGTTCCAACAGTCTGGGATTACATAGAATGCCACATATTTTGTGTGTAGTGGGCTGCTTTTTAAATTTCTCAGCCTCTAAAACTATAAATTTTTGACTAGCACGTAGTTTGCACAGAAAAATAGTTGGCTCCTCTACAATTAATACTATGAGCCACAAGTCTTGAACTATGGAACAATCATAAACATTTCCTGCAACAATTCTCTATAGGAATAGTCAAAAGAATCTAAAGTTTTATGCAGCCATTCCAGCTTATAAATTATCACGCTTGTTCATGTTCTAAATCTACAACACTTTCTATATTTAATTTTTTTTTTCCGGGGGGAGGAGGTGTAGTTATAATTTGCAACATGGCTAGTGAAAAGATTTTTCTTTTTTTTTTTACCAATGCTGTGCTAGTAACAAACACAGACAGGAAAAAAACTAACTGGGTCAAAAGATAAAACTAGAAATAAAATAAATTGTAACGCTATTCCTGAGAAACATTTTTTTTAAATTAAATAGTTAGGAAATATAATAACAAGGCTATAAACAAACACCATATGACATCACACAAAAACAGAAATAACAAATAAGGAAAATTAAAATATCTTTTTCTTTTTTTAATTTACAAAATATCAAATGTCACATGACTGCTAGCATGAAGCAAACAGCAGAATAATGTAAAGAAAAAAAATACTCCACCTACCCCTCACATTGCAAGGCACAAGAGGACAGAAACTGACTGGAAAACAGACCAGAGAATTTGAAAGCCCTGATTTAAAAAATATTTGGAAAAGTACCAATTTTGAAGCTTAGTTCCAATGAGATCAAATGGAATGTGTCATGTCCTACTCTACCACAGGATTTTTTATAAAAGAAAAGAGTCAAATTTCAGCATTACCTTCTTGTAATCATGTTTGTTGCAACATGAAAGAATAAACCATCCATACTTTTGAGATAAGTAACAATGCATGAAAGAATCATCAAATGTTTATATTTATTTTTGAGATAAATAATAGAACACAATTATAATATCAATGGCAAACAGCATGAGTTTCATTGCTTCTATTACTCAAGCATTTATTCATACTTAAATAAAAACATATACAATTGCATTTGTCTTTAAGCCATTTATGACAGTAAGTTATTTTATAATTATCTACAAATTACTGATCATATGAGTTGAAATGTAAACTGTATATAACAAATTTATGCATTTGAGTCATGGACATTTTTTTTAAAGGGTTGTCTTTTGTAAAGCTGTAGAAGTGCACTATTAACACAAGCAATGTGACATCTATCAATCAATGATCTTTAGCATGATAATAGAAGTTGTAAACATTCTTGAGATCAGACATCCAATTTCTAGGTCTGCTGGAGGGGACTTAGAATAAAGGCTACTTGTTATGTCCAGTCACCATAAGGTGTCTGGGTCAGAGATTTTATTTCATCTCTGAGAGAGACAAACTTGTTGACCCTACTGTGATTGATTGAAAAGTACATAGAAGTAAACAAACCAATATATGCCTGCTTCATAGACTACACCAAAGCTTTCGATAGAATACACCATAACCAACTTATAGACTGCCTAAAGGATATAAATCTAGAGAACACAGACACACGACTAATATGTAATTTGTACTGGGAGCAAACAAGAATAATAAAATATAACAAGAACTCTACACCCATGGACATAAAAAGAGGAGTAAGACAAGGATGCATCCTATCACCAAGCTTGTTCAATCTATACACTGAGCAGATCTTTAAAAACATCTCAGAGATGCCAGGCCTAAACATTAATGGAAAGATAATCAATAACCTAAAATATGCTGATAATACTGTTCTACCAGAAAATCCTAAAGACCTACAACAATTGCTTAATGTGAAACATAACAAGCAAAAAAATATGGACTAGAAATTAATATAAAAAAGACTAAAACTATGATCATAAACAAAGAAAATTCTCAAGACCTACAATTAAATATCACAGTTGAGGGAATACATCTGGAGACAGTCCAGAGCTACAACTACCTGGGACATACTATAACCAATGATGGAAAATGTAAAATTGAAATAAACAAAAGAATAGGTATGGCAAAAAGTAATTTTAATGCCATGAAAAATATACTAACAACAAAACAAATATCAGCAGGGCTGGAACTAAGAATGGCAAAATGTTACATCATCTCAATATTCCTGTATAGTGCAGAAACATGGACATTAGACAAGAAAACAGAACAGAAAATTGAAGCCTTTGAAATGTGGATTTATAGAATAGGTAGAATTGGATGGAAAGGAAAGAAAACAAACAAGCTTTAAAACAACTGAAAATAAAAAGAGAACTACTAAATACAATTAAGACAAGACAAATGAAATTTTTGGGGCATGTTAAAAGACACAACAGCCTACTAAAAGTAATATTGGAAGGGAAAATATAAGGTAAAAGAGGCAGAGGCAGACCAAGACTAACATGGACGAGTAATATCAAAAGATGGACAAGTCAATCTATGACAACCTGCACCACCAAAGCAAGAAACTGAGTAGAATGGTGCTCCATGGTAGCCAACCTTCGTTGTGGAGAAGGCACTTGATGATGATGAACCACAGAACAGAACCGCATGTTGAAGTCAGTAAAAAAGAAATGTGTTGAAAAGCCAAACATGAGTCAATTTATTATTATTTAAGTAAATTGTATATTCATGAAGTGTCAGTGTATACATTATATTCACAGCACATTTGATTTATATTAAAAAGAATTCAATATAAATAGCTCATATGTATGTGTGTGTGTGTGTATATATATATAAGAGCCTCTTGAGCACACCAGAGGTTTTCTGTGTGAAAATTAGATGGCTTCACATGGTGCTGACCACACTTCCCATAAATATGTCAAAGGTCACACACACACACACAAAAAAACCAATGACACTATCACCGTATTCCCCAGCACCAATGATATGACAAATATTCTTTACTTTTCTTTTGTTTTGAATGTTAAGACTTCACATTTAGATCACTTGTCAGCATTTAAGACTCAAAACATGAAATATCTGCTTGCATAGTGCAAACTATTGCAGCCATTGCAAAGCTGAAAGCTATCTAAAAGCTATTTGGAAAGATAGAGCAATCACTCTTGGCTCTATAACCATCCTGATGCGTTCGCTTGTTATATCAATGTTTCTATACGGTTGCAAAATATGGACCCTGCAGCACAGTTAAAGAAGAAATTACAAGTTATAGAGATGAAATGTTAGATTGCATCAAAAATGAAAAAGTTTGCAAAAGGATACAAGCAAATGAAGTACATTGTGATTTGTTTACTATTGTGAGAAGAGCAAAATAAATAGTTTGGCCACATATCTCGATCATCTGGCCTTGCAAAGACTATTCTGCAAGAAATGTGAAAGACAGGAGAAGAGATAAGCAGAGAAAAATATTGTGGAGGATAACAACAAAGAATGAACAAACCTAGACTTTACAGAGACCTAAAGAATGACTGAAGATAGAAATAAAAGGAAAAGGTCTCACAAAGTCTGTCAGTTGTGGTCAAATGACCTCCAGGGTGATGAGATGAAGAATATTAGACTTACACCTATAAATTTACACCGAAAAGTGCAAATGATGTCCATTAATTAAAAAAAAAAATCTCTAAACCAATGAGATTGGAATATGCAGGGCAGTGATAAAACCATATTCTGAGATCCTCTCACCTATCTTGCCTGTCTGATTACTCAACTTTTCTTTATCTTTTGGTAAAGGTATTAAAATATCTTTAAAAGAAAACTGCTAGAACAAAAATTCATATAGGAGAAGGTGTATCTTGGTCTATGCCCTATGGGCCGGTTACGGCTCGAAAGGTCAATAGATAGAAAGGTAAAGTATGAGACTTTAATCTCTGCATCTTAGCATGCAAGTTTTCCCCCATATGTGCTCGGCCACCTATCCAGAACTGTTTGGTGACTTCTGGACAGTGTCATATCAAGCATCTAAACTCACGATGCGAGACAGCATTGCTCACCTTCCCAGAGTGCTACTTTGGTGCCCATTTCTGCCAGTGGCTGGGTCGACCACGGGGGTGTATGTTACAGGTGTTTTGACATCTATTTTGGGATTATTTCTCAATTGTTGGAATGGTCAGATGAGATAAGAACTAATATTTGTTGGTGTTATTTACATTTTTTGCTACTTTCCCAGTTTCAATTTCTGTGTACTGTTAATGTCCCAGGAGGAAGAAATACATTATACCATTTTTGTATCATCTGCTATACCATACCAATATTTTCTACATTTTACTTTACTCCATATGAAATTAACACTGTACTGATTTTGTTGTATTTAACAGAAAAACTGAAGCCAAAATATTTCTTCTCAGTGAGACTGATTCTATGTATAATTAATTGCCAGAAATCTAATGTTTATTTGATTCTTTTCTTAATTTGAAGCACAAATTAAATTTTCATTATATTAGAATTAAATACTGAAACAGAGCCAAAAATTAATTTATGTCTCCATAAAGAGGTACACTTCACTGTTTTGCCACCTTACAGCTCAGTGCATTTATCTTCAACAAGCATTTATTGGGACTGACCTTCTTGCAAAGTACCAGTAAAGACCGAAATGAAAACGGAACAGTTATTACTTAATTCTGTTCACCAGAAGAACAAGTCAACTAAATTGAATTATTTCTTCATGCTGTACATTAGAAAAGTATATATATATAATTGTTAATAGTTATTTACATTCTCATCGTTTACTAACTACTTTTAGTTATGTATATAGACTCTAAATTTATCAGTCAATGGTTGTAAATTAAATATGTGCATGATTCACAGATCCAAAGAAAATTAATAATAATAAAAAAAAAAAAAAGTTTTCAAATGTAAAATAATATGAACAATCCAACATATACTGTAATTTTACAAATGTAAAACAAAATATCTAATACTCACAAGTAAATGCAAGTCTGCGTGCAAACAATTATTTTAAAGCATAAAATTAATCGCTACCCACTGCATTACAATTTTTTCAACCAACTCATGTTTGAATTATAAAATATTTAAATACTTTAAAATTAGAAACAATAAAATAACATAGCTGACTGTAACTGATTGCATGATTCCCCACTCCCACAGACTTTCTCTCAGTTTTTCCTGTTTTATTTGCGGGTGATTGTGACATTTGACATATTAAGTGACAAATATTTTAAATCACAAACCTGTGAAACATTTAAAGCAAAATTTTTCGTAATAAAATTAAAGTTGAAAAATATAGACCCAAAATTCCGACAATAGAAACTCATGAGCTTAGGGAAATGTACATATTTTTTTTTTTTAGTGTTTAATCGTCATTTTTTTTTTTGGTGACATAAAAATGTGATTGAAACACCATAATTCTCTTGATTATATTTGCCAGAAACAAATATAAATCATAATTTCTATATATTTTTAAAAATAAGTATACAGTTTACACAATTTACGTTTGAGTTTTAAATTATTTCTACGTAAATTTGATTAAATATACAAAATATTTCCCCAAAAAAGGCACTTTTTATTTTAAGTATTAATCAGTTAAGCACTAAGAATTTTTTAATTTCTTTACAAAACATTACTATTAATTACATGTTCATGTCACAGTCTTATTCCTGGCTATATATCACAATTATTTTCTTGTCACCATGTTATTCTTTACCATATAACATTGTTCACGCCAGCATTTTTCTTGTTCTTGGTTATGTCACAATACACTTCTTGATCATAGGTCAAAAGGTTCATGTTAGTAACCTTCTTGTATTGTAACATTATTTTTTTTATCACATGCTTACATGTCACCTAGTTGTTCTAGGTCAAATGGCATATTTCTTATATTAATAGTAATTACTGCATCCTTCATCACGTCACATTACACATGTTAGTAATTACACATATTTTTGATCATGCCATATTATTCATATTAGTATTAGTTACATACAACAATCTTGGGTCACATTATATTGTTCATGTTAGTACTCTATTTGACATTACATAAGAATAACATTTTTAGTCACATTTGTATTCTTTATTACATATAAAATTCTTGGTCACATTGTTCATGTTAGTGTTCTTGGTCTCATGTCGTATTGTTCATATTAGTCTTCTTATTTACATATAACATTCTTGGTCACATGTCATATTAGTGTTCTTATTTGTATATAATATTCTTGGTCACATGTCATATTGTTCGCATTAGTGTTCTTATTTACATATAATATTCTTGGTCATATGTCATATTGTTCATATTAATGTCCTTAATTACATTCTTGATCATTTTATATTGTTCATATTAGTGTTTTTTAGCTACATATAACTTACTTGGTCATGAGTCATACTGTTCATTTAATCTTTTAACTAACTGAGTTATTTGCGGGTCATCATCATTGCACTTCGAACATGTTCATCGGTGCTCAGATCCCCTCAGCAAATCCCACAGTGTCCAGCGACTGACGACTCCAGTTCTGTGTTGGTTGATAATTCTTCTTATACATCCACTAAGTTTCTTGTTTCTGGCTGTGCCATCTGAATATTTCTTGTCATCGATTTTGTCGCTGAAAGTCTATGCTGTGGATGGTCCAGACTCACGTGCACTCACTCAGTCACCGGTTCAGAACCTGTTCTTTTAATTAAGAATGTAATATTCTTTGTAATTTTCTTCATTACATCTTGTTACTTCTGGTCATGTGCCACATATGGTTGATTTATGACCTGAGTTTTTAACCTCATGGAACAATGCATTTTACTCTATCTCACAATCTCTAAAAGGCAAAAATAAAAATCTAACAGCAATGGATACAAATTAAACACTTAGGGGTAGTTAGGAAAGTGTGTGTGTGCGTGAATGTCTGAAGATGCAAAAATGTCAATTAAGGAATTTGTGTTTTGATGCGAACATTTTTACGACAGTATCATAATCTAGGGCTAAGTCCATGTATTTCAGAAAAGAAAGGCACAGAAATGACTTCTAGAAAAGAGAACTAAAAAAGTTGAATTGAAGTAAACCAACCTTTCACTCAATCAAAGGTGGTTTCAACAAAAAAAATAAAAATAATAATGGACCAGTGACAATGTATGATTGTAAAAGAACTTAAAGATAATGGCATCATTTGTGGTGGTCTTTAGAGAATTGTTCAGAACAAACAAAATTGATGATCTCTTATGCATTGTGTCGAGCAAAGGGCACAAGGAGGGTTTATTGAAGTTCATGTATGCTTAGTTCAATGTTTTTTTTAAAGCAAATTTCTAGATTATTGATCCTTCCTGCGCCATTAGACGTCGCATAGGGTTTGTTGTGTTTTTCACCACCGATCTTAAACCACAACACAACGCAGACACGACTACTTAACATCCTTTTAAGGGCAGATGATGACGAGGTACACTCCTTAAGTCATCGGGCGAATGTAAGCAAGCACCACCGATCTTTTATGGACGAGATGTTTGATCTTATCTAATGAGTCTATGTCTGCCAACTTTGCTTCTTATAAGTGTTCTTTTAGCATCTCTTTAGGTCTTCCTCTTTTTCTGTATCTTGATGTCTCCCACGGAAGAGCCTATTGTTGAATTCTCTTGTTCTCTTCTAAGCACATGTCCGACATATGTACATCATCTTTCCTTAATTGTAGATGATAACTTTGGTTGCAATTTCTTTTGGTTAATAACTTACAAATAAATACTGAAATACTATGTATTATATGTGTAAATTATCTATACAGCCAGAAGTCCTATTTGTGCATTATTCTTTTTCCTTGATCACATTACAACAAAGCAGTCAATGGCTGGTACAGAAACAACCAATCAGCATATGCTTCGAGAAATGCCAGGACAGTTGAGCAGATATGGTAATTGCAATGTAACTGATTCCATAAAAGGATTAGAAAATTCAGTGGTTGGTACACCTTGCTATGTCTTATAGACACAAGGCCCCTCTTGCTTCATATCCTTATTGTGATATCATGCTGTTTCTCCTTCTTTGTCTATATTCTATCTATCTATTGTCCTTTCGAGCCGAAGATGGCACATAGGGCAGAACCACAATCTCAAAAACAGAAAACTTGCGTGCCAAAGTGGCACATATTGCAGAGATCACTGCTCTAAAATATATGGTGCTGTTTCCATAACAATACTTTTTACAATGACAGCTTGTCAAGCCATCGATCAATCTCCTTAGTCGCCTCTTACGACATGCCTGGAAGGTCACAGTGTCACTATATTACTGCCCAGATGTATGTCAGATAATGACTAGTATAGATATTTCTATGTTATTTGGTTATTGCCATCTGCATTTTAATAATTTTCATAATTGTGGTCTATCTCTGTTTTCAGTCCCAGCTGTTGTGATCTCTCACCAAGTATGTTCATCATTTTCTTTAAGTAAGAAAAAAATAATGCTGCTTCAACTTTAAAATTATATTACGTAATTCACCAGATATACTTTACCATTCACAAAATGTGTTAATGTACAATAGTGCACTTCAGTTACACATAAATAATCAATAATTACAGATTCTTGCACCCATAAGCAGCATATATAGCTGTTGTGGCAACTTCATAACTCATAAAAAAAAAACACCTTATGTAAAACTTTATAACTCATTAAAATTGAGTATACTCAAAATAAAACAATGTATATAAATTAATACACACACATATATATATACATATTATGCTTATGACATATAATTAATTAGTCTAAACGGTTGTCTGTAATCAGAGGGAAACAAATGTTTAATATATGTCCTTTTGTTTTTACATTTCACACTATAAAGTTAGGTAAATATGGTAGGTTATGTATCACTCAAAAGGAAAATGGACACTGGAAACAAAAATATCAGTAATTTACTTATATTTTATTATTTTAAGGGGTAAATATATTTTAGAAAGTAATTAGATCATTTTCCGTTCAAAATGTTAACAGTAACTGGCTTCTTTGTTCATGTTTAGAAGAATAGCCTCTCCATTTTTCTTCAAAATTTTACACAAAAGTATCCAAAGTCTTTCAAATACAGTTAATTTGCTGCATCTGTGTCCATAAACATTGATTCTATGTATATTTTTGTCAGTGACTTCACAATCAAAACAAATATAATATATTAATTGAGCAAAAAAATGCAAAAAGATCTATATTGAAAGTACAGATCATATTTGTATTGATAGGAAATACTATTTAGACCTATTCCAGGTTTAGCAGTAAAGTGTTGGTTATTATAAAAATCAAAAGTACAGCTTTATGACACAAACATTTATTGGTATTGAATTGAAGTACTAGTGAGACCTATTCTAAAGTAAAGTATTGGTTAATTTAAAACCCAAATCACTGCTTGCTTCATGATGCAAACATTTTACAAATCAGACAAATGGTTTGATAAGGTTATAACAGGTGATCATATATATATATATATATAGGACAATGGCCCAGAAAGAGTTTTTAAAAAAAAAGGAAAGAATTCTGCCATGCCCTCAGGCATATAGAAAAAGAAATAATAGTGCCCATATTTTTGTTACTACCATCAAAACATTTTTGGTCATGTAATCAGTATTACATTAGAGCCATCTTTCTTTCCCAGGAATATCTTGCACCAATTTAAGGCTGGGTAAACCTAGAAGCCATCAACCTGAATGAAATCCCACTTCTTGTCCTAATTAGTCTAGCTCATTATTAACTGCTGAATTGCAGATCTCACTATAACTACTTACTTTAAGGCATTCCATGGTTTCAACAACATTTTTTGAGTCTATAGTTGTGTATAAAAGGTAAAGTACCCCCGTCACGCCAATTGGCACATAGGGAATATGGTGTTAGTGACTATAAATCTTTCAGACCATCGGCACATGATTTTTGGGGTTATGTGGTCAGTATTATACCAGTGCCACTTTACTTTCCCAGAAAATATCCGGTACCCATTAACGGCTGGGTGAACCGGAAGCTGTCGGTTGGGATCAAACCCTACCTCTTATCCTTTGTAGTCTAGTTCACTAACTGATGACCTATCGCGGCTCCCATAGTTGTGTATAGTCCCGCACAAATTGATTAATTTTGTTTTTGTCCTGTTTATTGTCCACTACACTTAACACAATCTTTATCCCAACATTGTGCTACCAATGTCAGACCTGGACGCTAGTCTCAAGAACAATAAGAAAAATAACTACCGAGATGAAATGTGTTAGATGCTTGACAGAAAATTCCTGAGAGATAAGATCAGAAATGAAAAATTAAGAAAAATGCTAACAATCTCAACTGTTGAAAATATAAGGAAAATATTGGTTGAACAAGATTTTGAAAGACACCACAACAAGCCTCTAATAAGCATTACAACACCTGACTCAAGGACTGACCATGAAGAAGATGGATTTAAGGAATATCAGAAACACTAAGAAACAACAGCAGCAGAGGCTAACAAAAGAGAAAAAGACTGTATAATTATATCTCCCCTCAACAATGAAAAGCAAGTGAGGAAGGAAATAAAAATTGTCTATTAACATTCAGCAAATAATTATTTTTTATAATTGACTTAATTTCAACAAACAGATAATTTCAGGACCGGAGAATAATAACAAATGAATATTATTATGGAGGGAAACTTCCGAGGCGACAGGTCAGTGAATCATTTCAGGGAAAGAGGTACTTTTACAACACTTGGAAAAAAAAATCACAAATAATCATCAGCAGAAAAATACAAAAGAATAATACATGACCGAAGCAGGATTGAAACCGTACTGCTCTACACAGCACCTTGCCACGAGAAATAAATGCTAAAACAGATAATCTGTGATAATTAACCAGCGCTAATAAATAGTGTTTCCTGTTATGGACAATCTGGCAAAATGGCTTAAATACAACAATTGAATTTAGATTTCTGAAAATCAACTACAAATTCTGCAGATATACATTAGTGTCCATGAGCATAACTTCCATATCTTACGAATGGAATAAAAACCTTAGGAAAAAACCTTAAATGTAATTTTTTTACTTCTTGGCACAGAAAATTACAACTCATTCAACATCATGACTTCCGGGTTATATTAAACGGAAACTGTCATTTTAAAAAAATAGTGAAATCTACATATTTATTGATAAAGTGTATTCATTTTGCAGAGTTTGTTTGCCTTATATTTATATTCCAATTCCAATGTAGGTCTGTTACAATTTATTTGGCTATTACACATAAGCAGAGTAACTCTTGCAATTCTGAATAAAGATTTATTTTCGTAAAATATTTAAGGGTAGATTTATTTAAATTTTTTTTTTAATGCAGGAAGTTACACTATTGGTCTGTATTACCTTACAAATTGCTTGTAATACTTAAGTCCATCTTGAAGAAAAACTCCTCATAAATTAAGGAAAACACTTCCAAGATGGAAGAAATGCATAAAATAGCAATACATTTTATTTTTTGTTGAATTCAAGTAAAGATGAGTCGTACAAAATTGGGCTGAAATGGATTATTTTGCATCACAATTCGGACAATGGCTTTGAGAAATGAGGATGTAACAATGTCTTCTTTCTGCAAATAACATTTATAGTTTTCCGTTTCTTATTTTATGACATTGTCTAATATCTTTAACCATTGTTACCAAGGTTTTTGTTTTACGGCACAGTTTAATACTGGCAAATTTTTCTAAATTTGTATGGTTTTTCTCTTTATCACATAATATCTGTGAACATCGTTGTATTGTGATGACTGTCAATTTAAATTAAAATGGAAACTTGCACAGTTCTGCCAAATGAAAATGTCACCCAGTTACTCTGCGAATTGTCACCAGAGAGATCATTTCACAAGTTGATCACATGATTCTAAAATTAAAAAGATATATGTACATTATTATGAGTATGCAGACATAAATGCAGAAATAAAAATATAGAGATATGAGGTATGTTCAAATAAAACCCGTTCCAGTGGCTTTATTACAAACACATGTAAGGTACATCAGCAGGTGTGGCAGAATATTAAATAAAGCAATTGTTATGAAGTAAACACCAGGGTTCTTTTTTAAAAAAAGGCACCAGACATTGTATCCTCTTTTTTGGATAGACGGTGGATACCGTCTGTGAAAAAACAACAGGTTGCTCATTGAACCATTTTGTCATTGAGGCCATGTCCGCATTGGAGTCGAATCATCCCTTTGACGATTTTTTTTTTTTTTTTAGGGATCTGAACAAAAAAGTCACATGGTGACAAATTGGGTCTGTAGGCCGGATGTTGCAGAACATCCCACCATTTCCTGCACAATGTTCACAACACATGTACAAGCATTGTTGTGCAACAGAATCCGCACACTATGCGAGATCTCTTATTCTTGATGGCTCTAAACCAAGTTGTTGATTGTTTTTGTAGCAGATGTCATTGATGTTCACACCTGGCTTTTTAAAATTTGCCAATAGAAACTGATAAAATGTGGACGGATTCCGCACCACACTGGCCATTTTTTTGCAACAGTCTGCAGCAAAACCAACTAATACCATGCAGAAAATCAACACACACACAATTCCACATTGGTGTGTGCTTATTACATTAGATGTGACATCATGCCTCCAAGTTTGTCCACCTGGCACAGCTCGGGCAGGTTTTATTTGAACATGACTCGTACAATATTTATGTGTATGTAACAAATACATAATGCTGAGAGAGGCAAGAGCAGCAGGATTTAGCTCCCTCATTGAGATAGAGCTGCTTGCACAGAACAGAGACAAATAGCGAGATTTGATAAAATATCTTTAAAAGAATTGAAAACTGCTAGAACAAAAATTCAGATAAGAGAAAGAGTATCTTAGTCTACGCCCTATGGGCCGGCTACGGCTCGAAAGGTCAATAGATAGAACAAATATATTTTCTCCATTATTGTTCCATCATCAACAATCAAGAGTGGTTCATTTCCAGTCCTTCCCAAAATTTTTCAATTTTGGTGGCAACGTGTAAAGGTGGGCCATAGCTTCTATTTTTCCTGCAAGTTTTACATTTTTTGTAGAATATTTTCTGCAGTTTCTAGCGCCAGTTCACAAATGTAAAGCCCATTCCAAGAATTCTGAGCATGTAAATTATATGTTGTGTCCCATTAAATGTATGAAGACAGCACAATGTTCTTAACGTACATTTGTATAAATGACCTATTTTAGTTGGTAAGTATATATAAACTGCTTCCAAACATTAAAAAAAAATGTTATTTAGTAATCATCATCATCAAGTACCGGGCCTGCTGGCGTAGGTGATCATGTCTCTCCACAACTTTCAATCTTGGCAGTTATTTATCATTTCTGTTCTTGACTTTCTGCCAAGCCATTCTCTTAAGCTGTCTGGTATCTTTTATCTTTGCTTCCCTCTATCTCTTCATCCCTCAATTCTCCCAGTTGTTACAATATATTCTAGCTGTTCTCTTATTACATGGCAAAAAAAATTATGATTACTTCTTCCTAATATTGGAAATTAGTTATCTTTTTACTTTGGCCTCTTTCAGAATGTTTTCATTACTCTTCTTAGGTGTCCATGGTATTCTCAACATTCTTCTGTAAAACCACATTTCTACAGACTCCAGTGATTTCCTTGTCTGTTGTCCATGATTCACATCCATATGTTAAGACTGGCTCTACATAACATTTAAGAACTCTTTTTCTTGTTTCCATTGTCAAAAATAGATTGCATAGTATATCTTCATTTTTGGAAAGCTGCTTTTGCATGAGCCATTCTGCATCTCATCTCTGTTGTACATCTTCCATCTGAGGTTAATAAATTTCCCAAATATTTAAATTCATTTGTGCTTTCTATTATTGTGGCGATTCATGTTTGTACAAAGAAATTACGATGGTGGTTTTCTGTTGCCTTCCGTCAGTTTGTTTACGGTTGGCTCCTGTAGTCTTTGACTTAAAAGCCTCACCCACAAGGCTGTGGGGTTGTTTTATTTCAGGGTACCCTCCCTTAGCTTTTTACTTTCCCGAGCATACCTACAAGGCAGCCGCAGGTTGTACCGTTTACTGCATACAGTAGCAGGTAAAATTATCCAAATAGTAATAGTCACAACAGACATGTATGATGGTTACACATGTGCAGTTCGAACAGAGGAAGGACTGAGCGAATGTTTCCCAATAGAAACTGGGGTTAAACAAGGATGTATTTTATCGCCCTTGTTATTTGGAATTGTTATGGACTTCATAATGAAGAAATGCTGCACTGGTAATAAAGGCATCGAATGGATACAAGGAGACCATTTGGAGGACCTGGACTTTGCTGATGACATAGTTCTCATCAGCAATCAGATAAAAACGATGCAGGAAAACACAAATGAACTATCATCAATAGCCAGCAAAATTGGGCTTGAGGTCAATCATGAAAAGACTAAAGTCATGAAAAGTTTAATTCCAACAAGTGACAAAATATACATGGAAAACAAACCAGTAGAAGAGATCGATCACTTCATCTATCTTGGAAGTCACATTGATCGAGAAGGGGATACGAGCAAAGAAATTAGAATCAGACTGGCTAAAGCAGCAATGTCTTTCAGAAGCCTTGAAAAGTTGTGGAAATCAAAACTCATTAGCACAAACACAAAACTTAGGCTATTCAAATCAAATGTACTATCAACCCTTACGTATGCGTGTGAAAGCTGGAAAACAACAAGAGATATAGAAACAAAGTTGAACGCATTCGAAAATAAATGTCTAAGGAAAATACTTGGTATAGAATGGAACGAATTCAAAACAAACGAGGAAATTAGAGAAATCGCCAATCAACCACTAATATCTTCAGTAATAAAGAAAAGACGATGGTCATACGTTGGACATGTGATGAGAAGAGATAATAATCGAATAGCAAAGCAAGCCCTCATATGGGAAACAACAGGTAAAAGAAAAAGAGGAAGACCCAGGGAGACACTGAGAAGAACATTGATGAGAGAGGCAAGAGCAGCAGGAATCGGCTCCCTCAATGAGATAGAACTGCTTGCACAGAACAGAGACAGATGGCGAGATTTGATAAAATATCTTTAAAAGAAAACTGCTAGAACAAAAATTCATATAGGAGAAGGTGTATCTTGGTCTACGCCCTATGGGCCGGTTACGGCTCGAAAGGTCAATAGATAGATAGAATAGTCACAACTAAATGTTGATATATAATAAATGTATACAATAACAAAATAATTAGCCATTAACAATTTCAGTGTCAGATAAGTTGACAATTGTATTCCTTTTTTTTTTTTATAAAACATTTTAAAGAAATACTGAAATAGGAAAAGTCCATATGGTGGTAATATTTATTCATTTTTACAAGTTGCAAAATGACAATCATTAACTTGTTAATATTTACACATTGAACAGTTTGCTATACATTTTTTTATGTATTTAAGATTTGATATCTTGTTTTCTTAATTATTCTGAGGTGCTCAGGGGAAGAGTAAAAGATAAAGATGAAAAAAAAAAACTGGAAGAGTAACCCACGACAGGGACTTCTTTAACCCTAGATTACGATATTGTAGTAAAAATTACCCGCATCAAAAACATCATCTTCAAAATTTGTCATGTTGCAGTGTTCAAAAATTACCTCCCCTCTGTGTACCTCCTTTATCACTTCTAGTGATCCCTGAGTGTGTTTCAATTGTCATTGGATTTTTTCCCCCACCCTTCATGAGATACAATCTCATAATGATCACATTTTCTAGAAATTGGTTGGTTTTCCTGTGACCAGAGTAATAATCAAACAACCCTTTGTTACTCAGGAAACACAGTGAATAATGCTATCTAGTAGCCGAACATACTGATGGCCTTACAGCGGCCGTACCAATAGACATTGTAACATGTCAGACATTTGAGGTGAAATTCAGGTCAAAAATTATCCCGAGACAGAAAATCTGTGTTTCCCATGTCTGTCCTAGTGTAAACACATAGCTGTGTGTTGAAAAGTTCAAAGAAAACTATTTTTAGAGCTCATAATGTTACAATTAAGTGGTAGTAATTTTTACTATGGCATTATAAACACGTCAGTCGCAGACTGAATTCATTATCTAGAGTTAAAGAAGAAGACATCAGATGATTATGAACACAGAGCACAAGATAACATGTCTTTATACTGACGCAACGCAACTAAAGACTTTAATTTTGCTTACTTTTTGTACCAGCCTTGGTCAGCATCTCGTCTACAATCTCCCATAAGACTGTCTCCTTTGGATATTCATTATCCACCAGATTCACCAAATAATAATTGTCATGGATGTACTGGATCACTTCTCTGGATCTTGAGCCTTGTGGGTATATTTCTGCCCATGTCTCCAGCCACAGGGCAAATGCTTCATCCTACAACAGGTAGTTTCATAACTAATCACAGTAATGATTTACAGTGTCTGACTTTCACACTAATTTTAACAAATTATCTATTTCAACATTATCCCATAGTTGGGGAGAGGAAGGTGAGGGCTGGTAACAAAGGTAGCAAGCACAGTGCAGTTACCACAGAGTATTTGGGTCAGAGCTATTTCAACCGCAAACGAAAAAAACTTTTTTTTACTCTATGATGATTCAAAATTTCACTTTATTTTGAGAGAAACAAGTTTGTACCCAACTTTATTTGGAGAGTAATAAATGTGTACCCAACTTTATTTGGAGAGTAATAAATGTGTACCCAACTTTATTTGGAGAGTAATAAATGTGTACCCAACTTTATTTGGAGAGTAATAAATGTGTACCCAACTTTATTTGGAGAGTAATAAATGTGTACCCAACTTTATTTGGAGAGTAATAAATGTGTACCCAACTTTATTTGGAGAGTAATAAATGTGTACCCAACTTTATTTGGAGAGTAATAAATGTGTACCCAACTTTATTTGGAGAGTAATAAATGTGTACCCAACTTTATTTGGAGAGTAATAAATGTGTACCCAACTTTATTTGGAGAGTAATAAATGTGTACCCAACTTTATTTGGAGAGTAATAAATGTGTACCCAACTTTAAATGGAGAATAACAAATCTTTAACTAACTAAATTTTTTAACAAATTATACCATTTAAAGTAATTGTTTATTAAAGTGATATGGTTCTTTGGATTCAGCACGTAATTTTCATAAGCATGTGAAATTTCATTGTGAACTGTAGTCAGGCAATTTTTAAAAATTGATAATTAAGTTTTTATTTTATTTTCCCCATTCAAAACAGATTGCCGCAGTCTAGTGTAGGATTGTAAAATATTTCCTTAATTTTAACAAATTCGCAATTGTTTACAAAAGTGCTATGTTTATTTACATTCATCATGATGTGCTATACCGGTTGGCATATGCGATCATGTCCTTCCACAATCTTTTATCTACAGTGCATCATATCAGTTCTGTTGTTGACCGTTTTCCATGCCATGAAACCAAGCTATCCAGTATTTTTTCTCTTTGTCATCCGCAATCTCTCTCTCCTTTTATTTTGCCAGTTATAACCAAGTATTCCAACTTTCCTCTTCTCTTAATGTGCCCGAAAAATGTTGATTGTTTCTTTCTGATGTTTTTTTTAGTAGCTCCATTTTTGTGTTGGCCTCTTTAAGAACTTCCTCATTGGTATTTTTTAGCTGTCGAGGGAACTTTCAACATTCTTCTGAGAAATCCCATCTCTGTGGCCTCTAATCGTCTTCTCATTTGTTTGTATACAGTCCATGATTCGCTTCCATAGGTCAGAATTGGTTCTATATAGCAACGATGAACTCTCTTTCTCATTTCTATTGACAGATTTGTTGCATAAGATATTTTTCATTTTTTGAAATGCTGTTTTGGCCTGAGCTATTCTGCTTTTTATTTCTGTGGTGCATCTTCCATCTGATGTTATTATTGTGCCCAAGTATTTGACGCATTGTACTTGTTTCAAATGTGTCCTGTTTATTTTTATGCTGCATGCTGGTGATGATTGTTTCTTCGATATGACTATTACTTCTGTTTTCTTACTATTCAGACAGACATTTCTTGTTATTTACATTCAGCTTCCATTTTTACATCAATGTGTGAAATTGCAAGGTGTTCTGTAGTCAGGGGAAATAAGTAGTGATTTAACTGTACAGTCATCAGTGGAATCAAGAAAAGACGATGGTCATATGTTGGACATGTGATGAGGAGAGATAATAACCAAATAACAAAGCAAGCCCTCATGTGGGAAACAACAGGTAAGAAGAAAAGAGGCCGACCCAGAGAGACACTGAAAAGAACATTGATCAGAGAGGCAAGAGCAGCAGGAATTGGCTCCCTCAATGAGATAAAGTTGCTTGCACAGAACAGAGACAAATGGCGAGATTTGATAAAAGATCTTGGACTGAAAACTGCTACAATAAAAAATTTAGATATAATAAATAATATATCAAAGAGCGCATAACCATTTGTTTAATATTCTGCATCCATTTTTACATAATATTTTAACAAATTTTTAAAATAAATAAATGATAATTACATAGATTTATCAGTCGTCCGGTAGATATCTACCATGTTGTTGCTCCAAGGCTAATAATAACTTTTACATCCAGGTATTGGAGTTCCCTTGCCAGTGTTATTTTTGTGTGCTGTAAACGAGGCAGTGGTGGCAGGAAAATACCCCAACCCCAAATAGGTCATACTCACTACCAATGCAAAAGCCAACCAGGCAGCTTGATAGAAGTCAACAGTTGGCTGTGATTCGTTTTTACTGAGAACTTTCGAAAGGTACCAAATTGCAATGTGTCTATTTTGTTATACACAGAAATGAAGGTCAGACAATTGATGGAATACTCCATAGACGAAGCGATTATCTGGTTACTGCCTTACGGTTATATGTATTTTTTAATACATTTAATGCAATCGACACGAAGATAAATATTTTGATGCATTGTGCATTTCACATAAGCGTACGAAATCTTAGGAATATAAAGAATTGTATTTTTTATTGACATGATTGTAGAGTTCAAGAACTGTGTTTACATACAAATGCAATTATTTTTAGGAATCAGTCACATTATCTTTCCCGTTTTCTTACGTGTTAATAGTTGTCATATTTGATCTTGATCTTTAAGAAAGGAGCGTGATCTAGATGTTTATCTTTGATTATGTAAAGGCAGTTATTCAAACAAGACAAATGCGATTTTTGGGCCATGTTAAAAGATACAACAGCCTACTAAAAGTAATCCTGGAGGGGAAAATACAAGGTAAAAGAGGCAGAGGCAGACCGTTACTAACATGGACGAGTAACATTAAAAGATGGACAAATCAGCCTATGACAACTTGCACCATCAAAGCAAGAGACAGAGCAGAATGGCGCTCCATGGTAGCCAATCTTCGTTGCGGAGACGGCACTCGATGATTATGATGAGTTATCTAAACAGTCATATTTATAAACACTCTTTATCATAACAAATGAACAAAAAATTCATAACTTTTTTTTATAATTGACTTATAGATGTCAATTAGGTATTTTTGGAATATTACAATCAAGGACTATCTAATTATTATGTTTGCAATTTAAAACAGTTTTCTCAAAAAATATCAAAATACCACGGAGGGTAGCAAAATTTCTACCCAACCTTATTTGGAGGTTGGGTCAGTCCTACATGGTAGGGTCAGCTTCTGTTCTTACTATTCACAATATGTCTTTTATTGGTCCAGTGGATTGTTGGATTCTTTCACGCACTTCTTCATTGGTGATACGCTCTCTGCATGATATGTGCAAAATCTTTCTTCTATATCATTTCATCTCCAATGCCTGTATTCTTTGGAGATCAGCTATAAGTGTCCATGTTTCACAGGCATACATGGATACAGATGTAACTACTATTTGTAATAGTTTGAACTTCATTGTCAGGGATATGTTTTTGCTTGTTCATAAATGGTTGAATCTTGTCATGGCTACCAACACTTGTGTTATTCTGGCTAGTACTTCTGGTCCTGATTCTTCACCAGCGACAAGAGTTCAGAGATTTGAATTTGCTTACCTCGTCAAGATTTTCTTTATCTATGTGTATAACGCGTAAGAGAAAATAGGTAGAAGATTTAAAAAAAAAAAAACTTTTTTTTTCAAATTTAACATTTTCAAAGATTGAAACAATCATAATCTTTATTATTTTAACTTCAAATTAAAAGGAATGGAAACATTAACTATTAAAGTAGAAATTAACCTATCAATCACCAGAAGTATTGTCTATATCTGCAATGTTAAAGTAGAAACAAAAAAATGTTTGCTGGTAAGATACCTTCCATGTCTTGAAAGCCTCAGGGTCCACAACTGTTGGCTGAACAATCTCCTTGCCTGGGAACACCCCCCACGTTACAGCAATTGGTTGGAACTCATGGCAGTTGGTGTGGTCAGCGACACCCTGAGATGAATTGAGTTTAAATCTTGAAGACAAGTTCATTTGAGACCTCTAGATGACATAATTTCACTTATTTTTAAATTCTAACAACCATGGATTTTTTTTTTAATGTGTGCACAGTTCACACAGAACCTGTTTTTTATTTTTTTTTGTTGCAGTTATCCATGAGGGCTAGACATCATATCTCAATACACCCACGAGACAAGGGGAGAGTAAAACCGTAAATAAATCACTATTTCAAACAGAAATTTCCATAACCTGTAATGGGATTTGCACATGCACGCATATACGCACGCACACACAGTTTTGGGGCATAAATAATTGGGACCATAAATGTCTTGAACAATTAAGAACGTTGTTAGGGCAAAGTGTATATTCATAACCAGCAAGCTACTGGAATAATCAGTATGTACACATGTCCAAATCTGCTGAACATAACTAAACATTTATGAGCTTGCCTGGAGTGCTGTACAAAAGTATGAATATTTTTCGTTTCGTGCGCTTAATAGCAGATTGTGTTTCACTGTGTTTGCATCCGGTCTATTATTAAGTTCACCTAAATGCTCTCAAGTAGTATTTATTTTTTTAATCAAAGTCAAGCTTTGTTCTTTTAAAATGTAATGTGTAGTGGGTTTAATGTGTCATCATCATCGAGTGCCTTCTCCGCAACGAAGGTTGGCTACCATGGAGCGCCATTCTGCTCCGTCTCTTGCTTTGATGGTGCAGGTTGTCATAGGCTGATTTGTCCATCTTTTGATGTTACTTGTCCATGTTAGTCTTGGTCTGCCTCTTTTACCTTGTATTTTCCCCTCCAGGATTACTTTTAGTAGGCTGTTGTGTCTTTTAACATGGCCCAAAAATCGCATTTGTCTTGTTTGAATTGTGCTTAGTAGTTCTCTTTTTATTTTTAGTTGTTTTAAGACTTCATCGTTTGTTTTCTTTTCCTTCCATCCAATTCTACCTATTCTTCTATATATCCACATTTCAAAGGCTTCAATTCTCTGTTCTGTTTTCTTGTCTAATGTCCATGTTTCTGCACCATATAGGAATATTGTGAAGATGTAACATTTTGCTATTCTTAGTTTTAGCCCTGGTGTTATTTGTTTTGATGTTAGTATGTTCTTCATGACATTAAAATTACTTTTTGCCATTCCTATTCTTTTGTTTATTTCAGTTGTACATCTTCCATCACTGGTTCAATGTGTAGAGAATGTTATATTTTTCAATTAATTATTCATGTAGGCTTAAGAAAAAAATGCTCAGCAGTAATTTCCTAGATATATTTGTAAATATTTCAATAAGAAACAAAATAAGGAGAGAGAATTCTACACAATCACAACAAAGAAACAAGATTTAATGGGTAAAACCACTTTCACTGTAATATAAACAAGCATATTGTCCATTATGACAATTGTAGGCACTAAAAAATTGTAGTTTAAATCTTTAGAGTTAATGCATTCAACAATTCATTAAAGAAACAAATTTCAAACACTAACTTCAAGACTGTTACTCACCGAATAGTTTATAATGTGATAATTCACTAGTGGATATTTGGGCAAGATATCTTTAAGTACAGCCACATTTTCTTTTGATGTGAAGAATTCCAAGTATGCCTGAAAGAATCAGGAAGTCATTCTAATTGAGTTTAAAACTAACTAACTTAGCTTAGAATGTGCAGTTTAACAAGATTTTATATGGTTTATATGGCCATGGAATAAACTGTTCAGTAAAACAGTATCCAACATAAAATATCAATATTTTTTCACACGACTGACTAATCATGATTGCATGCTCAATATATATATATATATATGATCTTAGATAGAGAAAGAAGCAAAACAGTGAAAGGATTTTGGCCAGTATCAGATAGAATTCTGCTAGTAAAATTTAGAGGTAGACCAATGGATATCAACATAATTCAAGCTTATGCACCAACAAGTAATAGCGATGAAGAAGACAGTGACATGTTTTACAACGAACTAGAGATGACCACAGAACTGTAAATCCCAAGAAATAACTATTACATTAGGGGATTTCAATGCAAAGGTAGGAACAGCTAAAGTGCAAAATGTGACTGGGGGATATGGCCTTGGAGAGATGAATGATAGAGGGGATAGTTTGATAGATTGGGCAAAGACATGAAATGGTTATAGGTAACAGGTTAAGGCATAAAAATGCGAAGCTGCAGTAAAGCTGAATATGAGGAAAAATTAAAAAATAAAAAAAGGTATGTAAGAAGCTTTACGTGACAAGTGGACGGCACAGACTAAACAACGTTTCGGCTCAATAGGCCTTCATCAGGAACAAACAATAAAAAAATAAAAAAAAAAAAAAAAAAAACACACACACACAAATTAATAACGAAACAACCAAAACAAAAACAATCGAAATGTGTTAAAGAAAACAACAACAAAAAGTAAAACTATCCTGTCAAATCCAAAATAAAATCGTAACCAAGTGCGGCTGTCGTGAACGTCGAAAATCGTGCGAAAAAGTGCGTAAATGTAAACAGAACCAAATGAGTAAACACAGGGGTCAGTGTGCAAACACAAAGGAGAAAGAATCGAATAGTAGTCTGACAGGTGTAAAAAGATGCTAAGAGTGAGATGTCTGAGAGTGGGGTACAGTAAAAATAAATGAGGGGTAAGAAGCACAGAAAAAAAAAAAATTTTTATAGAGGAGAAAACCGAAGTGTCTCATAAGGGACTAGAGGAGAAGAACTATAAAAAGTATGGCATAGTAAGTAGACCAAAGAACCCAAATATGTGTAGTAGAGAAGGCTATGCAAAAGGGAAGGAGCAAGCAAAAAGAAACTATGCGTATGAGTGTGATACATTCATACCTCTCGGGGTCAGCGAACCATACTGGACTATAAGGCGATTTTCCAAAGTATAGCGGCTGCGGTCGCCAGAGTGACAAAGGACAATACCAGTGACACGGATGTCGTCTTTGCCCTTGTGATCAGGGGAGTTGAAGTGGGAAGATACCGGAGTACCAGTATTTTGTTGGACATCACGTAGATGTTCACAAAATCTTTCCGCTAATCTTCTTCCAGACTCACCAATATAGGTCATATGGCATCGTTGGCATATGATGGCATAAATGATGTTGCAGGACACACATGTGAAGCTATGCTTGATCTCGAACCGTCCATTAGGGAACAAAACCGAGTCAGCAGGGAGCACATAGGCACAGGTAATACAGTTTCGACCACAAGGGGCCGTACCGAAGTGTTGAGGGTGGGAGCAAGGGAGATGGCTCCTAACCAAAATATCTCTCAAATTCCTGTCGCGCTTAAAGGCGATCATCGGGGGATCACTAAAAAGTAGACGGGTAGTGGGATCAGAGAGGAGAATGGAACGGTAGCGGTTGAGTATCCTCACAGCAGCTAAGTTGTGGGGATGATATGTGAGGGTGAGTATAGTTCTCTCAGAAGGGGGGCGGTTGGAAGGGGTGAGTGCCTCGGGACGGGAGATAAGGAGGACCCGCTGGAGGGCAGACTGGAGGATCGAGTCTGGATAAAGCTGGCGGCTGAAGAAACCTAACATGAGGTGAGCCTGTAGGAGGAAATCTTGGTCATCCTGGCAGATGCGACGGAGACGCAATAACTGAGAGAACGGAATAGAATCACGACAAGAAGGTGAATGGGATGAAGTGTAGAGAAGATAGCAATGGGCGTCTGTGGGTTTATAGAAAATCGAAGTATGGAGGCCAGAAGTACCCAAAGAAACGATAAGATCTAGGAAGGTGACAGAGGAAGTGGATGTACAAGATGTGAACTTGATAGCTTTGTGATAGCCACTAATGTGGTCGATAAACCTGGAGAGGTCATCCTCAGGTAGATCGGTAAGTCCGAAGCAGTCATCAATGTACCGAAGGTATATGATGGGAAGGGGACCTTGATATGAATTGAGAAATTGGTACTCAAGGTAGCCCATAAACAGGCAAGCATAGCTAGGGCCCATCTTGGTGCCCATGGCTACTCCACTAACCTGATCATAGAAGTCACCATTGAACTCAAAGGTATTGAGGTTGAGTACAAGCTCAGTAAGGCGGAGAAGAGTGGCAGTATCCACAGAGGGGTGTTGTCTCTGGTCAAGAAAGAAACGTAGAGCTAAGAGGCCGTCGGAGTGAGGAATAGAGGTGTAGAGGGAGCAAACATCAAGGGTAAAAAGTCGGTATGAGCGACCATGGGAGAGAGATAGAAGAGAAGATAATTAAGTGCATGGTTAGTGTCCTTGACATATGAAGGAAGACTGGCAACCATGGGCTGGAAGACACTGTCTAGATAGTCAGATATGTGTTCAGTCGGGCATGCACACGCAGACACGATGGGGCGTCCTGGATAGTCGATTTTGTGAATTTTGGGGAGCATATAGAAAGATGGTTTCCCAAGACCACTATTCGGGATAATAAGGCGAGACGCGCTAGGGGGAAGGAGGTGGTCACGGATCAGTTCTTTGATGGTAGATTGGACCTGTTTATTGTGGGGGACAGTAGCGTCATCAGGACGGGGTTTATAAAACGTGGTATTGGATAGTTGTTTGTTGCCCTCTGAAATGTATAAGTCTCTGCGCCAAACTACCACCGCTCCCCCTTTATCGGCCGGTTTGATGACAATGTCTTCTCGGCGGCGGAGATTAGAGAGGGCTCGAAGCTCAGAGGGAGATAAATTAGAGCGGTGAAGTTTTCTAGGGCACAGTTGTAGTATCTCACGTGAGGTGACATAAATGTAGTGATCCAAGGCCTGGGATGCGCCGGGTTGAGGGGTCCAATCCGATTTACGGGAGTGGAAGCGGGAAAACTCGTCTACAGGGGTAGATAAGGTGGAAGTTGCAGTAGTGCCAGAGTAATGGAGCTTCAAGCGCATACGTCTATGGAAATCATGGACATCCTTACAAAGATTATAATGGTCACTAAAGGGACGAAGGGGGATAAATTTTAAACCTTTAGAGAGAACAGACCTCTCATTATGTGAGAGATGGAGGTCGGGGGGTATACAAAAAACTAAAGAGTCGGTAGCTGACGTAGCAGGTATAGAGGAAGGTGGGGCGGGGCGGAGGAAGGAGATCTTCTTCTTGTGCTGGGAGGACATAAAAATATAGAGTTGCCTATTAAAGTCGTGGATGATCTGTCGGATAAAATGGTCTGAGCCGGTCATTAAACACCTGAGTCTCGACACCAGCAATAGACGCTGAGTGCGCAGGTGGGAGACCAACCTGGTGTAGTTGGCTAGAACGAGCCTCATACGATGGAAACCAAGGCGTCTTTCAATACTATCAAATCGCCTAATTTCACTAAGGTTGGGCTGGTGGACAAAGGGGGTGAATTTAGACCGGAACCCAAAAGGGAGAATCTTAAATCGTATACAATTTTGGAGGAAATTAACGTGGCAACTAAATCTGGTAAGCTTATAAGTAGTAAAGGCGAGTTCAGTGGATATAGAAGAGATGTCTGTAGGTAAATACTGGAAGGCTAAAAGAGTACCTCGGCGTATGGAGTTCGAAAACTGTTTAAGTGTGGGCATGCTGTCAGAGAAAGGAACAAGTGAAAGGACTAAGCTAACACAGGCAAAAAAGAACTAAAACTAAAATAAGGTATGAGTGATGATGGTGATCACAACAATGATAACAACGTAATAGGTGGCAAACGTACAAAAACTAAAGGATGATCAAAATGGCAGTCAAGTAAAAGGATAAAACTAAGATATAAATACTAAAGTAAACACTAAGGACGAAATACAAACATTAAGTAGCAGCTGTATTGTACTAGTAAAGGGTTAAGGCATAAAAATGCGAAGCTGCAGTAAAGCTGAATATGAGGAAAAATTAAAAAATAAAAAAAGGTATGTAAGAAGCTTTACGTGACAAGTGGACGGCACAGACTAAACAACGTTTCGGCTCAATAGGCCTTCATCAGGAACAAACAATAAAAAAAAAAAAAAAAAAAAAAACACACACACACAAATTAATAACGAAACAACCAAAACAAAAACAATCGAAATGTGTTAAAGAAAACAACAACAAAAAGTAAAACTATCCTGTCAAATCCAAAATAAAATCGTAACCAAGTGCGGCTGTCGTGAACGTCGAAAATCGTGCGAAAAAGTGCGTAAATGTAAACAGAACCAAATGAGTAAACACAGGGGTCAGTGTGCAAACACAAAGGAGAAAGAATCGAATAGTAGTCTGACAGGTGTAAAAAGACGCTAAGAGTGAGATGTCTGAGAGTGGGGTACAGTAAAAATAAATGAGGGGTAAGAAGCACAGAAAAAAAAAAATTTTTAGAGGAGAAAACCGAAGTGTCTCATAAGGGACTAGAGGAGAAGAACTATAAAAAGTATGGCATAGTAAGTAGACCAAAGAACCCAAATATGTGTAGTAGAGAAGGCTATGCAAAAGGGAAGGAGCAAGCAAAAAGAAACTATGCGTATGAGTGTGATACATTCATACCTCTCGGGGTCAGCGAACCATACTGGACTATAAGGCGATTTTCCAAAGTATAGCGGCTGCGGTCGCCAGAGTGACAAAGGACAATACCAGTGACACGGATGTCGTCTTTGCCCTTGTGATCAGGGGAGTTGAAGTGGGAAGATACCGGAGTACCAGTATTTTGTTGGACATCACGTAGATGTTCACAAAATCTTTCCGCTAATCTTCTTCCAGACTCACCAATATAGGTCATATGGCATCGTTGGCATATGATGGCATAAATGATGTTGCGGGACACACATGTGAAGCTATGCTTGATCTCGAACCGTCCATTAGGGAACAAAACCGAGTCAGCAGGGAGCACATAGGCACAGGTAATACAGTTTCGACCACAAGGGGCCGTACCGAAGTGTTGAGGGTGGGAGCAAGGGAGATGGCTCCTAACCAAAATATCTCTCAAATTCCTGTCGCGCTTAAAGGCGATCATCGGGGGATCACTAAAAAGTAGACGGGTAGTGGGATCAGAGAGGAGAATGGAACGGTAGCGGTTGAGTATCCTCACAGCAGCTAAGTTGTGGGGATGATATGTGAGGGTGAGTATAGTTCTCTCAGAAGGGGGGCGGTTGGAAGGGGTGAGTGCCTCGGGACGGGAGATAAGGAGGACCCGCTGGAGGGCAGACTGGAGGATCGAGTCTGGATAAAGCCGGCGGCTGAAGAAACCTAACATGAGGTGAGCCTGTAGGAGGAAATCTTGGTCATCCTGGCAGATGCGACGGAGACGCAATAACTGAGAGAACGGAATAGAATCACGACAAGAAGGTGAATGGGATGAAGTGTAGAGAAGATAGCAATGGGCGTCTGTGGGTTTATAGAAAATCGAAGTATGGAGGCCAGAAGTACCCAAAGAAACGATAAGATCTAGGAAGGTGACAGAGGAAGTGGATGTACAAGATGTGAACTTGATAGCTTTGTGATAGCCACTAATGTGGTCGATAAACCTGGAGAGGTCATCCTCAGGTAGATCGGTAAGTCCGAAGCAGTCATCAATGTACCGAAGGTATATGATGGGAAGGGGACCTTGATATGAATTGAGAAATTGGTACTCAAGGTAGCCCATAAACAGGCAAGCATAGCTAGGGCCCATCTTGGTGCCCATGGCTACTCCACTAACCTGATCATAGAAGTCACCATTGAACTCAAAGGTATTGAGGTTGAGTACAAGCTCAGTAAGGCGGAGAAGAGTGGCAGTATCCACAGAGGGGTGTTGTCTCTGGTCAAGAAAGAAACGTAGAGCTAAGAGGCCGTCGGAGTGAGGAATAGAGGTGTAGAGGGAGCAAACATCAAGGGTAAAAAGTCGGTATGAGCGACCATGGAGAGAGAGATAGAAGAGAAGATATTAAGTGCATGGTTAGTGTCCTTGACATATGAAGGAAGACTGGCAACCATGGGCTGGAAGACACTGTCTAGATAGTCAGATATGTGTTCAGTCGGGCATGCACACGCAGACACGATGGGGCGTCCTGGATAGTCGATTTTGTGAATTTTGGGGAGCATATAGAAAGATGGTTTCCCAAGACCACTATTCGGGATAATAAGGCGAGACGCGCTAGGGGGAAGGAGGTGGTCACGGATCAGTTCTTTGATGGTAGATTGGACCTGTTTATTGTGGGGGACAGTAGCGTCATCAGGACGGGGTTTATAAAACGTGGTATTGGATAGTTGTTTGTTGCCCTCTGAAATGTATAAGTCTCTGCGCCAAACTACCACCGCTCCCCCTTTATCGGCCGGTTTGATGACAATGTCTTCTCGGCGGCGGGGATTAGAGAGGGCTCGAAGCTCAGAGGGAGATAAATTAGAGCGGTGAAGTTTTCTAGGGCACAGTTGTAGTATCTCACGTGAGGTGACATATAGGTAACACCTGGTTCTAAACAATACCCTAGGCGACTATGGACATGGCAAAGCCCAGACAAAAAAGTACACAATCAAATTGATTTTATACTGATACAGAGAAGATTCAGGAATGTACTAACATCTGTTAAAACAAGGCCAGGAACAGATTGCAATAGTGACCATGTACCAGTAGTTGGAAAGATAAGAATAAAACTGCGGAAGACACAGAAATCCCCAAGAAATATAAAATTAGAACTAGATGTGCTTAGAGTAGATACATGAGTGATAATTACAGCACAATAGTACAAAATAGATATAATGCTATTTAGAAAATACAGGACATTGAGGAACAGTATAAAATACTCAAACAATCGATTCAACAAACATCAAAAAAAGTAATACCAGTGACTAGGACAAAAGACGAAAACATAAAGAACGGACATACAAAATATTGCACAAAGAGATACAGAACAAATTCAGAGAAGCAAAGGAAGGTTGGTTCAAGCAGAAATGTTAAGAAATCGAAAAACAAAAGAAAGACTCAAAATTCATGCACAATCAATTAAATGGATTAACAGGAAGAAAAGAAATCAAAAGTTTCAGGATGTAGGAATTCAAAGTAAGAAAATATAATAATGGGACAGGAGAAGACACTGGAAAGATGGACAGAATATATTAGTCAACTCTATGATGAAAGACCAGAGCTAAACAATTCCAACAAAAACACAAGACCACCAATAATACAGAGTGAAGTGGAGGACACAATTCAACACATGAAAAGAGGCAAAGCTCCAGGTCCAGACAATATAACAATAGAAGAGATAAATGCATTAGGAGAGCTGGGAGTACAAGTCATAACAAAATTACTCAATGACATATATAACACTGTACACACACCTGAAGATCTACTGAAATCTATCTGTAGCCATAACGAAGAAGTCAGGCACCACTGATTGTGAGGAATTTCGCACTATTAGTCTCATGAGCCATATGATTAAAATATTACTAAGAATCATCATGAGACGTGTAAGAAACAAAATAAAACCAGAAATCATAAATAAGTGAGGAACAATGTGGATTTGTGGAAGGTAAGGGCACTAATAATGCAATATACATCTTAAGAACATTGATAGAAAGATCTATATATGTGCTTTATAGACTACACAAAAGCATTTGACAAAGTAAAGCATGTGGAAATAATCAATATGCTGGAGAAATTAAACATTGATGGCAAGGATCTGCAAATCATAAAAAAGCATGTACTGGCAACAAACAGCAGCCATACGAATTAGCAACCGAACAGGACAATTCCAATATACAAAACAAGGAGTCAGACAATGCTGTGTTCTGTCGCCGGATTTGTTTTCACTTTACAGCGAGCATATTATGAGATCAATAGTAGACAAAAAAGGAATTGAAGTCAACAGTTACAACATAAATAATTTGCGATATGCGGATGACACAGTCTTAATAGCAGAGACAGAGAATGAACTACAAGAAATGATAGACATAATAGTAAAAGAAAGCAACAAAAAAGGTCTCAGTCTGAATAGTAAGAAAACACAAGTAATGGTCATGTCAAAGAAAAAATCATCAACATTAAAAATAAACAGGACAAATCTGAAACAAGTGCAACGCGTCAAATACTTGGGCACAATAATAACAACAGATGGACGATGCATCACAAAAATAAAAAGCAGAATAGCATCAGGCCAAAATAGCATTTCAGAAAATTAAAAATATCTTATGCAACAAATCTATGTCAATAGAAGTGAGAAAGAGTTCATCAGTGCTATATAGAACCAATTATGACCTATGGGAGTGAATCATGGACAATAAACAAACAAATGAAAAGACGATTAGAGGCCACAGAGATGGGATTTCTCAGAAGAATGTTGAAAGTTCCCTGGACAGCTAAAAAGACGAATGGGGACATTCTCAAAGAAGCCAACACAAAAAGGGAGCTCCTAAAAAACATCAGAAAGAAACAATCAACATTTTTCAGGCACATCATGAGAAGAGGAAAGTTGGAATATTTGGTTACAATATGCAAAATACAAGGAAAGAGAGATCGCGGACAACAAAGAGAGAAAATACTAGATAGCTTGGTGTCATGGAATAGAAAACAGTCAACAACAGAACTGATACGATGCACTGTAGATAGAAGATAGTCTGGTATGGCACATGATGATATATCCATATATATCTATATATATATATGGTTTAATCCTAAATTATGATAAAAATGCAAATTAATCAAAATTTGACAGTTTTTCGTGTTCAAACCTTACGGTGCAGATTGTCATAGGTTGACTTGTCCATCTTTTGATGTTACTCGTCCATGTTGGTCTTGGTCTGCCTCTGCTACCTTGTATTTTCCCTTCCAATATTACTTTTATTAGGCTGTTGTCTTTTAACATGCCCCAAAAATTTCATTTGTCTTGTTCTAATTGTATTTAGTAGTTCTCTTTTCATTTTTAGTTGTTTTAAAACTTTGTTTATTTTCTTGTCTTTCCATCCAATTCTACCTATTCTTCTACATTTCCACATTTCAAAGGCTTTAATTTTCTGTTTTCTTGTCTAATGTTCATGTTTCTGCACCATACAGGAATATTGAGAAGATGTAACACTTTGCTATTCTTAGTTTTAGCACTGGTGTTATTTGTTTTGATGTTAGTATATTTTTCATGGCATTAAAATTACTTTTTGCCATACCTATTCTTTTGTTTATTTCAGCAAAAATTACTAACATTAAATTGTAACATTAGGTGCTCTAAAAATATTATTTTCATTGAACTTTTGACACACAGCTGTGTGTGTAAACAAGAAGAGACACTGGAACTAGACTTCCTGGCTCATGTTGATTTATGACATGATATTTGACTACATCTTCTTCTTCTTTCCTTCCTCATCTGCCTTTCAGCATCGAGGGGAGATATAATTTGCGGTCTTTTGCTCTTCTATTCGCCTCTGCTGCTGTTATGTTTCCTAGTGCTTCTAATATTTCTTCGACCCATCTTTTTCGTGGTCGACCTTTGGATCTGGTGTTCTCACAACGTTTGTTGAAGGCTCGTTATGTTGTGTTTTGTTCTTTCTGCCTTGTCATGTGGCCAAACCATTTTATCTGTTGTTTCCTTATATATTCTATGGCGGGGACTATTCTCAGCTTTTTTCTCAGTTCTTCATTTCTGATCTTGTCTCTCAGGCTGTTTCCTGTCATTCGTCTAACACATTTCATCTCAGTAGAGGTTATTTTTCTTATTGTTCTTGCATCTAGGGTCCAGGTCTGGCATTGGTAGCACAACATTGGGATGAAGATTGTAATATATAGTGCTCGTTTTGCCTCCAGAGTTATTTCCTTGTTGGACAATAGTGGTGATAACTGTCCAATGATTTGACAAGCTTTGTTGCATCTTGATTCTATCTCTGCTGTTTGAGAATTATCGTTTGTCATTAGACTTCCTAGGTATTTGAATTCCTCTACTTGTTTTAGTTGTCTGCCTTCTATAGTTATGTTGATGTTCTGTTTATTTTTGGCGACATTCATAACTTCTGTTTTGTTTATGTTGATTTTCATGTTGTATTTTGTGCCTGAGATGTTGAGTTTGATTAAGTTCTTGTAGGTCTTCTATTGTTTCATGTATTAGTGCCTGATCATCTGCAAATAGAAGCTCGTTGATCTCCTCTGTCTCTGATGGGTTGGCTAGCTTGCATAAATGGTCCATGTATGTAATAAACAGTAGGGGGGGATAGTATGCACACCTGTCTTACGCCTGATCTAACTTTGAAGTGGTCTGTGTAGCCTGCTGCTGTTCTGACCCTGCAGCTGCTGTTCTGACCCTGCAGCTGCTGTTGATGTAGAGGCTTTTAATAAGGTCGGTTAGATGTTGGCTTACTCTGTATGTTGTTAGTATCTCCCACAGTTGTTCTCTGTTTACTCTGTCGAATGCTTTTTCCTGGTCAATGAAGGCTATGTATAAGTTTTGATTGTGTTCTGTCGTTTTTTCTGCAAGCTATTTTAGTGTGAATAGTGTGTCTGTCGGTACATCCTCTGTTTTTTCAGAACCCCATTTGAGAATCGCTTAACCCCATTTGAGAATCACTTAACTGTAATTCTATTATTGGTCTCAGCCTTTTTTCCAAGATTTTGGCATATAGCTTTCCTACATAGCTGAGAAGAGATATACCTCTATATTAATTGCAGTCTCTTTTGCTACCTTTCTTTTTCCATATTGGTTTTTATTATATTTGACCACATGGACCATATATATTACATTGTTTATTCATATGGCCGCCATAAATCCCTCATGTATAATCGGCTACCTCAATGTGCTATTCGCTGCATTTCCTGAGGTACAAAGAGTTGTTTGATTTCAGCCGATGAAATTTTCCTGGTCACAGCAAAAAAAAATAAAAATAAAACTACCAATTTTGTTGAAAATTTGTATTTGATGAAATTTTTACGATATCATAATCTAAGGTTAAACAAGAACTGCATTTCAGATTTTACACCCAAAGATGATCAAGAAAAATATTTTGACACTTTGAACTAAGAAAATAGTTCCACCAGCCCTTGTAAAAAAAAATGTGCACTAGTTGGACGATGACAATATTGTTTCAACTTCAGTAAATATGTTATACTATGTTATTTCTGAACGTTAAATTTGTACATTGGGGAATATCATAGACTACTTTTAATGGAGTATGATCTTGAGCTGCAAGCGCTGAAGTATAAAAAGCTAAAGTAATGTAATTAATGCATTGTGTGAGTTCCTATCTGTGCTCATTAAAAATCTGTTTCTGTACATTATTTTTTTGTCTGTTACAATATTTTTAATTAAATTATTTCTTCTCTTTTTTAAGATCATCACATCAGTCAGAGTGGATCTAACTGACTTTAATAACTTAGACAGCTGCCTTCATAAGAAAGTCAGGAATCCTACTCTGAATGAGCCATGATCGCAGAAGAAGAAGATCATCACTCAATCTAGATTTTTTGATGAAGTTTACAGCCTGTTTCTCTTCTATGAGATGGTGAATATCAGCCACACTCTTTTCAAGTCCACCATTTTTTAAACAATTTTATAGGAAATGTTTTTCTGTCTATCTGCTATGGCACCACACTGGCTTAAGTTGATGGCACTCATTCTGAATTCGAAGCCCAGAAGATATCTCATTTTTTTATTATTGAAATCACTAACAAAAAACTTAACTCTTTCTGAACCACTAACCGGCACATCAGCTCCACTTATGAAGGTACTACCTCAATCAAAACCGACATCAGCTCAGACCGAGTACAGTTGAATATTTATGTAAAGTAATGATTCTGTATAAACATTCACCAATACTTGTATTCAATATCTAGAAGAACCTTCATAATTACTTCATTCGCTTACCATATAGTAATTTTTTTGTTTTGTAAAGTGGTTGAATTTTTTATGTAAATTGTTTTTACTGACAAATAGTGGCCACACTATTTCTTGTGCCTAATTCCATTTTTTTGTGGACATAAATCCATCAAGCAAAGTGTATTTTGAAGAACTTTGTATTAGTTTGTGTATAATTTTGAGAAGAATGGATAGCAACACATTTCTAGTCAGGGAAAAATATATGTATGTAAAAACACATTTCTAGTCAGGGAAAAATATATGTATGTAAAATGTAATATTTTGAATTGAAAATTATCTGCCTTTGAAAATTTTTTTTACTCGTTTATAATGAATAATATATTTTTTCCTTCAAATATCATCATTAGATTGTTCTATTCATTCTCTTCAACCATTTTCCATTCCGGTGAAGGATAACATGTACCACATTTAATTATATTATTGCGTGAAATTGTAAAATAAAGACATGAAGAAATGTTTTTAAATTAAAAATTGATCTGGTCCAAGCCTAAAGAAAATCAAAAGTCCGCCAAAGTCCGGAAAGAGTTAAACATTTACCAAAATGAAAATAAATCTATAAAATGCTTGGATGATAGTAACAGACTCATATATTTGAAATAATTACCCAAGTGAATTAAAAGTAAAATGTAACACTACGCTGTATGGTATAATAAGCATATGCACTGTTAAGAACACAACATATGTTTATTCATCCAAGTTCCCATTGGCCAAATATGTTGTAGAGGCTGAACCACTGCTCTCCATCTAGAAATACTAGAATTTTTTTTTCTTTTTTTAAACTCATGACTGACCTTTTCCCTCCTGATTATCTGCACAGGGTCCCTGTTAGCCATTTGCCTTTTGATAAAATATATTTAACAGTTTTATAAGATTACTGATTTTTCTAAAGAGAATATGTTAATTTGAAAGTTAAGATAAATGAAGATAGCCATAGATGAATAAAGTCTTGAGACAAACTATACAGTTGATAAAAATATATATGGAAACAAACCTTTTGATAAATATAGCCGTTTGGTCCACCCCAGCCAACTGTTGGGTCAGTTGAAGGCACACAGTTGACTCGAGGCTGAGAGTTAATGGTCAGAACACCTTGTCTGTTTATACAAGCAAGCTTGTCTGCAATCAGGGATGTCTCTGCAACAATCTCATCATCATCCCATGGAATTCTCTGCACCTTCATGCACAAAAATGCAAATGTACAGACATAATTATGGATGATGGCCTGCCTATATGGTAAGTTTGGGCAAATTGTTTCAGCAACCACAAGAATTAGGGAGCCATGATAGCTCAGTGGTTAGTGAACTGGACTACAAAGGAAAAGGGGTAGGGTTCGATCCCAACTGACGGCTTCCAGGTTTCTATCTATCTATTGACCTTTCGAGCCGTAGCTGGCCCATAGGGCGTAGACCAAGATACTCCTCCTCCTATCTGAATTTTTGTTCTAGCAGTTTTCTTTTAAAGATATTTTATCAAATCTCGTCATTTGTCTCTGTTCTGTGCAAGCTGCTCTATCTCATTGAGGGAGCCAAATCCTGCTGTTCTTGCCTCTCTCATCAATGTTCTTCTCAGTGTCTCCCTGGGTCTTCCTCTTTTTCTCTTACCTGTTGTTTCCCACATGAGGGCTTGCTTTGCTATTCGGTTATTATCTCTTCTCATCACATGTCCAACATATGACCATCGTCTTTTCTTTATTACTGAAGATATTAGTGGTTGATTGGCGATTTCTCTAATTTCCTCGTTTGTATCAGGTCTACGTTTCATTAACAACATCGTTTTTACGATAGCGGCTTGTTAAACCTCTGATCAACGGTTCTATACCGAGCCGGAGAAAAATAATTCCTCCATTTTGGAAACAACCGGAAACTCTATCCAGGTTTACCCAGCCTTAAATGGGTACCGGATTTATTTCTGGGAAAGTAAAGCGGCATGGGCGTAATACCGACCACATTACCCCAAAAATCATGTGCCGAAGGTCTGTAAAATTTATGGTCACTAACACCATATTCCCTATACGCCGCCACTTGGCGTGACGGGGGTACTATACTTTTTGATTGACTGGTTTCTACTTATTTAGTGGTCCAGGATTCATTCCTTGCATTAACACGCACCTGTGAATTACCTTTACCAATGACTGTTCTGAAAATTATCACTCCAATTGTTTGATATTAGAAATGAAGGTGGCTATGGAGTTAATACTAGCCTTTCTTGAAGTCAGAAGCATGTAGGTTTCATCCACTGTATGTATAAGTAGGATAGAAAAAAAAAAGTTTTCTCTTAAAAAATAAACCATAGAAGGGTCAGAAATTTGTAACTAGTCCACTGTGTTAGGTATAGCCATGTTTTTCTATCAATCAATGGCAGTTTCTTTTTTTTTTTTTAAACCAGGAGTGAAAAAAAGCTCTAGCCTGAAGATCTCAGTGACTGCACTAGATGTGACATTTGACTTTTATTCTTCAACCGCAAAGACAATAATAAACAATTTTTTTAAAAGGTTGGATATTCTCTAATGGAGAACTGGTTGGTCTTGAGGTACGATGCAAGTCCCAAGACAGAGTCTGTGAGTTCAAATCCTGGCTTCACCATTTGAGAATTTTATTTATGATTTCTCTCTGCAGCAGTCATCCTCTGGTCTCAGCAGAGAAGCCCAGCTTGAAATGTCAATTACTAATTTATTGAAAAAATATGAGTACCTCCAAAGTTTGAGTTATCTGCCTGTGCAGCAAGGGACCCATGTACATGCAGCTACCAGAGAAAAACCTTTTGACATAACCTCTGACAGTCTCTACCACTACCTTTCAGATCAGACACAAGTGATGGTATAACTTAGGATGTACATCTGATGGACTGACAATTCATGTGACAAGTATTGTGTTCTATTAATCAATCTATTGTACATTACATCTTTGATTACAGAAACTTCAAAGATAATCAACATAACTAGCATGCAATAGTGACGGAAAAATGAGTATCAGTATGTGGTACCTAACGTCACTTGCATATTGAACTGGAACCGAGAACCCAACATTCCACTATGATGAGGCAATCTTTTTGGTTCTAAGCTGAATGAGACAAAGCAACAAACTCCACACACAATGATTATCCCACAATCTTCACTGTTTACCAAAGTGTGTGAGTCTATGGGCTGCTATAACCACCCAACAATTAAAATAAAAAAAAAAGAAACTATAAAAGTTTTTTCTGTCCTCAGCATCACTTTTTAAATACAGACTAAGTGCATTTGTTGAAACAATGCATGGTCACTGTGGCGGTCTGTTATTACAATTTGAAGGTATATCTAGCTGTCAGGTGCTGTTAGTTATTCACTCTTTGACAGCAATGTCACCAGTTTGTAGAAGTTGCAAGTCTACTAGAGTTTAGCTGGTGTCCCACATAGATCATTGTGGTGACAGTAGGTATTTTTCTTTGGGCCAGGGCATTCCAGTATTACATAATATGGATATAACAATAACAAACAGCAATAAACTACACAGAAACAATATCTACTTAATCTCCAAGATATATCCCATGCCTGAGAGCTCTTTAAATAGATAATCCTATCAGAAAATAACAAAAATATTGTTTGTTGCATTTACCATGCAGTAAACAAAAGATACATCTTGGAAAGGGCAAGGGGGAGTGCATTTCCTTGATTTCCATTATCCTTGATTTCAAGGTCAGTGGAATTAATAAATCCATCTGATGATGGACAATTAAAAAAAAAACCCTTAGCGGTTGGGAAATAAGGCAGTATGCCACTGCCTGAACCAACATTTTTAAAGAGTTCTATTATCTTTCACAATAATAAATAATTCACAATTATCTCAGGGGTCCTTTCACAATAATTGTTTTTTTTTAAATTAAGAATTATCAAAGCAGACCTCTCACGATAATCAGTTTTTTTTTTCTTTTAGAATTATCACAGGAGCCCTCTCACAATAATAATCTTTTTTTTTTTTTAGAATTATCATAGGAGCCCTCTCACAATAATAAGTTTTTTCTTTTAGAATTATCACAGGAGCCCTCTCACAATAATAATCTTTTTTTTTTTTTTAGAATTATCATAGGAGCCCTCTCACAATAATAAGTTTTTTCTTTTAGAATTATCACAGGAGCCCTCTCACAGTAATAAGCTTTTTTTTTAGAATTATCACAAGAGCCCTCTCAATAATTAATCAGTTTTTTTTAAGGAATACCACTGGAGCCCTCTCACAATAATTAATCAGATTTTTAATATAATTACCCCCAGTAGAATTATCCATTATCACTGTTGGGATATTTCAGTGCTATCAGTATAGAGACTGGAATATGAATTGTCTGAGCATAGTGATGGTGGTTGTAACACAAAAGACATAGCTTACCTTAACACCACTCTTGTTGGGTTCTCCAGTCAGATAATTAACAAAAACTGACCAGACATCATCCTCACAAGATAGCTCCTCACCCCACATTCGAAGAAGTTCATCTTTTGATGACCGACTTTTCAAATAAAACAGATGGTATGTCTTTATATCGTTGAATGATGCAGCTCGTGAATCACCCCAGCGACCATTTGGAAACTCTTCCCAATCTGAAGTGCGAAACACATAACTGTTAGGTCGACATCTCCAAAATATTGGTCGGACTTGCTCATCACATCGATTATGATTAGCTGTTTGTTTCCATGGTAACGTGCGACAAATCTTTGGTGTCCACAGCCCAAGCTGTTCAAGCACTTCCTTTACTGCCACACCTCGATTGAGTGTATAGAAATGTAGACCAGTAGTAATCCCAGAGTCCAGAAGCACACGACACATGTCAACAGCCTGGTCTATGCCATATTTTCTTATTGCCTCATCATTGTGTTGTATTGGAGTTATAGTATCAATAATATCCTGAGGCACTTCTAATTTTGACAGTGAGACGATGTGACGAAGAGACTGGTAGGCCTGCAGTGTGAAGTGAATTTTAGAAAAAAATCAAGCAATGTAATAAATCACAAAATAAATATTTTTATTACCACAAAGTAACACAGCATTATCACAACAAAAGTATATCAACATTTCAACTTCTCTAATCTTCTGCGTCTCTATCTAAACTTCTAACAATCATTCTGCATTTATTGTTTTTGGCTAATATTACCAATTTTGTTCATACTTCTAGCGAACAAACAAAAGTAACAACTGTTACTGTTCATATTTGTAAATGTTATATCATATACTTTCACATGAAAAAAATCATTCCCTATTTGTGGCATGGATTTGGATTTGTTTCTTCTACAGGATAGGGCAGCCACACTCGTAAAAATTCTCCTCCTGAATTGTTATAACATGGCATGCATAGTAAATTAAAATTTCATAATTCTTTGTCCACTAATGTGATCCTGGCAATATATTTATCTATCTATCTATTGACCTTTTGAGCCGTAGCTGGTCCATAGGACATAGATCCAGATACTCCTCTTATCTAAATTTTTATTAGCAGTTCTCAATCCTTGTAAAGATCTTTTATCAAATCTCGCCATTTGTCTCTGTTCTGTGCAAGCAACTCTATCTCATTGAGGGAGCTGATTCCTGCTGCTCTTGCCTTTCTGATCATTGTTTTTCTCAGTGTCTCACTGGGTCTTCCTCTTCTCCTCTTGCCTGTTGTTTCCCACATGAGGGTTTGCTTTGTTATTCGGTTATTATCTCTCTACATCACATGTCCAACATATGACCGCCTTTTCTTGATTACTGAAGATATTAATGTTTGATTGGCAATTTCTCCAATTTCCTCGTTTATTTGGAATTCATATTCCACGCCATGCCAAGTATTTTCCTTAGACATTTATTTTCGAATGCGTTCAACTTTGCTTCTATGCCTCTTGTTTTCCAGCTCTCACATGCGTACAAAAAGGTTGATAGTATGTTTGATTTAAATAGTCAAAGTTTTGTGCTTGTGCTAATGAGTTTTGATTTCCACAACTTTTCAAGGTTTCTGAAAGACATTGCTGCTTTAGCTATCCTGATTCTAATTTCTTTACTTGTATCCCATTCCCGATCAATGTGACTTCCAAGTGGCAATATATAGGGTGACAAAATTAAATTTCCCCAAAACATATTTAACAACATGACTTCTGTTGCAATTGGAGTATTTATATCTCAACGAGTTTCTCAGAAGAAAAAAAAAAGTAAAGAGTTCCAACACACCAAGTAGTGTATAGCAAATATAGTGTTAGTGACCAATATTTTTATAGACCTTTGGCACATGATTTTTGGGGTAATGTGGTTGAAATTGTGCACATGCTGCTTCACTTTCCCATTAAAAATCTGTTGATCAGGATCGAACTCTTGTCCTTTGTAGTCAAGTTCACTAACCACTGAGCTGTCATGGCTCCCTCATCAATTACAGTACAATCCTGTAAAGGACATGCATGCAACCAATCCTCCTAGTATCTTTCCCTATTCATGATTAGGGTCTCTCTATCTCTGTTGTCTTTAATGTTCATACATCTGATCTTTCATTGCCACATTACCCAGGCAATAAGTGCACAATAATTCCTGCAAACTAGAGGCTATGTATTCAAACTACTTACATAACAGCCATTCATTGTGAACATTCCACAGCACTGACAAAGAATATCCTCATAAGAACCAAATTTATTATGTTTAGGAAGAATTGTTTGTTTAAAACAAACCAGGTTTTACTATCCTTAACCCTAGATTACGATAATCATCATCATCGAGTGCCTTCTCCGCAACGAAGGTTGGCTACCACGGATCGCCATTCTACTGTTTCTTGCTTTGATGGTGCAGGCTGTCATAGATTGACTTGTCCATCTTTTGATGTTACTCGTCCATGTTAGTCTTGGTCTGCCTCTTTTACCTTGTATTTTCCATTCCAATATTACTTTTAGTAGGCTGTTGTGTCTTTTAACATGCCCCAAAAATTTCATTTGTCTTGTCTTAATTGTATTTAGTAGTTTTTTTATTTTCAGTTGTTTTAAAGCTTTGTTTGTTTTCTTTCCTTTCCATCCAATTCTACCTATTCTATAAATCCACATTTCAAAGGCTTCAATTTTCTGTTCTGTTTTTTTGTCTAATGTCCATGTTTCTGCACTATACAGGAATATTGAGAAGATGTAACATTTTGCCATTCTTAGTTCCAGCCCTGCTGATATTTGTTTTGTTGTTAGTATATATTCCCTCAACTGTGATATTTAGTTGTAGGTCTTAAGAATTTTCTTTGTTTATGATCATAGTTTTAGTCTTTTTGATATTCATATCTAGTCCATATTTTTTTTATTGTTATGTTTATCACATTAAGCAATTGTTGAAGGTCTTTAGGATTTTCTGCTAGTAGAACAGTATCATCAGCATATCTTAGGTTATTGATTATCTTTCCATTAATGTTTAGGCCTGGCATCTCTGAGATGTTTTTAAAGATTTGCTCAGTGTATAGATTGAACAAGCTTGGTGATAGGATGCATCCTTGTCTTACTCCTCTTTTTATGTCCATGGGTGTAAAGTTCTTGTTATATTTTATTATTGCTGTTTGCTCCCAGTACAAATTACATATTAGTCGTATGTCTGTGTCATCTAGATTTATATCCTTTAGGCAGTCTATAAGTTGGTTAGATACTGTAGTAAATTTACCGCATGAAAACAAATTCCTCAAAATTTGATATTTTTCTGCATTCAGGTAGAAAAATTTGTTACCTACAAATGTAAAATTAATTTGATACTTTTGTAACAAATTATATGAATTTAAAATCAAACAGACCTGAATGGGCAATATGCCTGGTAGAATTGGAATATTGATGCCCATATCTCTGCAATCTTTGACATAGTTAAAGAATGTTTCAGCCTTGAAAAATAGTTGCGTAATGATAAAGTCAGCACCAGCATCAACCTTTTCTTTCAGATATTGCAGATCATCTTTGTAAGAATCACATTCTGGATGGCCTGTTGGGTATCCTGTGGAGATATTGTATAAAACATCATTGTTAGTTTATCATTAATATTGATTAGAAATAAGCTGATAACATCCTTTATTAAAAAAACTGAGGCTAAATAAATTACAAAAGACTATCTGATCTATCTTACAATCCTTGGGTGAAACAGCATGATCAACCAGGGAGTACCTAAAAGACACAACCAAGAGGAAATGTCTACAATGACAGCAGGGAACTGATGTTATGGATCCAGAAACCTGTGAGTTGAAGCCCTTCGACCCAATGCCATGTAATGATATCAGCAGGTATTTAATTATGAGTTACCTTGTTCTGTACATGGTGTTCCACTTATCAGCTCTTTGAGGAAGTAGAGTTGCTCTGATGGCACTGAGCTTTGGACATTCGAAAATGTGATGTTCTGTTAAATATGGATATTTACAGAATGGACATGTGGGAGTTTTGTTTTGTTTTATCCTAAGTAGGCAATTGTTAAAAGAGTTGGACAGTTCATATGTTCAGACAAGATCTAAAAGCCATCATACGAACTGCCATGCAGTGGAATTTGAAGGAAAATTGAAAAAGAGACAGATTAAAGACAGCCTGGCAGATAACAAGGCAAATATGAATATCTTTAGACAGGTATGTGCTGCAAAGAATAGCCTTGAACTATATTAAGATGAGGAGGAATTTTATTCTTACCCAACAAAAATATCACAAAGCGCTGTAAGCCACAGACTTTGCCAGTCCATATAAAAATTTGATCATCCAATTTATTGACATTTAAGAGAACAAACCCCAATACTTTCAGCTTATCTTCCAGTTGTGCAATGATCGTTACAACTTTTGGCAAAATTTTGGGCGCCAGAGAATAAAGGTCACACTGTGTTTGAGTCACAGACCTGCACTATTTATCTTTTCTTTTGACATTCAATTTCTAAAAAAAATTACAATTACATTATTGTAAATAATGTCAATGTGACATGAAAAGTGTGACCCATAACGAGGTAGTCTTAGCCTGTCCAAAGGAAATCATCCTTTTGAATGCCAAACTGGAAGTTTCCTGTAAATATGTCAAGTAAATTACTGGCATAATGATAATACTTGCTAACATAAATGTGTCTTCCAGGGATACCATACCTGCCACACAAATGACAAAATGATCACCAAATTCTTTTCTGATCAACTTTACCAAGTCTGTTGCATAATTTATACCCCCGGAGTTGGCTTCCATTCTACATTTCCATCAGGGATATCTGGGGAATGAACAAGAGGAGAACATTTCAAAATAAAACAGCTACCATTTTCCTATTATGTTGTATTTGGAGTTCTCTTCTGCCCTATAGAATTGTAGGGAAAATAGACAATATAATTTGATCTGGACAACCAAAATGTATTTTAAGGAGCAACTTTTGGTGATCTGGAATTGAGGATTAATTTAATGTAATACAAGAAACCAATTGTTTTGAAACTTAAATACTTAGGTGCTGAAACAATTTTTTTTTAAAGTTTCAGAACACTGTAAATTGACACATAATGGTTATTTAGATGCAGAAGGGGATGTAATTCTGTTTAAGGCAATACAATCATTATTTATGCATAATGGTTATTTAGATGCAGAAGGGGATGTAATTCTGTTTAAGGCAATACAATCATTATTTACCTCCTCTTAATGCTAAGATACTTCTAATTCCCATTTCTTTTGCTTTGTAGAGATTATCCTTAATTTCATCAACAGTCATCCCAACACATGTCATATGGAGCATTGTCTCAATCCCACAGTAGTTCAGCATTGTGCCTGCTATGCAAGTTGAGCTTGTGGGTTTCTCTGTGTTGGAAGGGTCACCCGCCGGGTGCCATGTCATATCACAAAATAAAGGGCAGCACACTGCCAGACGTTCAATTCTGTGAAAGGTCAAATGTGGTAGAATATAATTGGCACATGATATTGTTTACACAAATAGTAAATAGTGTACTTTCTTAGAACGTAGAAGTAATGCAACAGTTAATAGAAGTGTTAAACATGTTATTAAATAACTAACACACAAATTAAGATTTACAGCCAATTTTGTAAGCAATTTCAACATATTGTTTCTGTGCTTAGTAAGAATTGTTGATAAAATCTGTCCAGTTATTTCAACATATCTCATCCCTGAAATTAGTTTTAAAAGTTTTGGTATTATACGTTTACATCTTGGTAAAATGTGTATTAATGTAATGCAAAAATGTGTAACAAACAGATAAGTAAATCAAGTGAAGTTAATATTTGACTCCTTCATTGGTTCTAACTCTGGGGAACACATAAATGTAAATGCCAAATTCAGGTATGATTTGCAGCAAGTTATTTTTTTTTCCATTTGGTATTTTTTCATTTAAATGAAAGCAAGCGATGATGACCTTTTGGTATAGAAAGGAATATTTTACTAATGTTATTTCTATGTTACCTAAAAGGGTTGTCGAATGTAGGATAATGGATTCCCAAAAATATCCTACACAGAAAGATAAGTCTTCCAGCCAAGAAAGAATAGGAGACTACTAAACTACACACAGGTATCTGTAAATAAGACAGTGGAGGAAATAACAGACTGAACAGAGCTTGCTAAAGAAACATCCAACCGCAGGTGAATAATAAATGCTGGTCAGAAACAGCCAAACTCAAACTGAGTTGGAATGTTTCTACAAGCTGTCAATTCTAGACATGAACCTTGGAAGAAAGAGCAGCTCTGATAATACCTTGATCTGGGTTTTCAATGCTGACAGGGTCGCATCATCAAATTTACAACACAAACTACAACAATTTAAAGGATGACTTTCAAAAAACGCATGTGGGTCTTTGTGTGATTTCTAACAAATTCCAAGTATATACTATTTTGATATTAACTTTCAAATTAATCTATGTACTAACTATCCTACACTTTACTCCACCTCACTTGCCTTTCAGCACTGAACGAGAATGGAACGGTTGGGTCAATGCTATAATATGTGTTTTCAACATGGCACTTATTGTGATGTCTGATATCTCACTGTTATCCTCTTCTAGATCTGTGGTCCCCTTCTTTCTATTAATTCTGACTTGAATATACTTTTTGAGGATGTCTGCTGGTTATTGTGTTAATGTCTAAACCATTATTTTCCTGTGTCAAACTGTTGTGGTGGTTAGGAAATATATTGAGAATACATCTCATTGCATAGCTAAGTAAGCATTGCTATCTAATCTACAAGGAATGGAAACAATGAAGGACCACTAAAGTACATAGTGAATAGAATTATTGAAATGAATAAATAAAACATGAACCGAATAAAAGGTGGAATATATGCAGTGATAACAGGCAGATACTTGTGTAGTATGAAAGTCCATATGCTAAATAGAGATAAAGAATAACTACAAAATATGCTTTTTTTTTTTTTTAAAGAAAGTGAAAAAGAGGCAAATCAAGCGCAGCCTGATGGAGAACAGGGGAAGGAGAGATGTGAGTATCCAAGATACTAAGCAAAGGTTAGCCACTTATAAATATGGGAACTTTGCTGCACCACAAATTACGTTAAAGGTCAAATCGTCACTGACACTGAACATTTTGTCCGTTATGTGCTTAAGTCTCCTCTTTAGCAAACCCCACAGCGTGAAATAATACACTGGTCCGTGTTGACTGACCAATCTTCTTATACCACCAAAGTAACTTGCGCTTCTGGCAACATCTTGACATGCAGTTGTTCTTGTAGCATGGTTAAGATTACTTTGCCGCAGTGTTGATTATTTATCCTTTTTCTCCATGGATGTTGACAATGTCAGCCTGGTCTGTGGCAGCCACAACCAGGCTATCTATACTTATTACAATCGCAGGCCCTAGCACAAAATAGAGATCACAGCCTATTCTTCTTCAAGGACTCAAGTCACTGTCTACAAGCTAGACCACTTTGATCTTCCTGAGCATACTCATTGAATTGCTGAGCAAGCACACCTGGGAGAAGGTCTGTTTCCTACATGATGGCACAAGGCATATACACCACTGAATGATTCATCGTCCATTGCCAAGGAAGAGAAGGAGAACATAATTAGAAACATAAACAAAAGTAAGAAATTAAAATAAAAAGGCCTAAAGCAAGAACAATAAAAACGATTTACAGATAACTTGTTTCAAAAAGTTTTAAAGGTTGATGAAAATGGTAATCCATTCAATGACTTACGTTGAAATTAAGTTTGCTGCTCCACTTTGTGTGCGTGGTGGAAAGAACTCTAGAGAACAGAATGGAGTTCCACATTTTATTCTTTTTTGAATCCTTTCTATGAGAGAAACATACTTTTTCTTTGTAAATTGTTCTCTGGAATTTGAGTCACAATTTTGATCATTCACTATTAAGTTACATTTGTTGTTAGAAATATTTATGGTGTGGACCACAGAATTGTTTGTGTTAGTTTGTTGCTGCTGGCATTTGTCGTTGGGTGCCCCATTATTTATTGTTGGCTCAGTCTGAATGAGAGTTACTGTTCCTGGGACTGAGTCACCTGGTTTTATTTCAGGCATTGCTTCACTTTAGTATCTGTAATTAGAAAACAGTTTTACTGCTACGTCAATTTAGTGCTTTGTTTTAATAAATTCTTATTGAAAACTAAAATATCTTGAATTATTATCCCTCATGTTTGTAAAAAAAATATATGTAACAATTGAACAAACATAATTGTGTTAAAAATTAACTTACACATGAGGGATCTAACGTTATTTTATACTTACGAAGTAGCATTACTTCACTATGTTTAAACCTAATAATTATCATGATGTGGAGCAAGAGCAAAAAACACCTTTTTTTCTGCATAAATTTTTAGAAGCCAATCTTAAGAAATTCAAAGAAAACATTGGTCAGTTCAAGGATGGTGACATCTTTATACGGCAAGATTCCACATGATGAACAATCAGTTTCTACCACAATGTCTTGTCCTCATAGTAAGACTTATTTTGCAGTGTTAAGTTTAGCATGTAGCACAGCGCATCCAATTTCAACACATTCTGTCTCTTTGTCCGGTCTACATCCTTTTATCTGTTCAGATAAGTATCCCATCTAGCAGCAAAGCTCCAGAGATTATGGGGCACAAACACTTCATGGTAGGGGCCCATCAGAGGAGCAAATTTCTACAGAAGCACTACTGCTAAGATTTTAATACATAAAATCTCAATAGTAAAACATCTACTCAGTTACACTGTTAGATGGTGTCAGATCTGAAGTCATGTAAGAGGCTGTTAGAGATTACTCATACCACAAAGAAGAAATAAATGTGAGATTTTTTCCATGATCACTGAAAAGGAAAGCAATTAGTGCCCATACACACTTTAGAGTGATGAAGGGTAACATATTCTTTCCACTTAACTTAGCCAATATGTATCACTCATTCAAACAGTTTTATTGACATATCCACAATTCTTAAATAATCTAAATATGTAATTTCCCTTTAAGGGCAAAGAGTGAAATCGCCTGTGATGGTCTATGAGGTCATAGGCAATTCAGTTCCAGGATTCTTGCAGCAGGATCTGTGAACTAGAACTATCTAGATCCTACTCCATCTCTTACAGTGCCCCTAGAAGCAGACTAACCACACTAGTCTGACCATTTGAGTAGGGATTGAGAGAGAAGACAACCTGGTACTCAAACATTCTATATTATAGTCGGATGTGTTGGGGTCCAAATATTCCAGTTCTATTGCTAAACACAACATAATACACGCACAGTTAACATCCTTTTTAATGATCATGACAGAGGTCTAAACTATTTCTTTAGTCATTGGGTGAACACCAGGCTAGCATATATTGTGTGAACACCAAGCAAGCAGCAAATGGGTGTAGTCATGCTGTGTTAGCATTTGCAGCAAACTGCAATATTTTGCTAAATATAAGATGAATACATCCACCTTCAGCAAGGAATTTTTCGGTACAGAGGTTATCTTTCCTTCTTCAATCCCTACATGCTTGGTCAGACCGGTTAGTTTCCAGAGGCATCGTAAAGAGGTAGAGGATCTTGATCAGCTGTTTTCACCAATCCTGACACAGGCAGTCAGCTGTAAGTCACTGACCAGATTCAGCCCAAGTGCTGTTGGGCATCCTGGCTCCCTTAAAGAAATGTGAACAATAAACAGCAGAAGCAATTCCATCCTTAAAGAAAATAAACAACAAATAAGTGATAAATATATCACTTATATTGTCCTAGAAGCTGAAGGGAAAAAGGTTTGATGATTTTTTTTTTTAATTCAAAACATGCTTTAATAACTTTTAACTGGTTGCTAACATGTTTTATAATTAGATGCTATAAGCAACACCATTATAAAATTATAGTTATTTGTAGAAGATTACCCCTAACTTAAGAATAATATATTTATTGACTAGATGATATTATCTGGATTTTGCAGACATTGTGCTTCTTAATGATAGTATGCATGAGATACAGGACATCACAGGTTATTATCATTGGCTGGCAGAACAGGACTTGAAATTAACAGAAAGAAGAACAAAATAATGACAACGGAGGTTGTACCAAAAGGTAAGGTTTACCTGGAAGTGGAAAATGTGTAGGAAGTGGATTACTTTATACACCTTGGTAGCAGTATAGATCAAGAGGGAGGAGAAACTAGAAAGAAGATCAGAATCAGAATAGCAAAGGGAGCTTTAAGTTATAAAATCCTTGAAAAAAATATGATGATCAAAAATACTTGGTACCTAGAATTTTAAACTCAAAAGTATAATCCACCCTCACTTAAGCGTGTGAAAGCTGGGAAACGAAGATTGAGAAAAAAAAATGCATTTGAAGACAAATGCCTAAGAAAGATACTTTGCATTAAATGGATAGAATTCAAGACTAAAGCTGAAATAAGAAAAATGGCCTTGCAACTGTTCATCCTGTCTACTATTAAGATATGGACATATGTCAGGCATGTTATTTGAAGAAATGACCACAGAATTACTAAGCAGGCTCTCAAATGGGAAACATCGGGTCAGAAGAAAGAGCTCTAACAAAAGAGAAAAGGCTAGCAGGCATAGACTTTCTTTGATGTAACAGCTCGCCCAGAATAAAGTCGATAGGCAGGAGATTCTACAAGCCCTATGTATTGAAGGATTAAGACAATGAATAAAAAAATGCATAAACCAATACAAATGCAGTGAATTACATAAATGCATATTGAAGCTACAATTGTTCATTATGAGACTTTGAAAGTTGAGTTTACAGCATTTGTTTGCCTAAAAAGTTATTGACCCCAAGTCCAAGGAAATAAAAGCTAATTATGCTTTCCAAATTTTGAACATGAAAACCATTCCCCAATCCTGCTAACTCACTATCATGACTATCCACAATCCTTACATTGAATAGTTTTTTTTTAATATAAACCAATTTATTTAACTGAACAAGGGCCTTGTGATAAATATGACAATCAGCAGACACTCAAACATGACTATCTTGATATCAACGATATATTTTAATTTTCAAATCAGAAATCATGACACATGGATAGTGCTCACATTATTTAATATATAACAACAATTAAAAATATGTAATGCTACGATCATAATCACTGTATTACGCTAAAACTGCGACTATCACATGATACGGCATACGCCATTTGCCATTGCATTGCCGGCGGCTAACTACTTACTACGGTCCGTAATATTATTTATAATTTATATATTATAGAACAAAATTAGAGAACACATTCAAAACTACTTTATTTTAAACAAGGCATAAAAAGAAGAGAGTCATACAGACTTTACAGATAATTTTATTACACGGTACCGGTACTCCAATAAACTTCATCATAAACAAATCGTCAAATCGAAACAATAACAATAACATAAACAACAAATACAAATCTGCAGCGCACAAGACCAAGAATGTCCGCGGACAAACGAAACGTGTATTATTTATAACAATCATTATCATTATACAAAGATTATGAATTATAATTTAGATTTAATGAAATTATATAGCAATAGCTAATAATTTTTCATGTCTCGAAAATAGACTATAAAAATGATGTATGCTTTACTTATTAATTAGTTTATTACTCCATGAACAAAATCAGCGGCGTCCCATGACAACAGACTTTAACTCGATCCCTGAGACAAACGCTAGAACAAAGAGGTTGGAAAAAAATAATTGTAAAAGACATGGACAAATTATTAATTGCATAAAAATTACCATTAAATGTTACACTAACTGGTAATGTTAATTAATCAGCCCAAAATATACATAGTGGATATGAAATGAAAAGCCGAATGACAGACAGAATTAAATAATGTAAGCTCCCTCTCTCTCTCGAGCGAACTTCTTCTGAAGAGACTGAACAGGACAAGTTTTACAATTTTATACAGGTCAGACTCAGCCAATGATAATGCAATTTACATTGAAACTGCCTTATTAACCAATCAAAACTACTAATAAGAAACACTATTACTATCAGCATGTGCCACACAGTAACAAGACTGGAACAGCTGATCGCGTATTCCAGTCTTTTTCTCGAAAATGTAAATATATCTTTTAAATTGCTATGTCTTACGTGAATTGTAGTACATTGCCCTCGGTTATTTGTTTCATGACACAGGGCATCGAAATTATGTCGAAATTTGCTGTGTAGCCAAGTACGAAGTATAATAGTGAAGGCATGCCACCTCCCCGTCTAAGTTTTACTGTAGTCCGTTCCAAAATGCATGCCCCTCTTCAAAATGATGTAAATTAATGACCGTTTGGTTTCAATTCTCGAAATTATGTGTGCAAACTGTTTATTGTCCTGACGTTATATTTTTAAAATGTCATTGGAAACAAATATATGGTTTTAATTTTGTTTAATCTGCAGTACATAAAAACAAATACACATAATGATACTTGTCAAATAGAATACTGTAGTTTCTATTGGTCAACATTACAGCATAATTCGTAAAAAAAAATAAATAAAAATTGGACAGATTTCTCACAAGGTCTAATCGCTGTCACGCTTATATTTAAAATAACCTGCGGGTTTTAATCTATTTCAAACAATGAGTCTAGAGGTGAAATTCGTTACACTTCAAACTATTGCATTGAAGATTTATCAATATTTTTTTCAGAGAAAGTAAACAGGGAATCGTTATAGTTTTTTTTTAATTTTTTATCAAACCCTGAGAAGAAAACAATACATATTTTGTGGTTAAGTAAACGATCATGTTGTCGCTGAGTTCAAGAATTTGGATATATATATATTTGAAGATTATAAGAATACAAGGAAGGAAGGAAGTAAAAGACATTTTCAATAAAGAACTTATACGAAGAGAAGTTTGTCGAATGTTTGCTCTGAACGAAACTGTAACACTAAGGAGATTGAAAATGTGTCTGGAAACAAACAACGGCGTTGATGTTATGATGGATTGGGAACTGAGAAATATAGGCTTCACCTTTAGCAAGTTGCTGGCCGAAGAAACATTTTTTTGTGAAAAGTCACATCCAAAACACATGCCCTCAAACTTCATCAAATATCTCGGAAATTCTTGGACGGATTACAATGATGTTATCTCACATTATCCTTAATGTTACAAGTGTATAATTTTAAATATTGTATATGATACAGTTTACTTGAAGTGGCTGATTCCTTTGATCTTTGTCAATGCAGCAATTACTGCGCCCCTAAAAAATAGAATTGATAGTAAACTTGACATTTTCTCCACTTTTGATAAGCCATATGCGTATCGTCCAAATTTGGGCAAACAGTTACAATTAATACTGAATTATATGCGCTGTATTCTTGTAGGCTACATGTTTCTATGAAACAATTATCAATGTCAGAAGGAATCAAGTGAGTGAATGGTAAAAGCAGAAATGATAGTGAATGTTTCTTATGCTGCACAAATTATAATTGGTTATATTCAGTATTGAGGTCAAATCTTCTGGATGATTGGAATGGTCATGACAAGTACCTGTTTTATAATTTGATGTCAACTTGCTGGCAAACAAATTTATGTCGTGACAAACTTCTTCACAGTAATGATTCTCATTCAGAATTAGTCGAGTCTAACAGGTTGATTATTGCTTTCGGCTGAACAAACCACAATCCACTTTTTCCAATATTATGCTTCTTCGCGTAAGACATGGTCCTCACATTTTGTCCAGTAATCTTTATGTATATTTGAGAGTGTGATTTGCAAGTGTCTTAACATCGCATGATTTGAAGGTTTTATTTTCAGCTCTTATTTGTCATTTGACCTTTTCCCGGACTAATTCTATTGGGTTTAAGTGTGAAAGTGTGAATGGTAGTCTCAAACACCTATGACCTCGGGGGGCCTCGGTAGCGGAGTTGGATAACCACCCGACTTGACTACTGACGTTCGGACAACCCGTGTTCGATTCCCGCTGGGAGCAGTGTGAATTGTACTCGTGGTTGAAAAAAAAAATACCCCCACGGTCGATCCAGCCGTTGGCAAAAATGGGTACCAGGGTATTACCCTGGGAAGGTGATGAATGTTGCTCCGCATCTGAGTTTCGATGCTTGAGGCGACACTATACAGAAATCTCCGAACATTTCTGGATAGGCGGCCGAGCACATATGGGTGGAAACTCGTGTGCTAAGACGCCGGTTCAAGTCTCGTACTTTACCTTTACCTATGACCATGCTTTTTGATTAACTTGTCTATGAAATATCGTTGTCCGTTGTGTCTACTTTACAATGAAAAGCAATTTAGGTTGCAGTTATATGTCGTTAAATGGTACGTGTTCCTGCGTGAGCCACATCTTTATTTCATTGTTTGTATTCGATGATGTCGTGTCCAACTACGTTGACAACCTGAACCATCAAAGCAAGAGACAGAGCATAATGACACCCCATGGTAGCCAACCTTCCATGCGGAGACGGCACTCAATGATGAATGATGCAATTACTTTGCAGTATGATGCATTGTCCATTTTTGAACAAGAGGGTCGATTTAATGATGGAAGAACAGTTTTCTCAATCTGCTCTCTAAATACTCTTCTTTGTATAAGATCTTTATCAAAATCATCTAATACTTCCTTTCTTCATTCCTATTTTGTATTCTTTGAACATAAATATCCACATTCTTGGACCCAGCAATAAAAAGACCGTTTACATAACCATAGAAATGCATTGTTCTCTTCTCAGGGTTTGATAAAGAATTATAAAGAATCCTCCGTTTACACTCTCTGCAAAAATATTGGTAAATTTTCATTGCAATGTTTTGAAGTGTAACAAATGTCATCTTTAGACTCATTGTAGAATATCCCCAGTCCAGATTGACTTGTTTTCTACGCCTTTTAAATGAATCAGAACACACATGCAGTATTCAATGAAGCGCGATGTGATGAGTTCCGCACGAATGTGTGCCATAAAACCGTAAAAAAAACATCCTTTCCATCCTGAAAGAATGCCTAGAGATTATATAAAATACAAGACATAAGATGAAAGAACAAGAGATGAAATAAGAGCCTATGTTAGAACAAACGTGAACTGACAACATCCAATGAAAGCTCTAACATCACTTGACAATACCAGATAGGCTAAAACTAGAACTTTGTATCTCCATTGACACCCGAAGAGGTTTAAGGGGAAATGTAGAGAGAGAGATAGAGAGAGAGAGAGGGAGAGAGAGAAAGGAGAAAATGTAATTGTTGCATTCACTAGAATATCTCAACACTTTTTTACAGACTTTCGACACATGATTTTTGGGATAATGTGGTCGGTATTACACCCATGCCGATTTACTTTCCCAGAAAAAAAATTCGTTACCCATTTAAGGCTGGGTGAACCCGGAAGCCGTCGATGAGGATCAAACCAGACCTCTTGTGCTTTGTAGTCCAGTTCACTAACCACTGAGCTATCGTGGCTCCCGATTCAGCTCCGTGGTCGAAGAATATTTTGTTTGTAGCAAAGGCCCTTGTCTCCCAAGTGTTTCCGGAATGACTACAGTCGGGGAAGAAAAGAATAGAGTCATTGTCTCTTCACCAATATTTCATATGAAGCAACTAAGGAGGTTAGAGGATAGCTTAACGAGATGTCACGTGTTAAAAAAAAAATTCCACAAACGTAGACAAGGAAATAGAAAACATGGAACAGTCCTGAAAGTCTGGAAGGAAATAAAGAAAATTTTCAAGAATAGAGATGGATGAAAAGATCTCGTATTTCATATCCAATTTCTTCGCATGTCACATCCCATTTCTTCGCATGTCACATTCAATTTCCTCGAATGTCACATTCAATTTCTTCGCATGTCACATTCAATTTCCTCGTATGTCACATCCAATTTCTTCGCATGTCACATCCAATTTCCTCGTATGTCACATCCAATTTCTTCGCATGTCACATCCAATTTCCTCGTATGTCACATCCAATTTCTTCGCATGTCACATCCAATTTCCTCGTATGTCACATCACATTTCCTCGTATGTCACATCCACTTTCCTCGTTTGTCACATCCAATTTCCTCGTATGTCACATCCAATTTCCTCGTATCTCACATCCCATTTCCTCGTATGACGCATCCAATTTCCTCTTATGTCACATCCCATTTCCTCGTACGTCACATCCCATTTCCTCGTACGTCACATCACATATCCTCGTACGCCACATCCCATTTCCTCGTACGTCACACCCCTTTTCCTCGTACGTCACATCCCATTTTCTCGTACGTCACATCACATATCCTCGTACGTCACATCACATATCCTCGTACGTCACATCCCTTTTTTCATATACCACATCCCATTTCCTCGTATGTCACATCCCATTTCCTCGTATGTCACATCCCATTTCCTCGTAAGCCACATCCAATTTCCTTGTATGTCACATCCAATTTCCTCGTATGTCACATCCAATTTCCTCGTATGTCACATACACTTTCCTCGTATGTCACTTAACATTTCGACAACATTTCTAATCCAAAAAGAGGCCATATGGGCTTTAACTAATTGAAAGGCCTTGATGATGCTTTTTATAAAAATTCTTCTATTTGTTTACAGATGCTTCTGTGGATTCGTCTATATACACGTAGTTCCATTGGGATAGTTTGTATGTGTTGTCTGGCCTCTTCAGGTTCAGTGTTTTCTTCATTTGCTAGTAACCCATTCTCGTGTACGTTCGGTGTACGGATGATGATGTAGTGTATAGAAAGGTTAAGAGTGGGATTTTCGTGGGATAGGCCGTGGTCAGATTCTCCTAGCTCGTTACCTATGTTTGTTATGTTTTTTTTAATTCTGTAGTTTCCTAAACAGGTGTTGGAGACTGGAGTCCATGCCCACGCTGTGAGACTTACCATTTAGTTGCTATCTGGACGTAAATCAGGAGAAATGGGAGAACCTGCGCTTTTGTAAAAACAGGAACCATATAAAATAAACATAAGATAGTATTGAACAGCTAGATTAACAGAAAGACAAGACAAGCTACACTGATTCGGCAAAAGCCTTCATCGACTATAGCAGAAATCATAAAATAAACATAAAAACGGGAACATTCGCTCAACAATACAAGTCAGCAAAACTACAGATAGCGAAATAAATAATAGGAAGCAACAAGTAATGGCTGGTGAAAGAGCAATAAAAAAAACTAGAAGATAAGTCTTCGTATACACACTGAGCAAATCTTTAAAAACATCACTGAGATGCCAGGCCTAAACATTAATGGAAAGATAATCAATAACCTAAGATATGCTGATGATACTGTACTACTAGCAGAAAATCCTAAACATCTACAACAATTACTTAATATAATAAACATTACAAGCAAAATATATGGACTAGATATGAATATCAAAAAGACTAAAACTATGATCATAAACAAAGAAAATTCTCAAGACCTACAATTAAATATCAAAGTTGAAGGAATACATCTGGAGATAGTTGAGAGCTACAACTACCTGGGACACACTATAACCAGTGATGAAAAATGTAAAACTGAAATAAATAAAAGAATAGGTATGACAAAAAGTAATTTTAATGCCAAGAAAAATATACTAACAACAAAACAAATAACACCAGGGCTAAAACTAAGAATAGCAAAATGTTACATCTTCTCAATATTCCTTTATGGTGCAGAAACATGGACATTAGACAAGAAAACAGAACAGAAAATTGAAGCCTTTGAAATGTGGATTTATAGAATAGGTAGAATTGGAAAGAAAATAAAACAAGCGATGAAGTTTTAAAACAACAAAAAATGAAAAGAGAACTACTAAACACAATTAGAACAAGACAAATGAAATTATGGGGGCATGTTAAAAAACACAACAGTCTGATAAAAGTAATATTGGAAGGGAAAATACAAGGTAAAAGAGGCAGAGGCAGACCAAGACTAAGATGGACGGGTAACATCAAAAGATGAACAAGTCAACCTGTGACAATCTCCACCATCAATACAAGAGACAGAGTGGAATGGCGCTCCATGGTAGCCAACCTTCGATGCGGATACGGCACTCAATGATGATGAAGTCTTCGTATATATTCTAGGTGATGACATGTTCTTGGAACAAAGTTAACCTTCAACATGTCTTATATTGATGAAGTCTTCGTATATATTCTAAGTGATGACATGTTCTTGGAACAAAGTTAACCTTCAACATGTCTTATATTGATGAAGTCTTCGTATATATTCTAAGTGATGACATGTTCTTGGAACAAAGTTAACCTTCAACATGTCTTATATTGATGAAGTCTTCGTATATATTCTAAGTGATGACATGTTCTTGGAACAAAGTTAACCTTCAACATGTCTTATATTGATGAAGTCTTCGTATATATTCTAAGTGATGACATGTTCTTGGAACAAAGTTAACCTTCAACATGTCTTATATTGATGAAGTCTTCGTATATATTCTAGGTGATGACATGTTCTTGGAACAAAGTTAACCTCCAACATGTCTTATATTGATGAAGTCTTCGTATATATTCTAGGTGATGACATGTTCTTGGAACAAAGTTAACCTTCAACATGTCTTATATTGATGAAGTCTTCGTATATATTCTAGGTGATGACATGTTCTTGGAACAAAGTTAACCTTCAACATGTCTTATATTGATGAAGTCTTCGTATATATTCTAGGTGATGACATGTTCTTGGAACAAAGTTAACCTTCAACATGTCTTATATTGATGAAGTCTTCGTATATATTCTGGGTGATGACATGTTCTTGGAACAAAGTTAACCTTCAACATGTCTTATATTGATGAAGTCTTCGTATATATTCTAAGTGATGACATGTTCTTGGAACAAAGTTAACCTTCAACATGTCTTATATTGATGAAGTCTTCGTATATATTCTAGGTGATGACATGTTCTTGGAACAAAGTTAACCTTCAACATGTCTTATATTGATGAAGTCTTCGTATATATTCTAGGTGATGACATGTTCTTGGAACAAAGTTAACCTTCAACATGTCTTATATTGATGAAGTCTTCGTATATATTCTAGGTGATGACATGTTCTTGGAACAAAGTTAACCTTCAACATGTCTTATATTGATGAAGTCTTCGTATATATTCTAAGTGATGACATGTTCTTGGAACAAAGTTAACCTTCAACATGTCTTATATTGATGAAGTCTTCGTATATATTCTAGGTGATGACATGTTCTTGGAACAAAGTTAACCTTCAACATGTCTTATATTGATGAAGTCAAAGGTCCTCTGAACTATCTATGTTTCACTTTTTCCTTCCTAACTATCCCCAAGTGACTTCTTTGTTCAAAGCTTGAGCTCTCGCTTTTCTCAAGTCAGTCACTGTAAACGTATCTCGGATTGTGTACTTTTTGCTGGATTTATCACACTTGATATTATGGGGTATTACTCTATCTAATATCTCTGGCCAATTTTGTTATGGTTATGTCCCTACACCATAATTTTATAACTTACCAGCAAGCAACAGAGGTTGTGACAAGCTGGCGCCACAAAAATACTGAGTACACTGTTGTAGTTGTTGTTATGAATCCAGTGGCCTGTTATCTGACACCTTTCCAATGCCATGAAGTGATATCTGCGGGTAATTATGAGTTCTCTTGTAGTTCCGTAAGAGGTAGGGTTCGACTCCAACCGACGGCTTCCAGTTCTATCTATCTATCTATCTATTGACCTTTCGGGCTGTAGCCGGCCCATAGGGCGTAGACCAAGATATACCTTCTCCTATCTGAATTTTTGTTCTAGCAGTTTTCTTTTAAAGATATTTTATCAAATCTCGCCATCTGCCTCTGTTCTGTGCAAGCAGCTCTATCTCATTGAGGGAGCCGAATCCTGCTGCTCTTGCCTCTCTCATCAATGTTCTTCTCAGTGTCTCCCTGGGTCTTTTTCCCACATGAGGGCTTGCTTTGCTATTCGGTTATTATCTCTTCTCATCACATGTCCAACATATGACCATCGTCTTTTCTTTATTACTGAAGATATTAGTAATATCAGTTCACCCAGCCTTTAATGGGCACCGGATTTTTTTCTGGGAAAGTAAAGCAGCGCGGGCGTAATATCGACCACATTACCCCAACAATCACGTGCCTTCACATCAGACCTTCAATATGTAAAATTTATGGTCACTAACACCATATTCCCTATACGTCACTTGTGTGGCGTGACGGGGGTAAGTAAAAAGTAAAGTACCCCCCGTCACGCCAAGTGGCGTATAGGGAAATATGGTGTTAGTGACCCTATATTTTACAGACCTTCAGCACATGATTTTTGGGGTAATGTGGTCGGTATTACGCCCGTGCTGCTTTTACTTTCCCAGAAAAAATCCGGTACCCATTTAAGGCTGGGTGAACCCGGAGCCGTCGGTTGGGATCGAACCCTACCCGTGACGGGGGTACTTTACTTTTTTTTACTTGTAGTTCCGTACAAGGTGTTCCATTTATCAGATCTAACTTGTAGTTCCGTACAAGGTGTTCCATTTATCAGATCTAACTTGTAGTTCCGTACAAGGTGTTCCATTTATCAGATCTTTGAGGAAGTAGAGTTGCTCTGATATCAGTCAACTTCAGACATTCAAACAGTTCATGTTCTACTGTTTCATGTGGGTGTTCACAGAGCGCACGTGCTGGAGTTTGGCTTTATTGTAATTTATTAATGTGATTGTTCTATTGTACATGCTCGGTTCTCAGTCTGAAAATGATGGTTTGGCATCTTCTTTTTTCTTTTTGGTTGTTAATGTTGTCGTGGGGAAGGGGTAGTTGGTCTTGTCATTTATTTAATTATCACTCCCTGTTTTTCAATCGGCCCATCCATTCAACAAATCTTCTCTGTTTTTTTAGCTTATGATTTGTTTGGCTGTGTTTAATGAAATACCGGTGCTAAAGTGTGTCTGTATGAATCCTCTCTTAACTAATGTATCTGTCGTATCATTTCCTGGTATTTTGAATAGTCCTGGGATTCATTGCATCACTAGCCTTATGTTGTGTGTGTGTTAATGAGGTTATCTGTGTCTATGGTGAGTTCTGGTTTGCTTATTTTACTTCTGAGTACATGGTGAGTTCTGGTTTGCTTATTTTACTTCTGAGTACATGGTGAGTTCTGGTTTGCTTATTTTACTTCTGAGTACATGGTGAGTTCTGGTTTGCTTATTTTACTTCTGAGTACATGGTGAGTTCTGGTTTGCTTATTTTACTTCTGAGTACATGGTGAGTTCTGCTTTGCTTATTTTACTTCTGAGTACATGGTGAGTTCTGGTTTGCTTATTTTACTTCTGAGTACATGGTGAGTTCTGCTTTGCTTATTTTACTTCTGAGTACATGGTGAGTTCTGCTTTGCTTATTTTACTTCTGAGTACATGGTGAGTTCTGCTTTGCTTATTTTACTTCTGAGTACATGGTGAGCAACACCATTTGTAGACCGTTGAATAAACTTCGAATACGGTCATTTCTAAACCATCAAACAGCGTCAAGTACGGTCAATGACAACATTTGTAAACAATTAGAAGAAAGCCGAGCTCAGCGAGCATGGTCAGCTACAGCGTTTATAGATCATCAAAACATCACTTATGTCGGACGGTATAAAAACAATCTCATTTGTTTAACACCATGAAAACATAATTTTTATTGGACTCTATCAAAATATCTCATTTGTTGAATTCTATTAAAACATCACTTATGTTGGAATGCATCAAAATATCTCATTTGTTGGATTCTATTAAAACGTCACTTATGTTGGACTCCATCAAAATATCTCATTTGTTTAACTCCATGAAAACATCTTCTGAACTGGACTCCATCATGATACATCGACTATCCAATGACTGGACTAATTCAGTGAATCAATAGACGCAGATATACCCTTCCAAATTTGGCTGGTGCTATCTATAGTACAACGAAGTTGAGATCCGTCCAATCATTAATGATGTTACTCAAGTTCGTTTTTATTCTATAAATATTACACACACACATGCGCGCGCGCACACACAAAACAAATCATTTTTAATTTAGTACTTTTATTTATTATAATTATGGTCGGGACAGGGAAACAGGGAACATGATTCTGTCTAAACTGACTACGATTTGTAATTTTTTTTTAGCAACTTGTTAAAATAATTAGAATTGTGGTTTTTCTATATATATTGTATATATATATATATATATATATATATACGTATGATGTACTTAACACTGCAATTTTGTTTGTTTGTATATACCTACCCATTCAACGAAATGTTGTACAAATGTTCATTCCAAAACTTCTCTTTAATCGTGTAAACATTATCCATTCTTCTAATACCCTGTTTCAATTATATATCTTTGTGATCTATTTCATCGCTTCAAGTGAAGCATCCCACGAGGTCCTTCACTCGTTGTACGCCTATGCCTCAGTGCTATTTTGTGTTGTATTTCTATCTGTACCTATCTAGTAACTGGCTGAACAACGTGACATAGAAACGACGTTGCGGCTCAGTAAACCTTTTGCTTCAATAATGAACAAAACAATGGTATCATGTATTCTGTAATCAAATCGCCATGTAGTTTCAATTTGTTTATTTATATATTTCGTCACACATGACTAAACATAAAAGAAAGCTTGTCACCACAGAAATGAGCTGAGAAAAGTGATAGGAGTGACCAGAAAGGACAGAATCAGAAATGATATTATAAGCGAAATAGTAGGCATTTAAACAATCTACAGAAAGAAATAATAAATAAACTGGTTTGTCTATCTAGAAAGAATGGCACGCGATTCCTTACCATACAAAGCGTATATATTACAAGAGGAGAAATGAGAAGCGCAAGAGGCAGACCCAGAGTAAAATGGACAGACAATATCAAAGAAACACTACATTAACCAACAGTGATTGAAGGCACCAAAGGGGCGATAAACAGAACTTTGTATATCCCTCGACATCCGAACGGACACAAGAGGAAGTGAAAAAGAGACAAAGAGAAACAAATATTTTATATCTCCTCCAATTATAAGGAACGTTAGAATTTACTTCTTCTTCTTAGCGTGCATGCGTTAAATAGCTGTGGATATGTTGTATCACTAGTTTACAGCAAGCCGCCATATTTGCACCCTTTGGGCCGACATTCTTTAAATGCTCTTGTCGACTTTCGTCTGCGACCAATCTTTACTTGCTCTTTTCGACTTTCATCTACGACCATTCTTGGGCTGCTTTTTCGACTTTCATTTTTCAATTATATTTAACGTATGGTGCACAAAGTATGTTTTGATGCATGTTGTATGCGTTTTTAATGTTTTACGCCATTATTCGAAACGACTAGACCACCTTACTAAGAGACCAGGGAACAACCACTAAAAAATCACGGATTTAAACAGAAAAATTCCTACCGCAGAAAGCAGGATTCTAACCCGTAACCTTCATATTCAGAGGCCGAGGTCTTACCTCTAGACCACCCAGTATCCATTAAAATGTGCTTCAAATTCAACGATTAATGAAAGACACGGACACATACGACGCTCTCGTGTCACTTTATCATCATTATTTGAGATATTTTCACAATAAATGGTTGCTTTGTAATTTAGAGGTTGATATGAACTTGAAATAAAGCATGGCACAAGTAGATAAAGACGCCTGATGTGGAAGATAAAATGTGTGTTTAACCAGCACACTGTTGGAAATGAGAAAAGTGTAAGGGTAGATGTATGGGGCTGATCTAAAGGCAACGGCAATGAGTGCTGCTCTTCTAAGTAGCATAATACAAGAATGAGTTGTCTGTGAATAGCAGTGGATTGTCTGCCCGTCGCTAAAACGCCAGAATGATAAATTGTACTTTTACTACGTACATCGTCATAAATATACGCATATTACATACTGCATAAATAAGTATTAACAAATTTGTTTTGACATCTGTCAAGTTACCAGTTGTCAAGGTGACTGTCCTGACATAAGCTAACGAGGCGATATCAAAACATCTGTCACAAAGAGGACATTTGATCATCAATGTATGAGAGTTATTATTTTGAAAGTAAACAACTGTACACAAAGTGCGTGAGAAAATTTCTGTTTCCATTTATATCTTTGTGTTTATAATGTTTACTTTGTGTTTAATGTCTGTTACTATGTACATTAATCGATTGGTAGATAATCTGTTTATCTTTTGTTCGCCTGAAATGTCTGCAACGTCGTTTCTTGTATAAATTTTACAATTTTTGGGTAATTCTTAGAGGCCCATATAACTTTGATTGTAGTGTTGTATCTATGGGTCAATGAGTTTTCCTCAGTCTACTTACTATATTCTATATGTCTTGAAGTATGTGTTCATCAGTATGGGTCGTATGTCCACATAAACATGTGGCTGCGGTGCCAATCTTTCACTTTGTTGGCGTATGATTGTCGCTTGAGCCTTGCTACAAGAAAAAGAGTTCTTAAATGTTATGTAGAGTCAGTTTTAACATATGGATGTGAATCATGGACAATAGGACAACAAACAAGAAAATCACTGGAGTCTGTAGAAATGCAGTTTTACGGAAGAATGTTGAGAATACCATGGACAGCTAAGAAGAGTAATGAAAACGTTCTGAAAGAGGCCAAAGCATAAAGAGAGATAATTTCCAATATTAGGAAGAAACAATCATCAATTTGTGGCCATGTAATGAGAAGATAACAGCTGGAATATATTGTAACAACTGGGAAAATTGAGGGACAAAGAGATAGAGGAAAGCAAAGAGAAAAAAAATACCAGACAGCTTAAGAGAATGGCTTGGCAGAAGGTCAACAACAGAAATGATAAATAACTGTCGAGATCGAAAATTGTGGAGAGACATTATCAACTACGCCAGCAGGTCCGGTACTTGATGATGTGTTCTGTTCTGAGACGTTTAATGATAACTTGTTCCCATCTAGTAATATTATGGTAGGTATCATGATTTCAAGTGTGTGGTCTTCTGATTGATTTGAATATGTGTTTCTTCTGATTGATTTAAATATGTGTTTTTTCTGGTTGATTTGAATATGTGTTTCTTCTGATTGATTTGAATATGTGTTTCTTCTGATTGATTTGAATATCTGTATCTTCTAATTGATTTGAATATCTGTATCTTCTAATTGATTTGAATATCTGTATCTTCTAATTGATTTGAATATCTGGTTCTTCTGATAGTATGCAGCTAGTGCATCTGGTTGTTTGCCTGCTGCGCCTTCCTTTACGAGCTAGATTGATAGATCTGTTGGTTAGTTAACTTATCGTTCAGTCAGATGGTCAATTAGTTAATTAGCTGATTCATATTTTGTTTGACTAGCAGGTTGCTAACTAGCCAGGTATCTGATCAGTAAACTAGTTAGTTGATTAGCTTGACAATTCTTTATTTATTTTGAAGCTAATTATTTAGTTAGCTGGTTCATTAATGGGGGTTAATTAGTCAGTAGTTAGTTAGCTGGTTTATTAAGAGGTGTTGGTTAGTTAGTAGTAAGCTAGCTAGGGGGCCTCGGTTTCCTAGTTGCGAAAACCACCCGAATCGGTTATCATGTCCGGACAAACCGTGTTCGATTACTTTTGGAAGCAGTGTGAGTTGTGCTCGTGGTTGTAAAAAAAAATACCACCGCGGTCGACCCAGCCGCTGGCAGAAACGGATACCAGGGAGGTACACTAGGAAGGTGATGAATGCCACCTCTGATAGTTTCGATGCTTGAAACGACACCATCGAGAAGTCTTCGAATACTTCTGGATAGGTGACCGAGTACATATGGGTGAAAACTCGCGTGCTAAGATGCTGATTTAAGTCTCGTACTTTACCTTTACCTTAATTAGTTAGTTGGTTCATTAATATGTGTTGATTAGTTAGTAGTTAGTTAGTTGGTTCATTAATATGTGTTGATTAGTTAATAGTTAGTTTGTTGGTTCATTAATATGTGTTGATTAGTTAGTAGTTGGGGGATCCGCGATAGCTCAGTGGTTAGTGAACTGGACTACAAAGGACAAGGGGTATCCCTTCGATCACAACAGACGGCTTCCGGGTTCACCGAGCCTTAAATGGGTACCGGATTTTTTTCTGGGAAAGTAAAGCAGCAACAAATGAAAAGACGGTTAGAGGCCACAGAGATGGGATTTCTCAGAAGAATGTTGAAAGTTCCCTGGACAGATAAAAAGACCAATGAGGAAGTTCTCAAAGAGGCCAACACAAAAAGGGAGCTCTTAAAAAACATCAGAAAGAAGCAATCAACATTTTTTGGGCACATCATGAGAAGAGGAAAGTTGGAATACTTGGTTACAACTGGCAAAATAAAAGGAAAGAGAGATCGCGGACGACAAAGAGAGAAAATACTGGATAGCTTGGTGTCATGGCATGGAAAACAGTCAACAACAGAACTGATACGATGCACTGTAGATAGAAGATTGTGGAGGGACATGATCGCCTACGCCAACCGGCAGGGTACATGATGATGAAAGCAGCACGGGCGTAATACGGACCACATTACCCCAAAAATCATGTGCTGAAGGTCTGTAAAATATAGGGTGACTAACACCATATTCCCCTATACGCCACTTGGCGTGACGGGGGTACTTTACTTTTTTTACTAGTTAGTAGTTAGTTAGTTGGTTCATTAATATGTGTTGATTAGTTAGTAGTTAGTTAGTTGGTTCATTAATATGTGTTGATTAGTTAGTAGTTAGTTGGTTCATTAATATGTGTTGATTAGTTAGTAGTTAGTTAGTTGGTTCATTAATATGTGTTGATTAGTTAGTAGTTAGTTGGTTCATTAATATGTTTTAGTTAGTAGTTAGTTAGTTGGTTCATTAATGTTTTAGGTAGTAGTTTGTTAGTTGGTTCATTAATATGTTTTAGTTAGTAGTTAGTTAGTTGGTTCATTAATATGTTTTAGTTAGTAGCTAATTAGCTGGTTCATTAATATGGTTTAGTTAATAGTTAGTTAGTTGGTTCATTAATATGTTTTAGTTAATAGTTAGTTATTTGGTTCATTAATATGTTTTAGTTAGTAGTTAGATAGCTAGTTCATTCGTCATCATCATGTGCCATACCGGTTGACGTAGGCGATCATGTCCTTTCACAATCTTCTATCTACAGTGCATCGTTTCAGTTCTGTTGTTGACTGTTTGCCATGCTATGACACCAAGCTACCCAGTATTTTCTCTCTTTGTCGCCATGACTTCTCTTTCCTTTTATTTTTCCATTTTTAACCAAGTATTCCAACTTTCCTCTTCCCCGAAAAATGTTGATTGTTTCTGATATTTTTTTTTCAGGTGCTGCCTTTTTGTGTTGGCCTCTGCGAATTTCTTCGTTGGTCTTGTTAACTGTCCAGGGAACTTTCAGCATTCTTCTGAGAAATCCTACCTCTGTGGTCTCTAGCTGTCTTTTCATTTGTTTGTCCACTGTCCATGATTCGCTTCCATAGGTCAGATTTGGTTCTATATAGCACCGATAAACTCTCTTTCTCACTTCTATTGCCATAGATTTGTTGTATAGGATATTTTTCATTTTCTGAAATGCTATTTTGGCCTGAGCTATTCTGCTTTTTATTTCTGTGGTACTTCTTCCATCTGATGCTATTATTGTGCCCAAGTATTTGACGCGTTGCACTTCAGATTTGTACTGTTTATTTTTATGCTGCTATGATGACGATGATTGTTTCTTTGATATGACCATTAATTCTGTTTTCTTACTATTCATAATTTCTAGTTCATTAATAGGTATTAATTCGTTAGTAGTTACTTAGCTAATTCGTTAATATGTGTTAATGTTGTTGTTGTTGTTGCGTTCGCCAGCTTTCAACTCTGACGAAGTCCCTAAAGACTAGGAACTGAATTTTGCGTGTTGAACTATTTTTCCCTGGCAGCCGTGTGCACAGGGATCCCTCACGGCACAGGCAGATAACTCCGACTTCGGAGGTACTCATGTTTTTTTTCCGTCGATGAGTAACTGACGTTTCAAGCCGGGCCTCGCTGCTGAGACCAGGGGTGGTTGTCGCAGAGAGAAATCATAAATAAAAATCCCAACCGGTGTAGCCGAGATTTAAACCCACAACTTCTCTGTCCCGAGGCCGGCGTCTTGCCTCGAGACTAACCAGTCCCCCATTGACTTGGAATATGAGGAAACTGCAACAAGGAACACTTTTCATGCATAGCCTGCAATGATTCCTGCCGCCTATCCACCATATACCAGAAGTTCACGTCCTCCCGAAAGTGATGATCGTCATATTTCTTTAAAAATGTATAGCGCTTGATGATGTTAGGCTATCGTTGTTGACTCCAATTTCGAACATATAAACACACAGTTAGTCGTCAGTTTATCCCCGTCGCACATCAAACAACAGACCGTAAGATTAGCGTAACGCCGGTCTAGGGATTTACGATGAGCCATTACGATGACGTAGCACACATAACAATGTCGCAAGCACAGCAATGAAGCGTCCTTTAGATTCTTGATTACTCTAGTGAATGCAGCCTACGACGAACAAAATACAGTGCAAATTCCTTAAAGTGATAACACTACGGCTGACGAAGCAGTTCACATTAAAAAGAACATATAAATAACTTGCGTCAAGCAAATCCATCAACGGTCAGAAACAGCACCAATGTGACGTAAAGCGCAGAACAAGCCTAGATGATGGAAGGTCGCATTCACAACACTTGATTTGTCGAGAATGGTATATTGCCGGCGTACGACATTGTTTTATCGGCGCAGATGTAATAAGTAGATCATCGTCTTGACTTTAACGCATTGCAATGCAATGGTATTAATTAGTTAGTAGTTAGTTAGCTTGTACATGGATAAGTGTTAATTAGATAGTAGTTAGTTAGCTAGTACATGGATAAGTGTTAATTAGTTAGTAGTTAGTTAGTTAGTACATGGATAAGTGTTAATTAGTTAGTAGTTAGTTAGCTAGTAAATGGGTAAGTGTTAATTAGTTAGCAGTTAGTTATCTAGTACATGGATAAGTGTTAATTAATTAGGAGTTAGTTAGCTAGAACATGGATAAGTGTTAATTAGTTAGTAGTTAGTTAGCTAGTACATGGATAAGTGTTAATTAGTTAGTAGTTGTTAGTTAGTACATGGGTAAGTGTTAATTAGTTAGCAGTTAGTTACCTAGTACATGGATAAGTGTTAATTAGTTAGGAGTTAGTTAGCTAGTACATGGATAAGTGTTAGTTAGTAGTTAGTTAAGTAGCTAGTGCATGGATAAGTGTTAATTAGTTAGTAGTTAGTTAGGTAGCTAGTACATGGATAAGTGTTAATCAGTTAGTAGTTAGTTAGCTAGTACATGTGTCAGTGTTATTAGTTAGTAGTTAGTTAGCTAGTACATGGATAAATGTTAATTAGTTAGTAGTTGTTCGTTAGTACATGGATAAGTGTTAATTAGTAGTTGGTTAGCTATTACATGGGTAAGTGTTAATTATTTAGTAGTTAGTTAGCTAGTACATTGATAAGTGTTAATTAGTTAGTAGTAATTAGCTAGTACATGGATATGTGTTAACTAGTTAGTAGCTAGTTAGCTAGTACATGGATAGTGTTAATTATTTAGTAGTTGTTAGTTAGTACATGGATAAGTGTTAATCAGTTAGTGGTTAGTTAGCTAGTACGTATATCTATTGACCTTTCGAGCCGTAGCCGACCCATAGGGCGCACACCAAGATACCCCTTCTCTTATCTGAATTTTTGTTCTAGCAGTTTTAAATTCTTTTTTTTTTAGCTACTACATGGATAAGTGTTAATTAGTTAGTAGTTAGTTAGCTAGTACATGGATAAGTGTTAATTAGTTAGTAGTTAGCTAGTGCATGGATAAGTGTTAATTAGTTAGCAGTTAGTTATCTAGTACATGGACAGTGTTAATTAGTTAGTTAGTACATGGATATGTGTAAATTAGTTAGTTAGTACATGGATAAGTGTTAATTAGTTAGTAGTTAGTTAGCTAGTACATGGGTAAGTGTTAATTAGTTAGTAGTTAGTTAGCTAGTACATGTGTAAGTGTTAATTAGTTAGTAGTTGTTAGTTAGTACATGGGTAAGTGTTAATTAGTTAGCAGTTAGTTACCTAGTACATGGATAAATGTTAATTAGTTATGAGTTAGTTAGCTAGTACATGGATAAGTGTTAATTAGTTGGTAGTTAGTTAAGTAGCTAGTGCAGGGATAAGTGTTAATTAGTTATTAGTTAGTTGGTTAGCTAGTACATGGATAAATGTTAATTAGTTAGTAGTTGTTCGTTAGTACATGGGTAAGTGTTAATTAGTTAGTAGTTATTTATCTAGTACATGGGTAAGTGTTAATTAGTTAGTAGTTAGTTAGCTAGTACATGTATAAGTGTTAATTAGTTAGTAGTAGTTAGCTAGTACATGGATATTTGTTAATTAGTTAGTAGTTAGTTAGCTAGTACATGGATAGTGTTAATTATTTAGTAGTTGTTAGTTAGTACATGGATAAGTGTTAATCAGTTAGTAATTAGTTAGCTAGTACATGGATATGTGTTAATTAGTTAGTAGTTAACTAGTACATGGATAAATGTTAATTAGTTAGTAGTTGTTCGTTAGTACATGGGTAAGTGTTAATTAGTTAGTAGTTAGTTAGCTAGTACATGGGTAAGTGTTAATTAGTTAGTAGTAGTTAGCTAGTACATGGATATGTGTTAATTAGTTAGTAGTTAGTTAGCTAGTACATGGGTAAGTGTTAATTATTTAGTAGTTGTTAGTTACTACATGGATAAGTGTTAATCAGTTAGTAATTAGTTAGCTAGTACATGGATATGTGTTAATTAGTTAGTAGTTAGTTAGCTAGTACATGGATAGTGTTAATTATTTAGTAGTTGTTAGTTAGTACATGGATAAGTGTTAATCAGTTAGTAGTTAGTTAACTAGTGCATCTATCTATTGGCCTTTCAAGCCGTAGCCGGCCCATAGGGCGTAGACCAAGATACTCCTTCTCTTATCTGAATTTTTGTTCTAGCAGTTTTAAATTCTTTTTTTAGCTAGTACATGGATAAGTGTTAATTAGTTAGTAGTTAGTTAGCTAGTACATGGATAAGTGTTAATTAGTTAGTAGTTAGCTAGTGCATGGATAAGTGTTAATTAGTTAGCAGTTAGTTATCTTTACACGGATAGTGTTAATTAGTTACTTAGTACATGGATAAGTGTTAATTAGTTAGTTAGTACATGGATAAGTGTTAATCAGTTAGTAGTTAGTTAGCTAGTGCATCTATCTATTGACCTTTCGAGCCGTAGCCGGCCCATAGGGCGTAGACCAAGATACCCCTTCTCTTATCTGAATTTTTGTTCTAGCAGTTTTAAATTCTTTTTTTAGCTAGTACACGGATAAGTGTTAATTAGTTAGTAGTTAGTTAGCTAGTACATGGATAAGTGTTAATTAGTTAGTAGTTAGCTAGTGCATGGATAAGTGTTAATTAGTTAGCAGTTAGTTATCTTTACACGGATATTGTTAATTAGTTACTTAGTACATGGATAAGTGTTAATTAGTAGTTAGTACATGGATAAGTGTTAATTAGTTAGTAGTTAGTTAACTAGTACATGGATAGTGTTAATTAGTTAGTTAGTACACGGATAAGTGTTAGTTAGTACATGAATAAGTGTTAATTAGTTAGTTAGTACATGGAGAAATGTTAATTAGTTAGCAGTTAGTTAGCTAGTAGAAGGGTAAGTGTTAATTAGTTAGTAGTTAGTTAGCTAGTGCATGGACATGGTTAATTAGTTAGTAGTAGTTAGCTAGTACATGGATATGTGTTAATTAGTTAGTAGTTAGTTAGCTAGTGCATGGGTAAGTGTTAATTAGTTAGTAGTTAGTTAGCTAGTACATGGATAAGTGTTAATTAGTTATTAGTTAGTTAGCTAGTACATGAATAAGTGTTAATTAGTTAGTAGTAGTTAGCTAGTACATGGATATGTGTTAATTAGTTAGTAGTTAGTTAGTTAGTACATGGATAAGTGTTAATTAGTTAGTAGTTAGTTAGCTACCGTTACCCTGATTATGGTGAGAGAAAAAAGAACAGAGTCACAGTGACCTACTACGCACGGCGTAAGGAGAGACTAAGGAAATTGGGATCAAGATCTTTGCCGGTGCTACGGAGTTCGTGCGTCAGAGTTGAAGCCATTTTCACTTCTTTCACTAGCGTGTGACTGGAGTTCATTATAGTGGGCACCATGCTGAGAAGGGGGTCTGAGCACAAGGAGTTGTCCTTTGTAAAATGAAGATAACCTATCGACTAAACTAAGCCTTCAAGCGCGACAGGAATTTTGGAGATATTCTGGTTAGAGGCCATCTCCCTCGCTCCGACCCTCAACACTTCGGCACGGCCCCCTGTGGTCGTAACTGTATAACCTGTGCCTATGTGTTCCCTACTCACTCGATCTTATTCCCTAATGGACGGTTCGAGATCAAGCATGGCTTCACATGTGTGTCCCGTATCATTTATGCCATCATATGCCAACCATGCCACATGACTTACATTGGTGAGTCTGGTAGACGATTAGCGCAAAGGTTTTGTGAACATCTACGAGATGTTCAACAGAATACTGGCACTCCAGTGTCTTCCCATTTCAACTCCCCAGACCACAAGGGCAAAGACGACATCCGTATTACTGGTATTGTCCTTTGTCGCTCCGGCGACCGCAGCCGATTTACTTTGGAGAATCGCCTCATAGTTAAGTATGGTTCGCTGACCGACCCCAAGAGGCATGAATGTATCACACTCGTACACATAGTTACCTTTCGGCTACCCCTTCCCTTTTACATAGCCCTCTCTACTGTCCATGTTTTGGCTCTTTAGTCCATCTACTATGTCATGCTACTCATAGTTCTCCTCCACTAGTCCCCATTGAGACACTTCGGTGTTCTCATATAAACTTTTCTTTCTGGGTCATGTACCACTCATACGTTTTTATTGCACCCCACTCTCAGACTTCTTACTCTTTAGGCCTTTTGAGGACCTGTTATTATATTCTTTCTCCTTCTAGCTTGCACACTTACTCCGGTGTGTACTCCTCTAGTCAGTAGTGCATTGTGCGCACATTTCTATACATTTGACTGTCCCCGTATGGATGTGTACATGCATGTATGTGTTCATATGTACGGGTATTGGGGTATATGTGTATATATTTGTATATGTATATACATATACATATATATGTATATATGTGTATACTCATATATGTGTGCACTTGCTTGTTTGCACATATATGTTTGTGTATGCATGTATATATGTGTGTTGATGCGTATTAGTATGTGCATGTCTACTTGTACGTGTACATATGTATACACGCATCGATACACGCATCTGTGAGTGTGTGTATACTGTATTTACAAACCTTAGATACTTCCAGGCTTTGTCGGCGTCCTTGCTAGCCGTCGTAACCTAGACAGCGTTCCCCCCACTCGTGTATTTTTAGTACCCTCCACCCCTGTCCAGAGGGTATATTACAGCCAGACCCGCGTTACGCGCCCTTTTCACGTCCTGACCAGGGTCCACGGCACAAGGGAAGTCAATTTGCTTTTCTTTAACATTTTTCGATTATTTTGTTTTGGATATTTCATTACTAATTAGCCATGTAGGATTAGTTATATTTACTTACATATCTGTGTGTGTTGTTGTTTGTCTGTTCCTGCTGAAGGCCTATTGAGCCGAAACGTCGTTCAAATCTGTGTCGTCTACTAACAACGTAAAGCTTTTACCATACCTTTTTTCTATTTTTTTTTCAATTTTCCCCGACTAAACTAAACTAGTTAATGAACTAGCGACATTTGTGCGTGTAGTTATATTACAAGCCTTCTATTGCTCTCTCTCTCTCTCTCTCTCTCTCTCTCTCCCACACACGCGCATACACACACACACACACACACTTATACACACACAGATTTTGCACTAATTTTATTAGTCATCTGAACTAGCTTGAAATTTACCCCATTCTTAATTTAGTTTTGTTCTAATTATGTTTGTATGCCAATAATTCCAGCAGCTGAGATCACAAACGCGCAAGATACCTGGCAAGTGTCAAGTAGTTTTTCACAGAACATATGCTTGATTGCGTTCGCCCGATGGCTGAAGGAGTACACATCTTCGTCATTCGCCATTAAGGACGTTAAATGGGCGTTTCTACATTGTGTTGTGGTTTGCAGTATAACTGTGATATTTGCGCCTTTCGGCCCAATACATCTGTCTTCAGCATGACATTTTTTAGTCCCGGGTTGTTTTTCCTCTTAGATCCCTAATCACGTGGCCAGACTAGACAGGTTAGTCTGTTACTGGAGACAACACGGAGAGGTGGAGCAGGGTCTGGATGGTTCTGGTTAACGGATCCTGGCACAAGCCATCAGCTGTGGGTCGCTGACAACTTCCAGCTCTGCTGCTGTGAGGCGCGCCTTCGCCTCCACAGCACATATAAACTACACCTAATTCACAGATCATATAAAAACGTCTTCTAAAAGTTAAATTAATCTCTTAGATGTTTTGAGGTAATTAAAAGCATTCACGTAATGTAGTGTATCAAAGCAAGGAAGTGTGGGTTCAAAACTTTATTAGGTCTGTTCTATTCTATCCATGGAATGAGTTTCATTACAGGCATGAATCCCTTATATCCAGTCCATCTTTAGTAGGTCGGTTCTATTCTGTTCATGGAATGAGTTTCATTACAGGCAAGAATCCCTATATCCAGTCCATCCTTAGTAGGTCTGTTCTATTCTGTTCATGGAATGAGTTTCATTACAGGCAAGAATCCCTATATCCAGTCCATCCTTAGTAGGTCTGTTCTATTCTGTTCATGGAATGAGTTTCATTACAGGCAAGAATCCCTATATCCAGTCCATCCTTAGTAGGTCTGTTCTATTCTGTTCATGGAATGAGTTTCATTACAGGCAAGAATTCCCTATATCCAGTCCATCTTTAGTAGCTCTGTTCTATTCTATCCATGGAATGAGTTTCATTACCGACAGGGATCCCCTATATCCAGTCCATCTTTAGTAGGTCTGTTCTATTCTATCATTGGAATGCGTTACAATTCAAAGACAGGAATTTCCCATATCCACTCCACATTTAGGAGGTCAGGACGTGAGACCTAATTTTTAAAGTTGACTTTAACCTGATAATCTGCAACATAAAGATTACTGCACTTTACGCTACGTAAAATAATTAGTTTAAATATTGCCATAGATTATCATAATTATAATTTTTACAATATAATATCTTAGTAGACTTCTGCAACCTAGTTGGGGAAACCACTCGACTGGGCTACCGACGTTCGGACAACCCGTGTTTGATTCTCTCTGGAAGCAGTGCTAAGTTGTACTCGTGGTTGGAAAAAATACACCCTCGGTTGACCCAGCCGCTGGCAGAAATGGTACCAGGCTAGAACCCTGGGAAGATGAGGAATGACGCCTTGCATCGTGAATTTCGATGTTTGAAGCGACACTATCTAGAAGTCTCCGAACACTTCTGGATATGCGGCCGAGCACATATGGGTGAAAACTCGCCTGCGAGAAAACTCGCCTCGATTCAAATCTCGTACTTTACCTGTACCTTTATCTTAGTTATTTGCGTTGTAAATTATGAAGAAAAAAAAACATGCTTTTACTGTGAATTAATATCTCTTACATGTTTGTTCAAGTTTCTTTTTTATATAAGGACTCAGAGCAGTGATTCTAAGTTGGCACTCAGGTCTGCCTCTTTTTGGAACAACTAGCAGCACTTTCAGATTTTTTTAAGGCGAAAGGGATTTTCACTTCTATTTTTAGATGGCAATTACGGTCTAACAAACATGAAAGACTTAGCCTGAGGTTGGAGGAGTCGTACCTCACCAAGAAGTAGGCAAAACCACAAGACAACAACAACAATGTACTAGTATTAGTAAATAATTAATTTTCACTGTGTTGTCCAACATAACCTAAAGGACTTTGTTTGAGGTTGAACTGATCGTGCCTCGCCATGATATGAACAAAAGCTATAAAACAACAACAGATCTATTTGCATATGTTTCGATAAAGAAATAGATCGCCATCTTTTTAGTTGCTGGTCTGTTGTCATGTAACCAGGTGCTGATTGCAGAAATAGCCTAGTTATATAATTCTCATACACATTGCAAGGTCGATAAATGTCGTTGTACGGTTGTAGTAGGTTTGACCTCCAATGACACAGAATCCTATTTATTTGCAACGGCTAGAATTATTTGCAATATATCACTGCAGAGTCTGGAATACGCTGGCTGGTTTGATGCTGACATTTAACTCATTGAGCTGGAATGTGATTGCGTTATGTATTCTGATAAAATATTAGATAAATAATGGCCTCTGTTGCTTGTTCTGAATATCCGCCACTGATATAATACCAAATATATTTCACAGTTAAAATATAAATTTTATTAATTTAATTAAAATGCGTCGCTTCATTCGTGAGGCACGTGTCACATTCCATAATTTATTCCGTTCTATAGGTATTGTATATCAGAGACCAGCGCTATAAAGCCAAAGCTACTTTTGATCTTTTTAATTGATCTCATTTTTTTCATTGGTCAACTTTAAACGTTAAAATGTGCACTACATTTGTAATTAATTCGTTAAATTAAATTGCCGTTAATTTAAAACGCAGCCAAATTAGGCGATTCACTTTCCAAGATTATCTGTTGAATACAATATGGTAATTCTTTTTTTTTTATGTTTTGTCTCACATTATATATTTTAATGTAATATTTCTCGTAAAGAAATGCAAATGACCAGAAATGTAAAAATACCATTTTATGGACATCTACTCCAGCATAATGGGAGTCGCGATAGCTCTGTGGTTAGTGAACTGGAACAAGAGGTCGAGTTCGATTCTGATCAACTGTTTCCGGTTCACCCAGCCTTAAATGGGTACCGGATTTTTTTTTCTATTAAAGTAAAGCCGTTCGGGCGTAATACCGACCTCATTACCCCAAAAATCATGTGCCGAAGGTTTATAAAAGTTATGGTCACTAACACGATATTCCGTAAACACCACTTGGTGTGACGGGATTCTTTACTTTACATTACTTACACCAGCATATATTCAACAATTTGACAAAATACATTAAACTACCTATAACGAAAGATTAGATCAGTGCGCCAGTGATAAGATATCCTGATGAGATCTTATTATTGGAAAATACAGAACAAATTTAGCAACATGAAAATTATAATCACATCAAAGCAAATTACACAAGAACTAAAACTATGAGTAGTAAAATGTTATATCTACTCAGCATCCATATGGTGCAGAAACATAGTTATTAAATAAGAAAACAAAAATAAAATAGAATTCTTTTAAAAGTCGATCTAGAGAAAAGTGGGGAGAATCGGGTGGAAGACGAAGAAAATAAAGAGTAAATCTTTAGATGGCTATCGGCAAACACTGAAGAAGGTCGCGTGTAGGCCGATGCGTCAGTATTTTGTTGTGTTCCTTTTATGTAAAGCTGTCACCATATCTTGTAGTAGTGTAAATTACACCCCACTACTGGCTCCTTGCTACCAGCCTTACTGAAGTTCTGCATTTATTTGCCTTTCCCTTACACCCCCCCCCCAGTTGTTTTCCCTCCTCTCCTACCTTCCCTCCCCCTCCCCCAGCCTAGAAGAGATGGTTTTAAAAAATCAAACAAGACCTTGAACATGAAAATGAAATTGGGAAATCTGGCTAGAGACAGAGATTCTTTCTAACGGGAGGTG